>JAJHJA010000684.1:0-325771 GCA_021202915.1 Heliconius himera | reverse complement strand
TTTTTGATTTGACCATGTCAGTTACAGTGAGATTACGCAAGAATTCATTATTTGTTTCTCCCAAAATCATCTACTTATCTCCTTAAGTGGAAATGATATGAAACATAATTAAGGCCTTATTGGAAATATGATTCCTGATTGCGTGTAGTTAATTAAATTAATTTTTCTCACAGTAGAAAAGGCAGAGGGGACCTAGTGTTAAGACACTCCGTTCGCCACTTTTCGCCGAATTCTGAAGGCATTGTCTGTTGCCGCCACTCAATATGCATATATCTATTATTTTTTAATACGTTTTTTTTAAACCCAATCTGCTAAGCAGAAACTAGGGTTAGGACACTCCCGTTTTTTAATCAAACAAAAATATACACGTATGTTTCTTAATCCCCGACGCGAAATGAAGGCTATTAAATTTGACGTCGATGTCTGTGCGTCTGAATGACAAATGATAGGCAAATGTTAACCCCTTGTATATTACTTATTTAGAAAACATTTAAAAATTTGAACGCAGCGGGACTGGAAACCGCGCCTTCTGGAAACCGACCAGGCGCTCTGATCAGTAAGTCATGCGTTCTCGCCAAGCTGCGTCGAAATTTTTTATACACTTGTTACAACTTATTTATGTTGTTAGTATCTATCTCTGTAGGGAGATTTTCACAAATTTCCGCTACCCAAAGATAATTACTAAGAATTATCGTTTGGCAAGAGAGAATACTATTTTTTTAAATATTTTTAAACATTTTTTTTAAAGTGTTATTCCACACTTAGAAAGAAAAATACTTATTTAGAAAACGTATAAATTTATACGTTATGTATAATAACGTAATAATATAACGTATAAATTTATACGTTTTCTAAATAAGTATTTTTCTTTCCTAAGTGTGGAATAACACTTTAAAAAATGTTTAAAAAAAACCCTTGTATATTTATCCCTAGAATCTATTTATTACATACGAGTATAAATATTAACTTGATACGATTCAAATTTGTAAACTGTACTCTTTAAAAGCTCCTCCTAGTTCGCTTAGTTTTTTGGTACTATATATAATTATGAACACAGATTTTCTTAAAAGTTGCACTGCAATTACTGCTATATTGGTTTAACAGTCCTAAGTTTAATTGTAATTTTATACAATATTTAAACATAACACGTTTTTGAAACTGAGTGACTGACAGACAACACAAACGAAGTTTCTTGAAATTCCTAAGGAATCGAGAAGGAACGGGATTTGCCATTTTATATCTCAAAGTCCAAGAAAACCACGTTTAGCAATGACTAGTATGCTTATAAAAACATTGTATAAAGTAATATTTATTTTAAGCATTAAGCAAAACAGCTTCACACTTTTCTTCCACATAGCAGGCTAGCCAGAGGAAGCCTAGTTAAGATAATCTGTTCTTCGCACATCGCTCGAATCTAATTTTCGAGACTTCGCGTACTTAGTTGCGATACTCAACGCCGTGCGGTAAGCACAAATAAGCTTAATTACCAGGGTGAGGAAAAAATTAAATATTTAATTTCTCCTAGTAAGAATCGAATTCAAATCCGTCACGTTTACAGTCAGACATTGTCGCTGCGCCCCGACGACCTTCTAATATGATGACCTTATATATCTATTAATAATAGATAATAATAATAAAAAAATATTACGAAAACGAAATTAATTGTGTGAGAAATCACCTAAGAAGCGAAGTAGGAAGTACTAAACACTAAATTGTACAAAACGAGGTATTTCAAGTATGAATAATATTTGAAAAAAAAGATCAAAATTATTTTGTATGTCTTAATTCTAATGAAAACAATTAAATTATATTTTTTATTGTAATGCTAACCTTCATTTATTATGCATCATCACGAATTATCAACACAAACATTCAATTATAATCACGAGGCCAGTCGTGGCGCAGGGGCACAAAGTGTGACTGTAAAATCGACTGGTTCGGGGTTCGATCCCCACTCGAGGAAATGAAATATTTATTTACATTAATATTTTCATGTCTTCGCTCTGGTGTCGAGGCAAAGGGCGGCGGCGTTCCGCCACTTTACACGCAATGCCTCCAGAACTTGGCGGAAAGTGGGGAACGGAGTTACTTAACACTAGGTTCCCTCTGCCTACCCTTCTGAGTGCGGGATACAGCATGAAGCTGATTTAATTTTTAATTTTAATTTCATTCATTTATCATTTAGTGTATAAGATTACTTACCGTTACTTTCACTGTTACCTCACGGTTACCTCGCCTCTCATTGTGAGACCTCCCACGACAATCAGTCTGAGCGACGTTTAATTGTATTATAATAATGTGTTAGTTATCTTAAATGAACTGTCTTTCAATTGTGAAATCAATGATATGGGTGATAAATAAAAGTACTTTAAAAAACCGGTTAAGTGCGAGTCGTACTCGCACACCAAGGCTTCCATACAAATTTTAGGATAGTACGTCAACGGTAAGTAAACTCTAGAAGTCATAAAATATTACAAATATAAATGTGCCGGCAAATGCACTCATTTTGTATGAAATGAAATGTATACAAATATAAGTTTGTAATGGATTTTTTTTAAAAAAAAACCTATAAATTTTCACCTTTCATTTTTTTTCCTTTTATTTGTATAGCAAGTTCTGTAATTTCTTCTGAGCTTCAAGGGACCATAGATTTGAATATTTGATATTAATTTCAGCTTGATACCTCCACGCGATCTCGAGATAAATAGTCTTGACAGACGGGTAACAATGTGATCCTACAGGGTTTTCATTTTTACCCTTTGAGATACGGAACCCTGAAAATTAAACCGACTTCAAATCGTCTAGGTATCTATATTTTATTTATATAGTCAATTAATGAGTTAAATTGAATACAAAAATTTATAGAAACAAAAAAAATGTTTTAGATTCCAGTCTATGTGCATAAATTCATTACAAAAATGGTCCAACCTAAAAGCAAACGGATCATCTTAACTGCTCAAATATGTTTTTGGAACAGGTGCACAAGCGTGCGACTGTAAACGCGCCAGGTTGTGGATTCGATTCCTATTCAGAGAATATTTTCTTTTCCTGACGGAAAGTATGGAATGGAAGTCTTAATGGGAACAGAGTGGTTTAGCACCATTTCCATGTTCCCTTTGACTACTCTGCTATAAGCGTGATATTTAAAGAAGAACTCAAATATTCTCCTTTTTTACATTGTGGAAAATGTCAAATCTCTTTCTTAAAATTGAAAGTGGATGAAATAATAATTTATTATTTAAAAAAACATATATTTTATTATTTATTAAGATATATCCAAGAACACAATATAAAAAATAATATTTATAAAAAAATATCAGCTTCACGCTGTATCCCGCACACAGCAGGGTAGGTAGAGGGAACCTTGTGTTAAGACACTCCGTTCCCTACTTTCCGCCGAGCTCTGGAGGCATTGCGTGTTGAGTGGCGGAACTAAACGCCACGCTTTGCCTCCACACCTGAGCGAAGAAATGAAAAAATAAATTTAAATTAATATTTCATTTCCTCGAGTGGGGATCGAACTCACAACCAGTCGATTTTACAGTCACACTTTGTGCCCCTGCGCCACGACTGGCCTCAGAGCATATATATAAATATTTATGAAACCGGTATCCTTTTATAGGTGCTTTAAATTTTGTACATCACCTTACAAGACTCTATGCCGAATTTTACACCAAGTACCTACTCGACCCAATTTTTTAGATGCAATAAAATATATGAGAAATCGAATGGTTGTGAATACACATAAAAATCAAATTTACATTTAGCAAAAATATTACATTTTTACTTCAATATAATATATAGGAATTTTATGGATATGAAATATATATATTTTATTACTTGTTGTTAGAGGAAAAGAAATAAATATAGAGAAATAGTGTGAGTTTTAAATATAATGGTTATTTATCAAATATTTTTTTACAATTATCTGATGAAAAATTAAACACATAACCTTACGAAAAATAATTAAAAGTCAAAAAAATAGTAAAAAAATTAGATAAGTTATTGAATAGGCACAAATTAGATTAACATTAACAAAAATCGTCTCATTCCTCATTTTAAAGTCCTCAATCCTACATATAGAAGGGTAGGAAAAGACCTAGTCTACTGCTTAAACTGCTCCCCACGCACCACTTATTTAACGAGACATTGCTGCGTGTAAACTGACGAAACTCAACACGGCATTATATATTGTTACTGGAGTGAATAAATATGAATAATTCATTTCCCCAAATTAGGAATTGAACCCACAACCATCAGGTTCATTGCCAGATGCTGTGCAATTGCGCCACGAAGGCCACATATAATAGATAGAATAGGTACGTACTCGTATATTTACATACATATAATATACTTAACTTAAGAAGCTGTCGTGGAGCAGGGGTGTGATTATAAACGAGACCTACGGTTGTGGGTTCAATTGCCACTCGGGCGAATGAATTATTATTTACTAATATTTTCTTCGCTTTTGTATAAAAAATAAAAAAAAAATATACCAAAGCGAAGCGAAGCGGGCAAAGCCGTTCAGTTCCGCCACTCAACACACAATGCCTCAAAAAATCGAGATGAGGTGGGGTTACGGACTGTCTTAACACTAGGTTCCCTCCGCCTCCCCTACTATATGCTATATACAGCGTGAAGCTAAAAGCAAAATACTTAAATTTAAACACACGCAAATCCACCTGAAACGGCATCCATAAAATAACATTTTGACGCGTCTAATAAAGTGATAAACTTTTCAAGCTAGGGCTAATTCCATATAATTGCCCCTCGATGTGACTCGAGTCCTGCACATGCTCGTAAAGTGAAGGAATAGGTTTTATCGTACGTAAAATTATAACGCTAGGGATTGAAGCGTTACGTTCATAGTGTAGACTTAAGATTAAAGTAATCTTACTAATAATTCTTCACGTTATTTCCCGCATATAGGTTAAGTTAGGTAGAGGGAACTTAGTATTAAGACACTTCCTTCTTTAATTCCTACTCAAATTTCGAGACATTGCGTTTTGAACTGAAAACCAAGCCAAGAGCAAGAAAATGACTGTTCGGAACTCAACCCTGAGTTGATATCGAACTCACAATCAGCATTTCTTCAGCCAGATACTATGTCGTTACTAATATATATTTACTCTTGAAATAAAATTTAAAATAATTTATTAAAATGTCTTAGTCGCAAGTCTAAGCAGCACTAACTAGGTCATCACCTCGTACCAGGTTTATAATGTGACAGTCGTGACGTATCGGTAGGCGTTTTGTGACATCATAAATTTCTCTCACGATTAGAAATAAGAATTAATTTAAACATACTTAACTTAACTAGTTTTTATTGCGGGTTTGTTTGTGGTCAAATGAAAATAAATAAAAATTGTATATGACACATATTGGATACAATGATATACATCGAAACTAATATCAGGACTTAATCGACCCTCGACAAATGGACTATTTAAAACAAAAATATTTTGACGTGATAACGTCTTATAAATCGAGGAACGCCATCTTTTTCGCCGCACGAGAAAGCGTGACTCATTGTCACGTTCCGCCTGACCCGAGTGTGCGAGCGAGAGCGCGGTACAAACGATAGAAAGGCACCATCAGCCTACGCGTTGTGACGCATCTATCAATTCATTTTTACATGTAAGTAAAATGCACATTGTTGGTTGTAATTAATCTTTATAAAAAAGCTTCACGTTGTATCACACATTCAACAGGATAGGCAGAGAGAACCTAGTGTTAAGACACTCCGTTCCCCACTTTCTGCCGCATTCTGGAGGCATTGCGTGATGAGTGACCGGATTCAACGCCGCGCTTTGTCTCAACAGCAGAGCGAAGAAATGTACATATAAGTTTAAGTGAATATTTCATCTCGTCGAGTGGGGATCGAACCCACAACCAGTCGGTTTTACAGTCACACTTTGTGCCACTACGCCACGATTGGCCTCAATCTTTATAATTTAAGTAAAAATAAATTGAATTAATAAGTACAAATAAATGTTAATTTACAGGAAAAAAAATATAATTTTCAGTGAAATTTTTCATATTATACAAATAAATAATATTTCAGTGATAGTAATTCAATTAACTTTTATAAAAGTACGTAATTTTTCATTAAACGTGTTCTTAGGACTTTATCACGTAAAATTTACGACTTTACAGACAACCAGTTTTTTCAGTTTCAAGTGGTAGTTCCTGACAGAGTTTTTTTTATAATTATAATATTATAGTATAAGTATATATCGTAGGTATATAAAGATATTTTTAAGAGGCCGTAATTTTAAAAGTACCTGCGTGGGACGATACCAAATTTTATTAGGCACTTTGTCAAACGACTCGCGTTAAGTTTGAATGGAGTAATTATATTTTTTTAAGTTCACGCTGTATCATCATGTAATTTTCGAATTTTGAAATGTGGCGGAACTCAACCCCGCGCTTTGTCTTATGACCAGAGTGGAGAAATGATAATAACATATTAACCCACAAACATCGGCACAAAAAAATATGTAATATATATGCTTAACAATATATTTTTATACTTTCCATTCTACATGGAATCTCCCAAATTCGGGCGAACGTAATATTTTGACACTAAGTTCTCTTCATTGAACTTGTTAGGGATTAAGCCGCTATGTTAAAATTTTTATACGTTTTCTAAATAAGTATTTTTCTTTCCTAAGTGTGGAATAACACTTTAAAATGTTTAAAAACAAATTATTAATTACTTTTCTTTCTTCATTCTCGAACACGCACTATATCGAACCTTGGTTCTAAATACGGGATAAAGCGTGAAAATCCATTAGGTGACTTAAAAATCTTTATAAAAACCATACAAAATTTAAAAAGTAAATTACGTCAATACCAATCCACATTAAATTGGCAGCAGTAACGAGTGTTTTAATAAATGTAACCGCGTTCCCGATAATTACATTCGTCGAGCCGATACGAAATTAATCAAAAAATATCCAATTGTGGATACTGATTTTATTTATTATGCACAATAATTTTGCAATACAAGAAAAATGGGAATAATTTTCTTCTTTGATTTTTTGAATAAAATATTTTTCAAATTTGCTATTCTCGGCTTTTTCTAAGAACTCTAAGCTGGAAGGCCTATTTTAAAAATACACAATTTATTATTCCATTTTAGTTATTAATACTGATCTCGTCATGGCACAGGGGCACAAAACGCGGCGGTTGTAGGTTTGATTCCTACGCGAGGAAGTGATATACATAAATAAAAAAATTAAATCAGCAGCAGACGGAGGAAGTTTTGGCCCAATGCTGAAGATATTGCATCTTGAGTGTCAAAACTCAACCACACGCGTTGGCTCGGCATGAGAGCGAAGAAATGAAAATTAGCTTCACGCTGTATCTCGCACACAGCAGAGGGAACCTAGTATTAAGACACTCCGTTACCCACTTTCTGCCGAATTCTGGAGGCATTGCGTGTTGAGTGGCAGAACTCAACGCCGCGCTTAGCCTCGACACCAGAGCGAAGAAATGGAAATATAAGTAAATATTTCATCTCTTGGAGTGATAATCGAACCCACAACCAGTTGGTTTTACAGTCACACTTCGTGCCGTTGCGCCACGACTGGAAGAAGTGAAAATATTCAATAATTAATTTCCTCGAGCGGAAATCAAACCCACACTCTTACACTGTTTACAGTCACACGCTTGTGCCCATGCGCCGCGACTGGCCTCAATTTATAAATATTGTAAGTAAATTTGTATATAGATAAAAAAAAAATTAAAGCCACAGTAGTTTATATTCAAAGTCAAACGTGTAAATAAGCTTCAACAATTTGAACAGAAAGCGGAAAGCTGCGTCGAGCTTAGCCTTATCTAGCGACAACACTCTACACTGTTAAATTTAAGCAAGAAAATTAGCTGAGAACGTCTTTATTTTTCTTCGAAGAAAATGGCGAGTGCACAGTAGTTTTTTTGGAACTTTTTAAATAAGTTTTGCAGAAAACATGTCAGACTATAAGCATTTTTTTAAAATTTAGGGATTTATATATGTGTATATATATATATATATATATATATATATATATATATATATATATATATATATATATATATATATATATATATATATATATATATATATATATATATATATATATATATATTTAAAAACTTATTTATTTTTGCTTCTAGTCCAGCAGGCAAGTTAAAACACTCCGTTCTCGAATTGCATAGCAGTTATGAGGACTGCCGACAAAAGTAAAAGCTTTATATTGAATATTTTAAAAAAAATTAAACTAAACATTATGATTGAACATTACTTTGAATTTGTCATACGAAAATATCAGAGTTCCGTTTTTTCATTTTGGGGTACGAAACCCTTAAACCCTTTTTGACCTCTACAAATAGATTATCCAACGATAATCCATTTCTAGAGAAAGATCTGTAGGCTATAACATTACAGTAATCGTTTTGATGTAGCCCCCACAGTACCTGATGTTAGGGTTCCGGTATTTACAAGTAGAATGCGTCGCGTCATACACAATTCTTCATTCCATTATAAAAAGGAGACGAAGTCACAAGTAAATGCTTGTATAGAATAAATAAATTACCTTCACGCTGTATCCCGCGCACATTAAGGTACGTGGAAGGAACCTAGAGTTACACTTGCTTTTGCTTCGACTGGGCTAAGAAATGAAAATATAAATTAAAATAAATATTTAATTTCCTCGAGTGCGATCGAACCCACAACCAGCTGTGCTTACAGTCACACACTTGTGCTCCTGCGCCACATTGGTTTTAGTGTTGTATAGAATATATGACATTAAATCCATTATCCAAATTCTATTGAATGACGTGGACGCCTAAATCATAGGCCTTGTATAGAACTAATAGGTTAATAGCGAATCAGTGTACTGTGTCTTGTCTGTGAGTCATTCTGTCAAGTGTGGAGTAATATTCGTGTTGCACAATGTACCAGTACTCTATTTAATTATATGAGTTTGTCTTTAAATATATTGAATAATTTATTTATTGAAAGGACAGTCGTGGTGCAGGGGCACAAAGTGTCCAAAGCGGATCCATCAGTTAAGAAACTGAAAAAAAAAATTAAGTGATAATGAAAATCTTAAACTTATTTGTCTTATATAAAATACTAGCGGCCCATTCGCACGGAAAACACCTATAATAGTTTTATTATGCTGTATTTTCCAATAGATTGATACATCCAATCATAAATATATTTTTTTCATAATTCTGAGAAAGTGCAAGCACTACGAGGTTGTTTGCGGTTTGCCCGCGGGATTCGAGCTAGCTTGCCGTAAACAGAGCGTTGAAATATTTTAAGTTTATATTTTTTCAAGCAGTATACGTCCAAACTACATATTAGAGAAACTTATTTTCATAAAATTTTCTTGATGATGGAATAGATTTCGCTTATAAATTTCAATATCCATATCAAATAAAATATTTAATTATTTATTGTCACAAAATGCCTTATTGTGACTTATTTATAAAGATAGATAGATATACAGTTTCGAAGATTTTTATTTAGAACTGATAAAATACAATATATTTGTGATACGATGTATGGACATATTATATTTTACTATTTTTGAAGCGCACGTGCTTAAAGCAGTTAGATGGCATTCATAATTATTGTTATTTCGTTATTTAAGGCTAACTAAAACTTACACCGTAAGTATAGCTATAGGCTATATAACATATAGTATAGGCACTTCTGAAGAATGTAGCTTTTATATAAAACAAAAAAGTAAACAGGACCAGTAGATCCAGAGATTTTAGCATTTAATCAAACAAACAAACTTTTCCGCTTTATTATATTAGTATCGATAGCCATTTGTGTTATATTTTGTATCCCTTTCTTCGTAATGGTGTCGAGGCAAACCGCTGCATTGAGTTCCGCCAATCAACACACAATGTCTCCAAAATTCGGAAAATAGGGAACGGAGTGTCTTAAAATTAGGTTCCTTCTGCCTATTCTGCTGTGTGCGAGATACACGTGACGCTAAAAAAATCAAACCTCTGAAAACAGTTACACAGACAACCCAGACAGTGAGTGCTCTAGGGTTTTAGAGTGCATGAATGTAAAATATTATTCAAATTTTATTTAAAATTCCTCGACCAGCTCATTTACATCAACTTATTTCTTGGAGCTAGTTTCCCTTCTAAGCTCGAGCGTTTTTCTCTTGAAACTTTCGCGACTATTTCAACACTTTATACTGTAGTATAAATGTTACGCCAGTCTTTCAACGTTGAGAACTTTTAAATTAATACTTTAATAGTTTTACACTTGAATAAATTATTATATTAATATCTAAAACAGTGTCTGACTGTAAACACGACAGTTATAGGCTAGATTTCTAGTTGTGGAAATGAATTATTTTCATTATTTTGCTCTGGTAATAAGATAAAGCGTGGTGTTAAGTTGCGCCTCTCAACACGCAATGTCTTGAAAGCTGAGGTGATAACTCTAGGTTCCCTTTACCTTTTCTGCCATATTCGGTGTACGAGACACGAATACAATGAAATTGAGAGCAAACAAGCGGTGTACTGTATAATATTAATGTATGAATATTTGATGCTATTGTAACGTAGTTAATATACAAGTATATTACAGTACTGTACTATATGTAACGATTGAGGCCATCGTGGCGCAGGTGCATAAGCGTGTGATTGCAAGCGCTACAGCTTTGGGTTCGATATCACTCGAGGCAACGAAATATGTTTATTTCCTTAGCGGCTTTCGACTTTGATTTTTTCTAGCTAAGCAAATATATGATAAAACTATAATAATATAATAAAAATTCAGAAACAATGTCTTAATAGGAATAAAATACTTTTATACTTACATAAAGTATAAAAGTATTTTATTCCCATTATTCGCCTCTTCTCTTTAACTTATATTTCTTATCACGCCCCTACGTACTTCAGCTCCGCGCTCCACAGTACTTGAAACTTGGGCAAAGTTTATATTTACTATAAAAGCATTACGTAATCAGAATCTTGAACAAAATATCGAAATGTCTTCATGCTAGGGTATGAAAACGACGAAAAATTGTTACAATTTCTTCATCATTATATCGCAGGTTTGATTCTTAGGCGTAGTAAGTTTGTTTTTGTGAATGGCAAACTGAGTATAAATAGGTTACATGTGAATAGGTTAAAGAAAACACTGCTGTTATTTTAACTTTAATATATATGTAATAAAAAGAAGAGGCCTGTCGTGGCGCAGGAGTTTAACTGTAAATGTTCAATCCCCACTTAAGAAAATGAAAGATTTATTTAAATTTATATTTCCATTTCTTCGCTCTGGTGCTCGGAACTCAACACGCAATGCCTCCAGAATTCGGCGGAAAGTGGCGAACAGAGTGTCTTAACATTAGGTTTCCCCATGCTTACTTTGCTGTGTGCGGGATATGCGTGAAGCTGTAAAAAAAATACTTTTTAGTGTTCAGTACCAAAAAGGCAAAAACGGAACCTTTTTAGGATCACTTTGCCGCCCGCAAGCCCAAGTTTGTAAATTTTTATAAGTGTTCATGTATATTGTAGCATCCGTATCGAAATTTAAGATGGATTCTTATATAGAAACACTCGATGAATATATATATATAGGTTTTTCCTTAAAAAATAAACAAAAACGAGAGCGAGCTCAATCAATATCAGTGGCACTTTTATAATAAAAAAATAAACAAACGTCCGCCCTTTTATAGTAAAGCGGAATGGGCCTGGAAATATGGCATCTTAGCCGAATCTTAATTGCTTGGGCAGAATTAATTGTTTAATTTTTTTTACAAGAAATGCCTTTGTTTTCGTTGAAATATTTTTTTATTCGATCTCGAAGTGGATGCTTAGGAAAGCTTATTAAAAAGCTCGTTTTTTATTTTTTTTAGCTTTACGCCGTCTCTCGCATATAATAGAGAAGACAGAAGGAAGTTAGTGTATTAACACTAGTTTTATTCTGCCTATGGGAGTGTCTTAACACTCTGAATTCCACGTATATGATATAAACACCCTGTTCTTATGAGGCAGCCCGGTAAAAATATAATACTAAATGATATATTATTAAAAATTGTCTCCCAAAGTCTTCTGACAGTAAACGCGATGGTTGTGGGTGCAATTCCCAATCGGAGAAAGAAATTATTTTTATATCCTCGGTCCGGTAACATGACAAAGCACAGCGTTGAGCTCCGCCATTCAACAGGCAATTTCTGGAAAATATAATAGGATAAATAATAAAAATTGTGACGCATCTGGAACAGAATTCCCTGCTATATACGCTTAGTTCAAAAAATCTCTTTCATCATTCTATAAAACATAAAAAAATTATGAAAAAGAAGTTAAATTATCGTCGTGTGACAACGAGGTGTGACTGTAAAACCGATTGGTTGTGGGTTCGATCCCCACTCGAGGAGATGAAGTATTTACTTAAATTTATATTTCCATTTCTTCGCTCTGGTGTCAAGGACAAGCGCGGCGTTGAGTTCTGTCACTCAACACGCAATGCCTCCAGAATTCGGCAGAAAGTGGAGAACGGGAGTGTCTTAACACTTGGGTCCCTCTGTCTACCCCGTGTGGGGGGTATAGCGTGAAGCTAAGTTAAATTAATAATAAAGAATATAAAACAAAAATTGAATACATTAATATTATAAAATATTTTTTTATATAATCATACAATAAATTTCAGCAAATTGGGACTCGTAGTATGGACCCAAGTGTGATAAGTGAGTGTTGCCATTAGGGCGCGTTGAGTTCGCGGTGTCGGCGCTTCTGAATGGAGATTGCATCGTCCATTGCGGTGCCTTGCACTGTTTAGAGATGATACACCTTATATCGATATAATATATTTTTAAGACATTTAAAATGAGTATAATATAGAGACCATTGAGGCGCAGTGTCACATTACCTGATGGTCTACAAGACCGCATCGAGTTCAACTATTCATCACGCAATGTCTGAAAAATAGGGCGGAAAATGGAGAACGGAGTGTCTTAATTCTAGTTTAAGTTCCCTCTACCAACACTGCTACGGGATACATCGTAATCCTCAATTAGCTTCACGCTGTATCCCGTACATAGCAAAGTAGAAAAAGAGAACTTGGGAAAATAGTCATTAGATACTCCGTTCTCCACTATCCGCTGAAAGATATTATGATTTAATGCTAAATTGAATTTTTATATTTTTTTGTTAAACATGAGGCCGGTCGTGGCGCAGCGGCGCGAGGTGTGACTGCAAAACCGACTGGTTGTGGGTTCGATCTCCACTCGAGGAGATGAAATATTTACTTAAATTTATATTTCCATTTCTTCGCTCTGGTGTCGAGGTTAAGCGCGGCGTTGAGTTCTGCCACTCAACACGCAATGCCTCCAGAATTCGGCAGAAGTTAACACTAGGTTCCCTCTGCCTACCCTGCTGTGTGCGGGATACAGCGTGGTGCTAATTTAATTTTAATTTAATAATTTTTTGTTAAATATCGACATAGCAATTTCACATCACGCACAATAAATACTCGTCAGGCGCTTCGTATTCACAATATGTAGGGCACTCGCTGTTATACATCTGGTTATCTATCTTACTAGTTTCAATATGCAATTAGAATGTCAAGGAAACTATTAAATTTTGACAAGTTAAATTAAATCTGTACTATCTGTTGACTACCCTGCTGCGGGATTTCTAAATATAGGGAACCTAATGTTACGACACTCCGTTCCCCACTTTCCGACGTGGTGAGTGGCGGAACTCAACGCCGGGTTTTTGCTTTGGTGTCAGAGCGAAGAATGGAAAATACTAATATAAAATAATAATTCATTCCCTTAGTTGATCGAACCCACAACCGTCGTATTACAGCCACACCCTTATGCCCCTGCGCCACGACGGTCTCAAATCTCTGATCATCTGATTTGTGGATAAAAAGTAATTTGATAAATTTAAAGCCCGATTTCCATCAGGAAAGAGAAATGAAAAGATTATGCTTAGGCGAAACAGACTTCTTTTAAATAAAATAGGTTCAGATTTCCACCAACAGAGTCTCGTATTTTGTAATTACTTCGCTCCGCTCCCTGGAACTGGGCGATTTCAATTCACCTGTTTTTGTTCTCTCGATCCTTTCCACCTGACTATTTATTGGTGGAAATACAAATGTATAGGGTACTCATCTGAGGTCAACGTAGTTTTTAATGGGCCATCTCCGCTTTCGGTGGAGACCGGGCTTAAAATCGATATATATGGATATCTCAAAATCTTTTTTTTTTTTTGAGGCCGGTCGTGGCGCAGCGGCACGAGGTGTGACTGCAAAACCAACTGGTTGTGGGTTCGATCCCCACTCGAGGAGATGAAATATTTACTTAAATTTATATTTCCATTTCTTCGCTCTGGTGTCGAGGTTAAGCGCGGCGTTGAGTTCTGCCACTCAACACGCAATGCCTCCAGAATTCGGCAGAAAGTGGGGAACGGAGTGTCTTAACACTAAGTTCCCTCTGCCTACCCTGCTGTGCGCGGGATACAGCGTGAAGCTAATTTAATTTATTTAATTTAATTTATTTCAAAATCTTTTTAAATATTTTTTAAGTGTTATTCCACATTTAGGAAAGAAAAATACTTATTTAAGAAAACGTTTAAAAATTTCAACGTAGAAGGATTCGAACCCGCGCCTCCTGGAAATCGAACGACCTCAAAATATTTTGACTGATGATTTTGTTGGAACATTCCCTAGGTTAGATTATGTCTTATTTAAATAGTACACCCAATTACAACAATATCACATTTGTATGTATATATGTATGTATGTATTTGGTCTATGAAACCTTTTTTTAAAGTAAATCAGCTTCACACTGTATCCAGCACACAGCAGGGTAGGCAGAGGGAACCAAGTGTTAAGATACTTCGTTCCCCACTTTTCTCCGAGGCATTGTGTGTTGAGTGGCGGAACTCAACGCCGCTTTGCCTCGACACCAGAGCGAAGAAATGAAAATATAAATGTAAATAAATATTTCATTTCCCCGATTGGGGATCGAACCCAACAACCAGTCAGTTTTACAGTCACACTTTGTGCCGCTGCGCCACGACTCGCTTCAATACTGTTAAGTTTCATCTAAATCGGTTCAGTAGTTTTTTTGCGTGAAAGTAAAACAAATATCTACCCTCAAAACATAAATATTTATAATATTAGCAGGATTACAATATATAAAGTAATATTTAACAAAAAATCACAAAATTTTGGTCTATCACCTAAAAACATAGTATTTTTTCTATACAAACAAACTTTACTAAGGATAAACGTTAAAAGCGTACTCTTTTATCTTTTCAGCAGCAGGAATAGCAATCTTGAGAATATTGTGGGGTAAGACGTCACGTCGAGGGCACAACGAGATACCAATTTAAGTTGCTCCTCTAAATGCCATCTACATTTTTGAAGATTGCGGCAAATTTGACGTTGGACTCGAGCGTAAGTTTAAAGTTTTTAAGTCTTAATATTATTTTTCAAATATGTTTATTTTTTTTTAAAAGATTTATTCTAAGTATGGCTTAGGTTTATAAGTCTTTTTTATCCAAAAACGAAGTCTAATAGGAGGGTTATGTGTGTATATCTTGTTCTTTTGTTTCCTTGTAACTAACTGTTAAACTAGTGAGCCGATTTTGATAATAGTACATTTTATAAAGTGTTATTCCACACTTAGGAAAGAAAAATACTTATTTTAGAAAACGTATAAAAAATTTTACGCAACGGGACTCGAACCCGCGCCTTCTCTTCCTGGTCGGTTTCCAGGACAACAGACTGTAGACATTAGGTTCCCAGGTTCCACTTGCCTACTTTGCTATGTTCGGGATACAGTGTTGAGCAAAATAAATATTAAATTATAGTTATTGGGTCAGTCGAAGTTCAGTGGGACAACGCCTGACTTTTGTGGGTTTAATCCGTACTCGGGGAGTACATTATTTTCATTTCCTCGCTCAGGTAAACAGACAAAGTACGGCGTTGAGTACCGCTACTCAATATTCTAACATAGCATTTGTAAAAGCTACCGTTGAATTTTATATTTTTAATAAGTAGCGTTTTGACCTAAGATTCGCAAAGTGGTACTGCTTCAAAAACTTTATTTATAAGAGCTCCGTTTGCCTCTTCTATTTCTTTCGTCGAAAGCAAAATTGAATTTAAGTTATTTAATAAATTTAATGTTTTGACTAAATTAAACTATAAATTCTTTTATTTGTTTCAGTATGTTAAATATTTATATTTATATTATAAGTAGGTATACATAGTTTTTCGGCTTAATTAAACTAAGCACAATTTCTTGTTAACCTATGGATAATGCAGTATATATGGATAATCTATATATATAAAAGGACTTGTGCTGACTGACTGAGGTAAGACGCACGCAGAGCCGTAACCGCTGATGGTAGAAACGTGAAATTTGGGCAGATGTTTATTTTCATATTCTGGACATCCACTAAGAAGGGAATTTGAAAAATTTTAACCCTAAAGGGATGAAATAGGGGTTGAAAGTTTGTATGGAAAAAAAATTTAATCTGTACCGATTTTTATAAAATTTGAAATTCAGACTCTTAAAAATATTTCATTAAACACGTGTTTCATGGTTTTTAAGAATTCACCCCCTAAGGGTTCAAATAAGGGGTTGAAAGTTTATATAGAAAAATCTTTAAATTGCCACCGATTTTTATAAAAAATTAAATTCAGACTGTTAAAAATATTTTATTGAACACGTGTTTCGTGGTTTTTTTTAGAATTCACTCCTAATAAGCGGGCGAAGCCGCGCACGCCTCCTAGTGCAGTATATAAAGATAATCAGTAAAAAAATTTAGTAAGCGCGTTGGACTCGAAGAACTGAGTGATGTGAGATCCTCTCTGTTTTTCAGAATTTGGAAAAGGAAATGAGTTCTCTCAGTTTTTTTAGCAATGATACGCAAAGTGTGCCGGGGAACTTAGTGTTAAGACACCCCAATGCCATTAAGGCACTTCTGTTCCCCACAATCGTACGTACCGCATTGCCTAAAGTCATTGCGTGTTGAATGGCGGATCTCAATGCCGCCCTATGCCTCGTTATCGTATATAAAAATATGAAATATTTTATTTCCTCTTACCTCTCGTATATATAAATACTTTACTTAAGAGATGTTAAGTAGGTATAAAATATATAATTATAAGCTCTTATAGAACAAGAATATTAAATTGAAATAAAGAATAATAAACTAATAAGCGAAAATACTACAATAATATGTACTTAACGGTATGTTTTCTTTAATACAATATTGAATATCAAACACGATTAAACTGAGAGAAGTATAAATATACTAGTTTATGAGGAAAGATGTCTGATTCTAATATTTGCTGCGGTTCAGGTTGTAGCGATTCGCTTTGTGGGCCACGAAGAAGGATTTTAAATAATGAAGTTTTTTTTGAGCAAGATAAAAGGATAAATCATTATGCTTACTACTTTCTAGTTTCTATTTTTTTATATAATGATTTGGGAAACGGAGGTTTCCCCCCTGGTAGATCGTAAAAAGTATGAAGACCCCCTTGATAATAAAGAGGGGTGGACCATAGTGTTTGGTGCTTCGTTTTCTAAACTTGGGAAACAAATAGACATTTGTTAGTTGAGTATATACGTAAATTATCATGTAAATATTCTACTATCTGAGATTTTAATAAACAATTAACATAATATTTTCTATATGGGCGCGCTCAAGAAGGATAAATAAGGGAAGTTTTCATTTATTACAAAACTATTTTGCCACGTGAACTAAAAATGATGTAAACAAAGTAAAATAAACTAAATTTTAATTAGTTACCAAATAGTTTTTTTTTAAACAGAAAGTGTTACGATACACCGTTCCCATTAAGCCATTTCCGTTCCCCACTTTCCGCCGAATATTAGAGGCATAACGTGTTAAGTGGTGAAACTGAACACCACGCCTTGTTACCAGAGTCAGAAAATAAAAATATGAAACATTCCATTTCTCCGAGTGAAAATTGAACCCACAATCTGTCACATTTACAGTCGCAAGCTTGTGACCTCAACTTTATTCTTTAGTCGATTTTTTACATTAAAAAAAATGACTACCATAATACTATTAACGCTGGCTTAGTAGCTCTAAAGCGTAGTCTATATCGCATTGCAGCGGGTGCCGCGGTAAACACCAGCACTGATTGCAGGGAATTTTATTATCACTACTGAATATAACTTTATATTAGATAATAAAATAATATTTATGTAACTAATGTTTTCATGCTGTATCCCGCATATAGCTGGTTAGATAGAGGGAACCTAGTGTTAAAACACTCTTAATCCCTACATTTCGTTAAACTTTCGAGATATTCGTGCTTGTTTTTTGAGGAAATATTTTGTTTTTCCCAATTTGGACTCGAACTCTCAATCGTCGCGTTTACAGTTCAAGTGCGCCATGATACCTCTCCAGCTAATAGATATTATGAATATTATTAGTTTTTATGTTTGAATGTTTAGTACTGAATAACTTAAAAATGAATGACCGGTTTATCGTTCTTAGTGAAGATATAATTCAGATCATACACATAATCTTTTATGATATTAGGAATTTACTTCACTTTTTGCTATTTTCTCGTAGACTGGTAAATTTTGATACTAATCAAATAGAAATACGACCCGAGTGAGCTCAGACACGAACGTTGTACAATTAAAATGTAGGCACCGCAATTAAGGCTTTTGTAGTAATATAGTTATATTGTCACTAGTTAGTGACCGCTCTTTATTTCCTTTTTTAACTTATACGGGACATTATCGCCAAGGAACCTACGCGTCAAATTTTGGCGGCTGTGGCCTGTCTGTCACTCTGTCAGTATAGGAAGAGTTATATATATTTAGGTATACATAATTAATAAAATGTTAATTAAAACATTTAAAAAAAAATGTGTACATTTCTTTAATTTTCCCATCCCCTAGACCAATTCAATGGCTTAATCATCCTCTCAGACAGAGATGTACCTATATTTGACGCTATTTCTGAAAGGGCCCCACTTTCAAGTTAGTGAGAACGCATACTGTTTTAACTACATATTAAACTAATAGTCCTCAAAATTTCAACTTTGCTGAAATTACGTAAATCATCGAGGCCAGTCGTGGCACAGTGGCACAAAGTGTGTAAAATCGGCTGGTTATGGGTTCGATCCCCACTTGAGGAAATGAACTGTTTATTTACATTTATATTTTCGTTTCTTCGCCCTGGTGTCGAGGCAAAGCACGGCGTTGAGTTCCGCCACTCAACACGCAATGCTTCCAGAACTCAGCGGAAAGTGGGGAACGTAGTGTCTTAACACTAGGTTCCCCCACATCCAACAGTAAAGTAGGCAGAGGGAACTTAGTGTTAAGACACTCCGTTCCCATTGCCTTCCCTGCTGTTTACGGGATACAGCGTCAAGCTGGGGGCCCTGGGATCTAGGCCTGCTTTCATTTCATATCTATATTAGTAAGTTGTGCAAAAATTTGTAATCCGCCATTTTTGTGCTGCTGCTTTTTTGAATTAACAACAATATTAATTATGTATAATTTAATTACCACTAGCCATTAGCCATTGAGGCCAGTCGTGGCGTGGGCGTGGGCACAAAATGTGACTGTACAATCGACTGGTTGTAGGTTCGATCCTCATACGAGGAGATAAAATATTTGCTTACAATTATATTTTCATTTCCTCGTCCTGTCGAGGCAAAGCACGACGTTGAATTCCGCCACTCAACACGCAATGCGTCCAGAATTCGGCGGAAAGTGGGTGCGTCTTAACACTAGGTTCCTCTACCTACCATGCTGTGTGTGGGATACAGTGTGAAATCGTAATACAAAATCAATCGGACACTGGGAAGTGGTTCGAATTGAGCTACCAAAATTTCATATTCACTAACACATATATTAACACGGCAAATTAAATAAAGCTTGTATTTTCATATAAGGTTCCACACATGAGTATTACGACTAAAAACGTTGAAATCTCACGTGCTTTGAATTTCTCACGTAAACTTTTTCAAAACATAAAGAAAAAAAATATATTTTTTAAAAAATACTACTTAATTCTGTTCATTTGATGAACAAGGAATCATAAATAGGTAACTATAGCTTATTACCAAAGACTTCAGTCTATATATGTATATGGCCTAAACAAATTGTCGTCATATATTTTAAACAGAATAAATACCGTGACCGTAATTTATCAACCCTTTACTTAACACAACCTCTCAAGCTCTTGAAATTTAATTAAGCAATAAAGATTGAAGTACATTTATATAGGTAAAACGTAGTTAAAATAAATAGAATAACTTTTTTTTTCTGTTTCACATTGTAGGCAGAGATAATCTAGTGTTGAGACATATCGCTCTCCATTTTTCCGCTGAATTCTGGAGGTGTTGTGTATTAGATGGAGTAATTTAACGTTTCGTTTCGACACGGGAGCGAAGAAATGAAAATATTAAATATTTCATTTCCTCGGGTAAGAATCGAACCCACAACCTGTCACGTTTACAGTCACACACTTGTCCACCTGCGCTACGACTGGCCCCCAAAGAACAACTTCGTAAAAGAAAATGGATAACCTAATTCTCCATTCTCTATAAGTACTAAGAAAAATTACAATAGTTTTACCTGACATTTGATTTAAGCGAAAAGTCACGTTCCATTATCCACATTTAAATAAAACAACTATGTTAGGACGAACAGAGGATACTTTAAAAAATGTTGGTAAAAACCACAAATAATGAATGTATATTTCACGTTATTTTAACGAGTTTTATGAAAAATGGCCGACACCAACTGTACTTATTTATAAAGCGCAACTCTCCATATGGGTGCTTGGCTAGAATTAAAAGGAAATTACTTTTGGCAAAAATCCAACGTCACATAGTAATTACCATGTATTTCGTATTCGCTACGTATGCACGACGTTGCAGATTTTTCATAATATTTGTTTATCATATTAAATTATAATTGCTAGCGCCTGCGTGTATTTTTAGGCAATATATAAGCAGAATGGTGTGCTATAATTTTGTTTCAGGCGCATCACATATAAATTTTGTATTCATAAACTCAGGGTTTTTATTATTTACTATTATGTCATTAAATTTAATTTGCTTATTGAATGTACTACCAAACCAATTTAAAGTTTGAAAATGCTCAAGGATAGCAAAATTCAACCCCTCACTCAGAATAAACCAATCCAGACTTGAGGCCAGTCGTGGCGCAGAGGCACAAAGTGTGACTGTAAAATCGACTGGTTGTGGGTTGGATCCCTACTGGAGGAAGTGAAACATTTATTTTCATTTATATTTTCATTTCTTTCACCCTGGGGTCGAGGCAAAGCGCGGCGCTGAATTCCTCCACTCAACACGCAATACCTCCAGAACTCAGCGGAAAGTGGGGAACGGAGTGTATTAACACTATGTTCCCTCTGTCTACTCTGTTGTGTGCGGGAGGAAACAGCGTGAATCAGGTAAATATATGTTTGAGGAATTGCGTGTCGAGTGGAATGTCAAAGTTGTGCTTTGGTACCAGAGAGCAAAAGAAATTATTAAATATTTCATTGCCACGAGTGGGTACCAAACTCACAACCGGCGCTTTTACTTTTACACGCTTGTGCCTATGCGCAACGACGGCCTCTACACTATATACATATATTTTCATATAAGATTCTTTGATTCTTTTAAATCTACCTAGTCACTGTTACACTATATTTGTGGCACCTAAAGTTCGGGTGTTTCTGAATTATACATGTTTCGAGCCGTTATTTTGCATGCTCAATAATTCATTTATGCTAATACCCCTTATGGCGTTGGTTTTTGAAGTGGAAGGTGTTGTAGGATAAATAGTTTAGACGATAAAAGGGTTGTTCTGTGTATTTCTTTAGTTTAAATTGAAATGAAAAGTTATTATCTTTTAGTTTAACACTGTTTGCCACATATATCTAGTAGTGTACAGGCAAAGATAACGTAGTGTTAATATACTCTGGTTTCTTCAAAATTGCGTGTTCTATTGCGGTACTTACCTGATGCTTTGTCTAATAAGGGCGGAGAAATGCTTTTTAAGTTATCAAACGCACAAATATTGCTGGCAATTTTCATAATTCTAGGTTAACCGGAAGTACCCTATTAATTTTGATTGCGTTTATAGTGTCTAAATACGCGTTTTTTGCTATATCAAGGGTCATATCTTTTTTAAGTAAATGTAGAAATATTTTTTTTTAGGAAATCATGGGGCCGTAGATCTAGTTGCATGGTTTGAATTTCAACTCGATATCTCTAAGCGTCCCAGAAATAAAGGCTCTTGACAGTCGGACAAACAGACAAACAGACCGATGGGCAGCAAAGCGATCTTATAAGAGTCCCTTTTTTCACTAAAAGGTACGGAACCCTAAATAGGACAATATTATTTTATGTTTCGAATTCGACCGATAAAAAAGGGTTATCAAAAAAATATTGTAAAAAATAGAACTATTTTTAATAAAAAAAAGTACCGTTGTTATTTTTTCATAGATAGAACTTTCAAATATTCTATATATATTTTTTATGAAAATAAAGATTTTTATACGAAATTGAAATTCTATTTTAAAACATACATTCAATACACTTCAATTTATTTCTTTTTCGAAATAAAACATATAAAATATTTTAAGAAATTATATCGAAACACGAAGAAGAAAGCCGTAAACGTGAGACTAAGAAGCAATATTTCATGGCTCCGTAATGGCGTGTAAATGTTTCCGCCATCGCAGCTGAGATGCTTTAAGCCCACTTAATGTTGAAAATAGATAACTGATTTATATTATATTTTTACCTTTTATGTATAATAATAATAATAATAATATTTATCGTTCTGGTAACGAGGCAGAACGCGGCGTTAATTTTCGCTACCCAATATGGAATGTCTCCAGAATTCGGCAGAATGTGGGTAACGGAAGTGTTTTAATGGGAACAAAGTGTCTTAACATTAGTTTACCAGGTTCCCTCTGCCTACAATGCTATGTATGGGATACAGTGTAAAGCCTGCATGTCTAATTTCAACTTTCTAAGTCCAGTAGTATAGAGTTGTGGGTTATCTGCATATAAAGTTGTTTATTTCACATTTCCCGCAGGACAGGTAGAGTGAACAAAATTAATTTTACAATACATAATCGAAGCTGTTTCAAAAATAAAGCTTCACATATTCAGCATCTCAATATAGGCAGAGAAAACCTATTATTAAGTCTCTCTGTTCTCCACTTCCGATTAATTTTCAAAACATTGCATATTAAATGGCGGAACAAAAGTCGCATTTCGTCTACCAGTGCGAACCCACAACTATTGCGTTTTTAGTTTAGCGCTACCTCACTGCGCCACGACGGCCTTAATTGTATTATATTAGATAAAAAATAAACCAACGCATCTCCAATACTTATACAGCGTTAAATAATATTTTCCATTAATCTTAGACACTTATAACATAATGTGTCTAGGAGAAGCGAAGAAAGCAGTAAATGTAACTAAGGAACAATATTTCATACTCGTAACCGTGCCTTTGGGATCTAACGCCCCTACTTTACTTTAGTATCAAACACTTTTCCTTCTTTCCTAAAGATTTAGTAAATATGAAAAATTATATGATAAATACAGAATAGAGATATATAGTAGCGCATAGTGGCGCAGTGGTGCAGCGTTGGACTGTAAGCGCGACAGTTGTGGGTTCGATTCCCCCTCATTTTCCCTCTTTGGTGAAATAAAGTACGGAAGTAAATCTCCGGCACTGAACACTTAATTTTTTGAATTCTAGCGTAAAACAGACACTACTGTCTCGACACTAGATTCTTCCTAACTTCCTACCTTAGCTTTTTCTGAAATTTAATCTTAACTTAGCCACAGCCCTTTCATCTGATAACTCATTTGAACTAGCGGCTTTAATACCAAGTCCTACCCCCCTCTTCCCCTTTTAAAGCTATTATATATCTTTTTAAGTAAATGTAGAAATACAATTATTTCAGGAAATCATGGGACCGTAGATCTGAGTAGATGGTTTGAATTTCAACTCGAAATCTCCAAACGTTCCTGAGACAAAGGCCCTTGACAGACAGACAGACAGACAGACAGACAGACAGACAGACAGACAGACAGACAGACAGACAGACAGACGGGCAACAAAGTGATCTTATAACAATTCCTTTTTTCATAAGGTAAAAAAAAAATGTATTCCCAAGAATATTTGTTGAAGACGCTACCATTCTGTTTATAGTAAGAAATTTGCCAATTGATCCACGATAGATACAAATGTAAAAATGAATAATAAAAATTAAATTAAATTGAAAAGGAAATTAATACTTTCCATTTCTTCGTACTAGTAACAAAGCAAAGTGCGGCGTTGAGTTCCGTCATGGAGTTTCCTAACACTACAGTCCTATCCTGCTATATGCGGGATAGGTACCTACTGCGTGAAGCTATAGAAAAATAAATTGAATTGAATTTACACCTCCTTTAACCATTACTACTGAGCTCTTAAGATAATTTAATTTTGAATCATCCTTGAATTATACAAAAAACGGGACCTTCACAACCCTCCATTGTTGTTTTTAATGACCCTTGACCCTGACCCTTTGACAATATAATTCTTATCAATTGGTGGTTTTTGATTCGTCCTATTCGTTACTGATTATTTTGTATTTGATTTTAAAGAAAATATCGATATTGAATAAATGAATAGAAAAAAAAATTAAGTACTTGAAAAAAATACACGAAAATGTCAAAACAAACCTAATTCCCCCAAAGTCTATAGTTTTACTAAGAAGCATCTTAGGATTTCATCTTACACCAGCAAACTAAGACGATGGCAAAATATTTTGGTATTTGTCATGCATGGTATATGATGACAAAATAATTTATGAGTGAAATAAAGATAGAATATAGATTTAAATAGAAACAAATATCAAGTGTAAAATATAAAGAAAAACACAAAAATAATTAATATAACTTTTATTACATATTTACAAAATGTTGACAAAAAGTTCGTTGTAAAAATATCACATAAATATTTAATTAGGAGAAGGTACAAGGTGTTAAGTAAATACAATATATATTGTCATGGGACGCTCCTAACATTAATATTATATCAATATCAATGGCCTATTATTATGGAGTATTAGTGAAAATGAACACAATTTTGAGAACAGAGGCAGATGTAGCTTAGTGATGTCCATAGTATCCGAGTCCGCCGTATCCGCCATGTCCATATCCGCCATAACCGCCAAGTCCGTATCCGCTGTATCCTCCGTATCCACCGTATCCGGCGTAACCACCATGGCCGCTGACTAATGGTGCGCTTACGTAACCACCATGACCGTAACCTCCATAACCACCTGTAAGACAAAGGTTATTTAAAAATACAAATAAACTGTATATAAAAATATAAGTAGACTGTAGATAAAGCTAAGTTTTCTAGATTATCATTATCTGAAAAATTTTTCCATAAAGACAAAGTCATAAAAAAATGAAATGAAGTTTTAAGTTGGTTTCCTTTCAGTTCTCTAGTACAGAAAAACTATTTTTTTTTCGAAATATATTCTCAAAATTAATATCAACCAAAATCAATATTAAATAAGATCTCATGATACAAAAAATATATAGGTTTTTCCTCTCTTTCTTTTGTTTCTTTCTGTCAAACTCCTTAAAGAAATACAATAGCTTTGATGACTTAAAGCATAATAATAAGATACACTAAAAGTGTTACTAGTTAGTAATTATAATTTCGTCACGATAATTACCAAGGCCGGAGTATCCGCCGTAGCCGCCGTATCCGCCAAGTCCGCCATATCCGCCGTAACCTCCATGGGCAGTGGTGTATGACACCTTGCTGACAGCTACTGGGGCGGCTGTTGACAATTGTAAATAATTATAATAAAAAAAAATCAGCTTCACGCTGTATCCCGCGCACAGCAGGGTAGGCAGGGGGAACCTAGTGTTAAGATATTACGTTCCCCATTTTCTGCCGAATTTTAGAGGCATTGCGTGTTGAGTGGCAGAACTCAACGCCGCGTTTTGCCTCTACACCAGAGCGAAGGAAATATAAATTTAAGTAAATATTTCATCTCCTCGAGTGGGGATCGACCCACAACCAATCGGTTTTACAGTCACACTTTGTGCCCCTGCGCCACAACTGGCCTCGATAGTTAAAATATTTTTTTTACAGATTTGCTGCTGCTTTTTTCTACTTAAAATCTACAAATAATGTACTGCCCGGACACACCAGCAATGACACCATATTATTGTATTATCTCCAAGTTACGTTTGTTATGTTACAAGTATAATTATGACACAATTATTATAAATTATACAGGGTCACGCTGTATCCTGCACACAACAGGGTAGGCAGAGGGAACCTTTTGTTAAGATATTCCCCATTTTCCGCCGAACGTTGAAGACATTGCGTGTTGAGTGGCAGAACTTAACGCCGCTCTTTGCCTCGACACTAGAGCGAAGCAAAGAAAATATTAAATATTTCATTTTCTCGAGTGTTAATCGAACCCACAACGCGCGTTAATCGCATTTACAGTCACACTTTGTGCCCTTGCGCCACGAATCGAATTTGAACCAATGCTTCCCTATACATACAGCAATAGTATGAAGCTAACAGTAATTTAAACTTAACATTTCTAAATTTAATTTATTACTCAAATTAAAAAAAAAAGACAATCTACATCAAAAAAAATCTGAAATATATTTTGGCCAAGTAAATTTTTTCTATAAAAAAAAATCTGGTCAGTCATTCATAGCTCGATGAATCTGTTAACCGATTTAGATCGTAATCGAAACCGAACGAGCGTGTCGGATCCGAGATCGAATTCAATGTTAAGGTCGCTTTTTATCGAAAAAAGTATAACTTGCGTTCGTGTTGCGTGACTATTGTTGTTTTGTTAAAAAATCCTTCAGTTAATATTTTATTTCCTATAATAATAAGTAATAAATATTAATTATTACTTATTATTTAATATATTATATAATAATAAGTAATAATTAATATTTATTACTCACTATTATAGGAATTAAGTGTTTTTTTTCTTATTTTAAACAATTATATCTAACTCATTGTATTTTTTTTTTCATTTCCTTGAGTGGGAATCGAATCCACAATCTGTGGTGTTTACGGTTGCACGCTCGTGCCCCTGCGCCACGTATGGCCTCATTTTCAATATTCTAAAATATTCAATATTTTTATTTACTCGTACATATAAATATATTAAAAAAAACACTAACTAGCTCAAAAACCAAATATATTTTTTTATCAGCTTCACGCTGTATCCCGCACACAGCAGGGGAGAGAGAGGGAACCTAGTGTTAAGACACTCCGTTCCCCACTTTCTGCAGAATTCTGGAGGCATTGTGTGTTAAGCCTCGACACCAGAGCGAAGAAATGGAAATATAAATTTAAGTAAATATTTCATGTCCTCGAGTGGGATCGAACTCACAACCAGTCGGTTTTACAGTCACACTTCGTGCCGCTGCGCCACGACTGGCCTCCACACTCAAATATTGTTGACAATTTTTAGTTAAACCCACGCCTTGGCTATAAGGAAATTCATTAATACAATAATTATGCTTGTCTGTATGTGTGTCAAGAATTTTCATATTCCCACGTTCACCATATTCATATAATGCCCTGTGACACTGACTGGCAATCGACAAGATAAACACATCAAATTATATATATATATATATATACGTACTTGACAATTAATGATACTGTATGTCGTGTGAATTATATTGTTTGAAGCAATGTCCTAAATAGATTATTTTGTAATTTAAGATTTTTTGATTTTTTTTTTACTTATATTCGTATTCGATGTGCGAAGAGAGGCTAGAGAAGTATTGTTTCGTTCTTTACTTTTTAGGATTTCGTATTCGTAGAGTAAAACGGGATGCTCTTATTAAGACTCTGCTGTCTGTCAGTTTGTCTATCTGTACTGCACTTGGCTGATTTTCAGCCATTTTCTAGTTGTGGCGTATCAAATAATAAAATTAAATGAAGCACTTTATTTAACCCTTAACTGGAAAGACGAGATCTCTAAAAGATATATAAATTCAAATTCTAAATTTTCTTAGCTCAAGTGGACTTCTCCGAGCGATTTTGAATGGTCCAATGGACATGTCGCTTCCACTCGCTCGTAAAGCAGTTCAACAGTTGCTCTTTTGGATATAAAAATTACAATATTATTATTTAATATTTGAGGCCCAGGGTCACTAAGTATGACTGTAAACGTTACTGGTTGTGGATTCGATACTTACTCGAGGAAATGAAATATTTATTTAAATTTATGTTTTCATTTATTGGAAACGGAATATCTTAACACTAGGTTCCTTCTGCCTACCGTGCTGTGTGCGGGATACAGCGTGAAACTGATTATTTTTTTTTTGAATTATTTAATATCAAGCAACATTAAAAAATCCTGAAACCATTCTCTAAGACATTTACAGTACTACTAACATATGTAAGTCCATATGTAATTAAGGTCACGCAACCAACAGTTGGCCTTAATCATCGTGGTTATTTAAACATGTATATATCACCTAAGGGTTGTTTCTAAAGAGACAGGGCTGAGAAGCAAGTGCTTATTGCCTGGAGATAAATGTTGGTAAACTCAAGACATTTTGTATGTAGACTAAGATGAAATTAATTGGTAATCTACGTTTTGACATTCTGTTGTCTTGTTTGTATGAGTGAGGTGTTTTATGACGTGTTGGCTTTGCTTTTAACCGACTTCATATAAAGTAGGTTATCGGTTTGAATGTTTTTGTGATATTTTTGGAATTGGATAATGTTTGATTGATTATGTTGATTCATTTAGGCTTCTAAGCACGTGTGCCAAGTTTAGTAAGTGTGTGTATGTTTTGCCCATAAATTTTGCAGAAAATAAATCATTATTAGAATTAAATTTGTTGTATTTTACAAGTATAGAGTGGTACCTACTAGCAGTAACAACTTCACGATGGTGTCAATGTAACAATAAATTTTATATAGTGAAATATATACATTTAGCGGCGTTGCGTTCTGCCACTCAACACGCAATGCCTCCAGAATTCGGCAGAAAGTGGGAAACGGAGTGTCTTAACACTAGGTTCCCTCTGCCTACCCTGCTGTGTGCGGGATACAGCGTGAAGCTGATTTAATTTTAATTTAATATACATTTTTATATTACTTTGTAATCAAAATGTTGTATGTCATATCTTTTACTAAGATAATGGGAATTAGAAGCGAACGCTCTTCACTATTAATCTCTCAGAATGATTCCACGGTTTACAGCTGTTTTATTGCATTGCTAATGCTGCTCTAACGTATCCTTTGTTTGCTCTAGAATTGTGCAATTTATACGACAGTTCAAAGTTTAATCGGAGAGTCTCTTATTCGATTTAGCAAGTTCAGCCCGTTCGTTATTGCTTCGAATTAACAACAAATTAAGGTTCTGTTTCAAACAAAATTGGGGACAGGGTTTCGATTTTGATTAAATATCCGTTGTAAATAAGAAAAAAATGGGTTTTAGTTTTAAATTAAATATTTGTAAGCGAAACCATTTTCTACTTTGTTACTTAGCAGCAAGTTAGCAGTTTAAAGATTTTTTTGGATGGTAAAGCGAGCAGGGTATTTAGTGTAAAGATATTTCGCTTTCAACTTTATACTCAATTACAGAATTGAGTAGCGGAACTCAACGCCGCGTTTCATCTACATTTACTACAGTCGAAAAATGATAATAATTTCGATATAATCACTCCCCCGAGTGGAAATGAACCCAAAACCATCGCGTTCACAGTCAAACAAACAAAACAAAAACAATTTCAGTAACAAACTAAAACAAATTCTCATCTAAGTTTAACACAATATAGGAATTGGAAGTAGATTTCCAAAACGAATCTTAGACTCAATCGTAAGAACTTGCACGGGAAATTTTGTTGAAACGCTAAAATTTTCAAGAAAATCATCATCATCATTGAAACATCGGAACATCATCATCATCATTGAAACATCGGAATCCTATAAAAAAATATTTAATGCTAAATATTGCGATTAATCTAAAAAAAATATCTTTCGAATCGAAAAATAATACTTAACTTGACTTAACTTAACTTAACTTAACTTAGCTTCACGCTTTATCCCTTGCGGGGTAGTCAGAGAGAACAGAGCGCCAAACGCTACGGTCTCTACATACCTTTTTCGCCTATAAAAATAATATCTTTTTATATAACTGAAAATCTATATTGTAAACCACATATTTCTTTGGCAGATCGTAGTCGCCCTCGTCGCCGCAGCGGTAAGCGCTGAAGAGGCTAAGAAGACCGAGAAGCGTGGTCTATCCGGACTGGGCTATGGTGGACTTGGTTACAGTGGAGTGGGTGGTCTTGGGCTTGGCTATGGTGGTTATGGAGGCTATAGTGGCTACGGAGGATACGGAGGATATGGTAAGATTTTTAATTATTCAATATACTTTTAAAGTTTACATTTGGGATATCAGAAAATCAGATATTTTCATGGAACAGATTGTCTTAACACTAGATTCTTCCTGCCTACCCTACTGTGTGCGGGATACAGCGTGAAGCTGAAATAAATGAAATGAAATTTAAATCTTTAAAACAGCATTTTGACTCTATTAAAATTTAGATATAACGCAATCTTGATAAAACTTCCATGGACCATCTGCAGTTCACTGAAAGTTTAAATTGACCAAAGCGTTCCGTTCACGTCTCGGAGCGTGAGAAGCGTTCCTAGTTCCTTACTATTTTGCATTCAGAAACAATGTCTTAATATGTAAGTATAAAAGTATTTTATTCCCATTATTCGCCTCTTCTCTTTAACTTATATTTCTTATCACGCCCCTACGTACTTCAGCTCCGCGCTCCACAGTACTTGAAACTTGGGCAAAGTTTATATTTACTATAAAAGCATTACGTAATCAGAATCTTGAACAAAATATCGAAATGTCTTCATGCTAGGGTATGAAAACGACGAAAAATTGTTACAATTTCTTCATCATTATATCGCAGGTTTGATTCTTAGGCGTAGTAAGTTTGTTTTTGTGAATGGCAAACTGAGTATAAATAGGTTACATGTGAATAGGTTAAAGAAAACACTGCTGTTATTTTAACTTTAATATATATGTAATAAAAAGAAGAGGCCTGTCGTGGCGCAGGAGTTTAACTGTAAATGTTCAATCCCCACTTAAGAAAATGAAAGATTTATTTAAATTTATATTTCCATTTCTTCGCTCTGGTGCTCGGAACTCAACACGCAATGCCTCCAGAATTCGGCGGAAAGTGGCGAACAGAGTGTCTTAACATTAGGTTTCCCCATGCTTACTTTGCTGTGTGCGGGATATGCGTGAAGCTGTAAAAAAAATACTTTTTAGTGTTCAGTACCAAAAAGGCAAAAACGGAACCTTTTTAGGATCACTTTGCCGCCCGCAAGCCCAAGTTTGTAAATTTTTATAAGTGTTCATGTATATTGTAGCATCCGTATCGAAATTTAAGATGGATTCTTATATAGAAACACTCGATGAATATATATATATAGGTTTTTCCTTAAAAAATAAACAAAAACGAGAGCGAGCTCAATCAATATCAGTGGCACTTTTATAATAAAAAAATAAACAAACGTCCGCCCTTTTATAGTAAAGCGGAATGGGCCTGGAAATATGGCATCTTAGCCGAATCTTAATTGCTTGGGCAGAATTAATTGTTTAATTTTTTTTACAAGAAATGCCTTTGTTTTCGTTGAAATATTTTTTTATTCGATCTCGAAGTGGATGCTTAGGAAAGCTTATTAAAAAGCTCGTTTTTTATTTTTTTTAGCTTTACGCCGTCTCTCGCATATAATAGAGAAGACAGAAGGAAGTTAGTGTATTAACACTAGTTTTATTCTGCCTATGGGAGTGTCTTAACACTCTGAATTCCACGTATATGATATAAACACCCTGTTCTTATGAGGCAGCCCGGTAAAAATATAATACTAAATGATATATTATTAAAAATTGTCTCCCAAAGTCTTCTGACAGTAAACGCGATGGTTGTGGGTGCAATTCCCAATCGGAGAAAGAAATTATTTTTATATCCTCGGTCCGGTAACATGACAAAGCACAGCGTTGAGCTCCGCCATTCAACAGGCAATTTCTGGAAAATATAATAGGATAAATAATAAAAATTGTGACGCATCTGGAACAGAATTCCCTGCTATATACGCTTAGTTCAAAAAATCTCTTTCATCATTCTATAAAACATAAAAAAATTATGAAAAAGAAGTTAAATTATCGTCGTGTGACAACGAGGTGTGACTGTAAAACCGATTGGTTGTGGGTTCGATCCCCACTCGAGGAGATGAAGTATTTACTTAAATTTATATTTCAAGGTGTCAAGGACAAGCGCGGCGTTGAGTTCTGTCACTCAACACGCAATGCCTCCAGAATTCGGCAGAAAGTGGAGAACGGGAGTGTCTTAACACTTGGGTCCCTCTGTCTACCCCGTGTGGGGGGTATAGCGTGAAGCTAAGTTAAATTAATAATAAAGAATATAAAACAAAAATTGAATACATTAATATTATAAAATATTTTTTTATATAATCATACAATAAATTTCAGCAAATTGGGACTCGTAGTATGGACCCAAGTGTGATAAGTGAGTGTTGCCATTAGGGCGCGTTGAGTTCGCGGTGTCGGCGCTTCTGAATGGAGATTGCATCGTCCATTGCGGTGCCTTGCACTGTTTAGAGATGATACACCTTATATCGATATAATATATTTTTAAGACATTTAAAATGAGTATAATATAGAGACCATTGAGGCGCAGTGTCACATTACCTGATGGTCTACAAGACCGCATCGAGTTCAACTATTCATCACGCAATGTCTGAAAAATAGGGCGGAAAATGGAGAACGGAGTGTCTTAATTCTAGTTTAAGTTCCCTCTACCAACACTGCTACGGGATACATCGTAATCCTCAATTAGCTTCACGCTGTATCCCGTACATAGCAAAGTAGAAAAAGAGAACTTGGGAAAATAGTCATTAGATACTCCGTTCTCCACTATCCGCTGAAAGATATTATGATTTAATGCTAAATTGAATTTTTATATTTTTTTGTTAAACATGAGGCCGGTCGTGGCGCAGCGGCGCGAGGTGTGACTGCAAAACCGACTGGTTGTGGGTTCGATCTCCACTCGAGGAGATGAAATATTTACTTAAATTTATATTTCCATTTCTTCGCTCTGGTGTCGAGGTTAAGCGCGGCGTTGAGTTCTGCCACTCAACACGCAATGCCTCCAGAATTCGGCAGAAGTTAACACTAGGTTCCCTCTGCCTACCCTGCTGTGTGCGGGATACAGCGTGGTGCTAATTTAATTTTAATTTAATAATTTTTTGTTAAATATCGACATAGCAATTTCACATCACGCACAATAAATACTCGTCAGGCGCTTCGTATTCACAATATGTAGGGCACTCGCTGTTATACATCTGGTTATCTATCTTACTAGTTTCAATATGCAATTAGAATGTCAAGGAAACTATTAAATTTTGACAAGTTAAGTTAAATCTGTACTATCTGTTGACTACCCTGCTGCGGGATTTCTAAATATAGGGAACCTAATGTTACGACACTCCGTTCCCCACTTTCCGACGTGGTGAGTGGCGGAACTCAACGCCGGGTTTTTGCTTTGGTGTCAGAGCGAAGAATGGAAAATACTAATATAAAATAATAATTCATTCCCTTAGTTGATCGAACCCACAACCGTCGTATTACAGCCACACCCTTATGCCCCTGCGCCACGACGGTCTCAAATCTCTGATCATCTGATTTGTGGATAAAAAGTAATTTGATAAATTTAAAGCCCGATTTCCATCAGGAAAGAGAAATGAAAAGATTATGCTTAGGCGAAACAGACTTCTTTTAAATAAAATAGGTTCAGATTTCCACCAACAGAGTCTCGTATTTTGTAATTACTTCGCTCCGCTCCCTGGAACTGGGCGATTTCAATTCACCTGTTTTTGTTCTCTCGATCCTTTCCACCTGACTATTTATTGGTGGAAATACAAATGTATAGGGTACTCATCTGAGGTCAACGTAGTTTTTAATGGGCCATCTCCGCTTTCGGTGGAGACCGGGCTTAAAATCGATATATATGGATATCTCAAAATCTTTTTTTTTTTTTGAGGCCGGTCGTGGCGCAGCGGCACGAGGTGTGACTGCAAAACCAACTGGTTGTGGGTTCGATCCCCACTCGAGGAGATGAAATATTTACTTAAATTTATATTTCCATTTCTTCGCTCTGGTGTCGAGGTTAAGCGCGGCGTTGAGTTCTGCCACTCAACACGCAATGCCTCCAGAATTCGGCAGAAAGTGGGGAACGGAGTGTCTTAACACTAAGTTCCCTCTGCCTACCCTGCTGTGCGCGGGATACAGCGTGAAGCTAATTTAATTTATTTAATTTAATTTATTTCAAAATCTTTTTAAATATTTTTTAAGTGTTATTCCACATTTAGGAAAGAAAAATACTTATTTAAGAAAACGTTTAAAAATTTCAACGTAGAAGGATTCGAACCCGCGCCTCCTGGAAATCGAACGACCTCAAAATATTTTGACTGATGATTTTGTTGGAACATTCCCTAGGTTAGATTATGTCTTATTTAAATAGTACACCCAATTACAACAATATCACATTTGTATGTATATATGTATGTATGTATTTGGTCTATGAAACCTTTTTTTAAAGTAAATCAGCTTCACACTGTATCCAGCACACAGCAGGGTAGGCAGAGGGAACCAAGTGTTAAGATACTTCGTTCCCCACTTTTCTCCGAGGCATTGTGTGTTGAGTGGCGGAACTCAACGCCGCTTTGCCTCGACACCAGAGCGAAGAAATGAAAATATAAATGTAAATAAATATTTCATTTCCCCGATTGGGGATCGAACCCAACAACCAGTCAGTTTTACAGTCACACTTTGTGCCGCTGCGCCACGACTCGCTTCAATACTGTTAAGTTTCATCTAAATCGGTTCAGTAGTTTTTTTGCGTGAAAGTAAAACAAATATCTACCCTCAAAACATAAATATTTATAATATTAGCAGGATTACAATATATAAAGTAATATTTAACAAAAAATCACAAAATTTTGGTCTATCACCTAAAAACATAGTATTTTTTCTATACAAACAAACTTTACTAAGGATAAACGTTAAAAGCGTACTCTTTTATCTTTTCAGCAGCAGGAATAGCAATCTTGAGAATATTGTGGGGTAAGACGTCACGTCGAGGGCACAACGAGATACCAATTTAAGTTGCTCCTCTAAATGTCATCTACATTTTTGAAGATTGCGGCAAATTTGACGTTGGACTCGAGCGTAAGTTTAAAGTTTTTAAGTCTTAATATTATTTTTCAAATATGTTTATTTTTTTTAAAAGATTTATTCTAAGAATTCTTCTTGAGGCCGGTCGTGGCGCAGCGGCACGAGGTGTGACTGCAAAACCGACTGGTTGTGGGTTCGATCCCCACTCGAGGAGATGAAATATTTACTTAAATTTATATTTCCATTTCTTCGCTCTGGTGTCGAGGTTAAGCGCGGCGTTGAGTTCTGCCACTCAACATGCAATGCCTCCAGAATTCGGCAGAAAGTGGGGAACGGAGTGTCTTAACACTAGGTTCCCTCTGCCTACCCTGCTGTGTGCGGGGTATAGCGTGAAGCTAATTTAATTTAATTTAATTTTAATTTATTCTAAGTGTGGATTAGGTTTATAAGTCTTTTTTATTTAATTTATACACAATGTTATTTTCTTTTGTTTATAATTCAATTGTTAGCTGTTTATACTCCATATGGCAGGGCAGCCAGAGAAAGCATAGTATCAAGATTATTAGATTTTTTTTGTATTATTTTTATTTGGATAAAACATTACTATTATAACGATAATGAAAATAATATATTAAATCTCTACTCTGCTATGTTCAGGATGTGGTGTTTAGCAAAAAAAAAATTAAATTATAGTCATTGGGTCAGGATTTGATTCGTACTCAGGGAGTACATTATTTTTATTTCCTCGCTCAGGTAAACAGACAAAATACGGCGTTTAGTACCGCTACTCAATACTTTAACATAGCATTTGTAAAAGCTACCGTTGAATTTTATATTTTTAATAAGTAGCGTTTTGACCTAAGATTCGCAAAGTGGTACTGCTTCAAAAACTTTATTTATAAGAGCTCCGTTTGCCTCTTCTATTTCTTTCGTCGAAAGCAAAATTGAATTTAAGTTATTTAATAAATTTAATGTTTTGACTAAATTAAACTATAAATTCTTTTATTTGTTTCAGTATGTTAAATATTTATATTTATATTATAAGTAGGTATACATCGTTTTTCGGCTTAATTAAACTAAGCACAATTTCTTGTTAACCTATGGATAATGCAGTATATATGGATAATCTATATATATAAAAGGACTTGTGCTGACTGACTGAGGTAAGACGCACGCAGAGCCGTAACCGCTGATGGTAGAAACGTGAAATTTGGGCAGATGTTTATTTTCATATTCTGGACATCCACTAAGAAGGGAATTTGAAAAATTTTAACCCTAAAGGGATGAAATAGGGGTTGAAAGTTTGTATGGAAAAAAATTTTAATCTGTACCGATTTTTATAAAATTTGAAATTCAGACTCTTAAAAATATTTCATTAAACACGTGTTTCATGGTTTTTAAGAATTCACCCCCTAAGGGTTCAAATAAGGGGTTGAAAGTTTATATAGAAAAATCTTTAAATTGCCACCGATTTTTATAAAAAAATAAATTCAGACTGTTAAAAATATTTTATTGAACACGTGTTTCGTGGTTTTTTTAGAATTCACTCCTAATAAGCGGGCGAAGCCGCGCACGCCTCCTAGTGCAGTATATAAAGATAATCAGTAAAAAAATTTAGTAAGCGCGTTGGACTCGAAGAACTGAGTGATGTGAGATCCTCTCTGTTTTTCAGAATTTGGAAAAGGAAATGAGTTCTCTCAGTTTTTTTAGCAATGATATGCAAAGTGTGCCGGGGAACCTAGTGTTAAGACACCCCAATGCCATTAAGGCACTTCTGTTCCCCACAATCGTACGTACCGCATTGCCTAAAGTCATTGCGTGTTGAATGGCGGATCTCAATGCCGCCCTATGCCTCGTTATCGTATATAAAAATATGAAATATTTTATTTCCTCTTACCTCTCGTATATATATATATAAATACATTACTTAAGAGATGTTAAGTAGGTATAAAATATATAATTATAAGCTTATAAGAACAAGAATATTAAATTGAAATAAAGAATAATAAACTAATAAGCGAAAATACTACAATAATATGTACTTAACGGTATGTTTTCTTTAATACAATATTGAATATCAAACACGATTAAACTGAGAGAAGTATAAATATTCTAGTTTATGAGGAAAGATGTCTGATTCTAATATTTGCTGCGGTTCAGGTTGTAGCGATTCGCTTTGTGGGCCACGAAGAAGGATTTTAAATAATGAAGTTTTTTTTGAGCAAGATAAAAGGATAAATCATTATGCTTGCTACTTTCTAGTTTCTATTTTTTTATATAATGATTTGGGAAACAGAGGTTTCCCCCCTGGTAGATCGTGAAAAGTATGAAGACCCCCTTGATAATAAAGAGGGGTGGACCATAGTGTTTGGTGCTTCGTTTTCTAAACTTGGGAAACAAATAGACATTTGTTAGTTGAGTATATACGTAAATTATCATGTAAATATTCTACTATCTGAGATTTTAATAAACAATTAACATTATATTTTCTATATGGGCGCGCTCAAGAAGGGTAAATAAGGGAAGTTTTCATTTATTACAAAACTATTTTGCCACGTGAACTAAAAATGATGTAAACAAAGTAAAATAAACTAAATTTTAATTAGTTACCAAATAGTTTTTTTTTAAACAGAAAGTGTTACGATACACCGTTCCCATTAAGCCATTTCCGTTCCCCACTTTCCGCCGAATATTAGAGGCATAACGTGTTAAGTGGTGAAACTGAACACCACGCCTTGTTACCAGAGTCAGAAAATAAAAATATGAAACATTCCATTTCTCCGAGTGAAAATTGAACCCACAATCTGTCACATTTACAGTCGCAAGCTTGTGACCTCAACTTTATTCTTTAGTCGATTTTTTACATTAAAAAAAATGACTACCATAATACTATTAACGCTGGCTTAGTAGCTCTAAAGCGTAGTCTATATCGCATTGCAGCGGGTGCCGCGGTAAACACCAGCACTGATTGCAGGGAATTTTATTATCACTACTGAATATAACTTTATATTAGATAATAAAATAATAAAATAATATTTATGTAACTAATGTTTTCATGCTGTATCCCGCATATAGCTGGTTAGATAGAGGGAACCTAGTTATATATATAACTTTCGAGATATTCGTGCTTGTTTTTTGAGGAAATATTTTGTTTTTCCCAATTTGGACTCGAACTCTCAATCGTCGCGTTTACAGTTCAAGTGCGCCATGATACCTCTCCAGCTAATAGATATTATGAATATTATTAGTTTTTATGTTTGAATGTTTAGTACTGAATAACTTAAAAATGAATGACCGGTTTATCGTTCTTAGTGAAGATATAATTCAGATCATACACATAATCTTTTATGATATTAGGAATTTACTTCACTTTTTGCTATTTTCTCGTAGACTGGTAAATTTTGATACTAATCAAATAGAAATACGACCCGAGTGAGCTCAGACACGAACGTTGTACAATTAAAATGTAGGCACCGCAATTAAGGCTTTTGTAGTAATATAGTTATATTGTCACTAGTTAGTGACCGCTCTTTATTTCCTTTTTTAACTTATACGGGACATTATCGCCAAGGAACCTACGCGTCAAATTTTGGCGGCTGTGGCCTGTCTGTCACTCTGTCAGTATAGGAAGAGTTATATATATTTAGGTATACATAATTAATAAAATGTTAATTAAAAACATTTAAAAAAAAATGTGTACATTTCTTTAATTTTCCCATCCCCTAGACCAATTCAATGGCTTAATCATCCTCTCAGACAGAGATGTACCTATATTTGACGCTATTTCTGAAAGGGCCCCACTTTCAAGTTAGTGAGAACGCATACTGTTTTAACTACATATTAAACTAATAGTCCTCAAAATTTCAACTTTGCTGAAATTACGTAAATCATCGAGGCCAGTCGTGGCACAGTGGCACAAAGTGTGTAAAATCGGCTGGTTATGGGTTCGATCCCCACTTGAGGAAATGAACTGTTTATTTACATTTATATTTTCGTTTCTTCGCCCTGGTGTCGAGGCAAAGCACGGCGTTGAGTTCCGCCACTCAACACGCAATGCTTCCAGAACTCAGCGGAAAGTGGGGAACGTAGTGTCTTAACACTAGGTTCCCCCACATCCAACAGTAAAGTAGGCAGAGGGAACTTAGTGTTAAGACACTCCGTTCCCATTGCCTTCCCTGCTGTTTACGGGATACAGCGTCAAGCTGGGGGCCCTGGGATCTAGGCCTGCTTTCATTTCATATCTATATTAGTAAGTTGTGCAAAAATTTGTAATCCGCCATTTTTGTGCTGCTGCTTTTTTGAATTAACAACAATATTAATTATGTATAATTTAATTACCACTAGCCATTAGCCATTGAGGCCAGTCGTGGCGTGGGCGTGGGCACAAAATGTGACTGTACAATCGACTGGTTGTAGGTTCGATCCTCATACGAGGAGATAAAATATTTGCTTACAATTATATTTTCATTTCCTCGTTCTGGTGTCGAGGCAAAGCACGACGTTGAATTCCGCCACTCAACACGCAATGCGTCCAGAATTCGGCGGAAAGTGGGTGCGTCTTAACACTAGGTTCCTCTACCTACCATGCTGTGTGTGGGATACAGTGTGAAATCGTAATACAAAATCAATCGGACACTGGGAAGTGGTTCGAATTGAGCTACCAAAATTTCATATTCACTAACACATATATTAACACGGCAAATTAAATAAAGCTTGTATTTTCATATAAGGTTCCACACATGAGTATTACGACTAAAAACGTTGAAATCTCACGTGCTTTGAATTTCTCACGTAAACTTTTTCAAAACATAAAGAAAAAAAATATATTTTTTTAAAAATACTACTTAATTCTGTTCATTTGATGAACAAGGAATCATAAATAGGTAACTATAGCTTATTACCAAAGACTTCAGTCTATATATGTATATGGCCTAAACAAATTGTCGTCATATATTTTAAACAGAATAAATACCGTGACCGTAATTTATCAACCCTTTACTTAACACAACCTCTCAAGCTCTTGAAATTTAATTAAGCAATAAAGATTGAAGTACATTTATATAGGTAAAACGTAGTTAAAATAAATAGAATAACTTTTTTTTTCTGTTTCACATTGTAGGCAGAGAGAATCTAGTGTTGAGACATATCGCTCTCCATTTTTCCGCTGAATTCTGGAGGTGTTGTGTATTAGATGGAGTAATTTAACGTTTCGTTTCGACACGGGAGCGAAGAAATGAAAATATTAAATATTTCATTTCCTCGGGTAAGAATCGAACCCACAACCTGTCACGTTTACAGTCACACACTTGTCCACCTGCGCTACGACTGGCCCCCAAAGAACAACTTCGTAAAAGAAAATGGATAACCTAATTCTCCATTCTCTATAAGTACTAAGAAAAATTACAATAGTTTTACCTGACATTTGATTTAAGCGAAAAGTCACGTTCCATTATCCACATTTAAATAAAACAACTATGTTAGGACGAACAGAGGATACTTTAAAAAATGGTGGTAAAAACCACAAATAATGAATGTATATTTCACGTTATTTTAACGAGCTTTATGAAAAATGGCCGACACCAAGTGTACTTATTTATAAGCGCAACTCTCCATATGGGTGCTTGGCTAGAATTAAAAGGAAATTACTTTTGGCAAAAATCCAACGTCACATAGTAATTACCATGTATTTCGTATTCGCTACGTATGCACGACGTTGCAGATTTTTCATAATATTTGTTTATCATATTAAATTATAATTGCTAGCGCCTGCGTGTATTTTTAGGCAATATATGCGCAGAATGGTGTGCTATAATTTTGTTCCAGGCGCATCACATATAAATTTTGTATTCATAAAGTCGGCGTTTTCTAATTTACCATTATGTCATTAAATTCACTTACATTACTTATTGAATGCACTATCGAACTAAATTTAACCCCTCACTCAGAATAAACAAATCCAGACTTGAGGCCAGTCGTGGCGCAGAGGCACAAACTGTGACTGTAAAATCGACTAGTTATGGATTCGATCCCCACTCGAGGAAGTGAAATATTTATTAACATTTATATTTTCATTTCTTCGCCCTGGGGTCGAGGCAAAGCGCGGCGCTGAGTTTCTCCATTCAATACGCAATACCCGGCGGAAAGTGGGGAACGGAGTGTATTAACACTAGGTTCCCTCTGCCTACTCTGTTGTATGCGGGATGCAGCGTGAATCAGGTAAATATATGTTTGAGGAATTGCGTGTCAATTGGAGTGTCAAAGCTGTGCTTTGGTACCAGGGAGCAAAAGCAAAATGTTAAATATTTCATTGCCACGAGTGGGCACCAAACTCACAACCGTCGCTTTTATACGCTTTTGCCTCTCCGCAATGACGCCTCAACACTATACATTTATTTTCATCTAAGATTCTTTGATTCTTTTAAATCTACCTAGTCACTGTTACACTATATTTGTGGCACCTAAAGTTCGGGTGTTTCTGAATTATACATATTTCGAGCCGTTATTTTGCATGCTCAATAATTCATTTATGCTAATACCCCTTATGGCGTTGGTTTTTGAAGTGGAAGGTGTTGTAGGATAAATAGTTTAGACGATAAAAGGGTTGTTCTGTATATTTCTTTAGTTTAAATTGTATTGAAAAGTTATTATTTTTTATGTTAACACTGATTGCTACATATATCTAATAGTGTAGGCAAAGAGAAGCTAGTGTGAAGATTCTCTGTTTTGCACAAAATTGCGTGTTGCATTGCGGTACTTACCTGACACTTTGTCTAACAAGGGCGGAGATTTTTTTTTCAAGTTATCAAACTCACAAATGTAGTTCAGTACAGTCTGCAAATGCTAGTTGCCAATTTTCATAATTCTATGTTAACCGGGAGTACTCTATTAATTTTGATTGCCTTTATTGTGTCTAAATACGCGTTTTTTGCTATATCATTGGCTATCTATATCTTTTTTAAATAAATGTAGAAATATTTTTTTTAGGAAATCATGGGGCCGTAGATCTAGATACATGGTTTGAATTTCAACTCGATATCTCTAAGCGTTCCAGAAATAAAGGCTCTTGACAGACAGACCAACAGACTAATAGACCGATGGGCAGAAAACTGATCTTATAAGAGTCCCTATTTTCACTAAAAGGTACGGAACCCTAAACAGAACAATATTATTTTATGTTTCGAATTGGACCGAGAAAATGGGTTATCAAAAAAATATTGTAAAAAAATAGAACTATTTTTAATAGAAAAAAGTACCGTTGTTATTTTTTCATAGATAGAACTTTCAAATATTCTATATATATATTTTTATGAAAATAAAGATTTTTATACGAAATTGAAATTCTATTTTAAAATATACATTCAATACCCTTCAATTTATTTCTTTTTCGATATAAAACATATAAAATATTTTAAGAAATTATATCGAAATGTAAAGAAGAAAGCCGTAAACGTGAGACTAAGAAGCAATATTTCATGGCTCCGTAATGGCGTGTAAATGTTTCCGCCATCGCAGCTGAGATGCTTTAAGCCCACTTAATGTTGAAAATAGATAACTGATTTATATTATATTTTTACCTTTTATGTTTATTATTATTATTTATCGCTCTGGTAAGATCAGAGGTCTGGTATCGAGGCAGAGCGCGGCGTTAACTTCCTCTACTCAATATGGAATGCCTCCAGAATTCGGTAGAATGTGGGAAACGGAAGTGTCTTAATGGGAACGATGTGTCTTGACATTAGGTTACCAGGTTCCCTCTACCTACTCTGTTATGTACGGGATACAGCGTGAAGCCTGCATGTCAAATTTCAACTTTCTAAGTCCAGTAGTATAGAGTTGTGGGTTATCTGCATATAAAGTTGTTTATTTCACATTTCCCGCAGGACAGGTAGAGTGAACCAAATTAATTTTACAATACATAATCGAAGCTGTTTCAAAAATAAAGCTTCACATATTCAGCATCTCAATATAGGCAGAGAAAACCTATTATTAAGTCTCTCTGTTCTCCACTTCCGATTAATTTTCAAAACATTGCATATTAAATGGCGGAACAAAAGTCGCATTTCGTCTACCAGTGCAAACCCACAACTATTGCGTTTTTAGTTTAGCGCTACCTCACTGCGCCACGACGGCCTTAATTGTATTATATTAGATAAAAAAATAAACCAACGCATCTCCAATACTTATACAGCGTTAAATAATATTTTCCATTAATCTTGGACACTTATAACATAATGTGTCTAGGAGAAGCGAAGAAAGCAGTAAATGTAACTAAGGAACAATATTTCATACTCGTAACCGTGACTTTGGGATCTAACGCCCCTACTTTACTTTAGTATCAAACACTTTTCCTTCTTTCCTAAAGATTTAGTAAATATGAAAAATTATATGATAAATACAGAATAGAGATATATAGTAGCGCATAGTGGCGCAGTGGTGCAGCGTTGGACTGTAAGCGCGACAGTTGTGGGTTCGATTCCCCCTCATTTTCCCTCTTTGGTGAAATAAAGTACGGAAGTAAATCTCCGGCACTGAACACTTAATTTTTTGAATTCTAGCGTAAAACAGACACTACTGTCTCGACACTAGATTCTTCCTAACTTCCTACCTTAGCTTTTTCTGAAATTTAATCTTAAGTGCTGGCTAAGTGCCACAGCCCTTTCATCTGATAACTCATTTGAACTACCGGCTTTAATACCAAGTCCTACCCCCCTCTTCCCCTTTTAAAGCTATTATATATCTTTTTAAGTAAATGTAGAAATATCATTATTTCAGGAAATCATGGGACCGTAGATCTGAGTAGATGGTTTGAATTTCAACTCGAAATCTCCAAACGTTCCTGAGACAAAGGCCCTTGACAGACAGACAGACAGACAGACAGACAGACAGACAGACAGACAGACAGACAGACAGACAGACAGACGGGCAACAAAGTGATCTTATAACAATTCCTTTTTTCATAAGGTAAAAAAAAAATGTATTCCCAAGAATATTTGTTGAAGACGCTACCATTCTGTTTATAGTAAGAAATTTGCCAATTGATCCACGATAGATACAAATGTAAAAATGAATAATAAAAATTAAATTAAATTGAAAAGGAAATTAATACTTTCCATTTCTTCGTACTAGTAACAAAGCAAAGTGCGGCGTTGAGTTCCGTCATGGAGTTTCCTAACACTACAGTCCTATCCTGCTATATGCGGGATAGGTACCTACTGCGTGAAGCTATAGAAAAATAAATTGAATTGAATTTACACCTCCTTTAACCATTACTACTGAGCTCTTAAGATAATTTAATTTTGAATCATCCTTGAATTATACAAAAAACGGGACCTTCACAACCCTCCATTGTTGTTTTTAATGACCCTTGACCCTGACCCTTTGACAATATAATTCTTATCAATTGGTGGTTTTTGATTCGTCCTATTCGTTACTGATTATTTTGTATTTGATTTTAAAGAAAATATCGATATTGAATAAATGAATAGAAAAAAAAATTAAGTACTTGAAAAAAATACACGAAAATGTCAAAACAAACCTAATTCCCCCAAAGTCTATAGTTTTACTAAGAAGCATCTTAGGATTTCATCTTACACCAGCAAACTAAGACGATGGCAAAATATTTTGGTATTTGTCATGCATGGTATATGATGACAAAATAATTTATGAGTGAAATAAAGATAGAATATAGATTTAAATAGAAACAAATATCAAGTGTAAAATATAAAGAAAAACACAAAAATAATTAATATAACTTTTATTACATATTTACAAAATGTTGACAAAAAGTTCGTTGTAAAAATATCACATAAATATTTAATTAGGAGAAGGTACAAGGTGTTAAGTAAATACAATATATATTGTCATGGGACGCTCCTAACATTAATATTATATCAATATCAATGGCCTATTATTATGGAGTATTAGTGAAAATGAACACAATTTTGAGAACAGAGGCAGATGTAGCTTAGTGATGTCCATAGTATCCGAGTCCGCCGTATCCGCCATGTCCATATCCGCCATAACCGCCAAGTCCGTATCCGCTGTATCCTCCGTATCCACCGTATCCGGCGTAACCACCATGGCCGCTGACTAATGGTGCGCTTACGTAACCACCATGACCGTAACCTCCATAACCACCTGTAAGACAAAGGTTATTTAAAAATACAAATAAACTGTATATAAAAATATAAGTAGACTGTAGATAAAGCTAAGTTTTCTAGATTATCATTATCTGAAAAATTTTTCCATAAAGACAAAGTCATAAAAAAATGAAATGAAGTTTTAAGTTGGTTTCCTTTCAGTTCTCTAGTACAGAAAAACTATTTTTTTTTCGAAATATATTCTCAAAATTAATATCAACCAAAATCAATATTAAATAAGATCTCATGATACAAAAAATATATAGGTTTTTCCTCTCTTTCTTTTGTTTCTTTCTGTCAAACTCCTTAAAGAAATACAATAGCTTTGATGACTTAAAGCATAATAATAAGATACACTAAAAGTGTTACTAGTTAGTAATTATAATTTCGTCACGATAATTACCAAGGCCGGAGTATCCGCCGTAGCCGCCGTATCCGCCAAGTCCGCCATATCCGCCGTAACCTCCATGGGCAGTGGTGTATGACACCTTGCTGACAGCTACTGGGGCGGCTGTTGACAATTGTAAATAATTATAATAAAAAAAAATCAGCTTCACGCTGTATCCCGCGCACAGCAGGGTAGGCAGGGGGAACCTAGTGTTAAGATATTACGTTCCCCATTTTCTGCCGAATTTTAGAGGCATTGCGTGTTGAGTGGCAGAACTCAACGCCGCGTTTTGCCTCTACACCAGAGCGAAGGAAATATAAATTTAAGTAAATATTTCATCTCCTCGAGTGGGGATCGACCCACAACCAATCGGTTTTACAGTCACACTTTGTGCCCCTGCGCCACAACTGGCCTCGATAGTTAAAATATTTTTTTTACAGATTTGCTGCTGCTTTTTTCTACTTAAAATCTACAAATAATGTACTGCCCGGACACACCAGCAATGACACCATATTATTGTATTATCTCCAAGTTACGTTTGTTATGTTACCAAGTATAATTATGACACAATTATTATAAATTATACAGGGTCACGCTGTATCCTGCACACAACAGGGTAGGCAGAGGGAACCTTTTGTTAAGATATTCCCCATTTTCCGCCGAACGTTGAAGACATTGCGTGTTGAGTGGCAGAACTTAACGCCGCTCTTTGCCTCGACACCAGAGCGAAGCAAAGAAAATATTAAATATTTCATTTTCTCGAGTGTTAATCGAACCCACAACGCTCGTTAATCGCATTTACAGTCACACTTTGTGCCCTTGCGCCACGAATCGAATTTGAACCAATGCTTCCCTATACATACAGCAATAGTATGAAGCTAACAGTAATTTAAACTTAACATTTCTAAATTTAATTTATTACTCAAATTAAAAAAAAAAAAGACAATCTACATTAAAAAAAATCTGAAATATATTTTGGCCAAGTTAAATTTTTCGATAAAAAAAATCTGGTCAGTCATTCATAGCTCGATGAATCTGTTAACCGATTTAGATCGTAATCGAAACCGAACGAGCGTGTCGGATCCGAGATCGAATTCAATGTTAAGGTCGCTTTTTATCGAAAAAAGTATAACTTGCGTTCGTGTTGCGTGACTATTGTTGTTTTGTTAAAAAATCCTTCAGTTAATATTTTATTTCCTATAATAATAAGTAATAAATATTAATTATTACTTATTATTTAATTTATTATATAATTATAAGTAATAATTAATATTTATTACTTACTATTATAGGAATTAAGTGTTTTTTTTCTTATTTTAAACAATTATATCTAACTCATTGTATTTTTTTTTCATTTCCTTGAGTGGGAATCGAATCCACAATCTGTGGTGTTTACGGTTGCACGCTCGTGCCCCTGCGCCACGTATGGCCTCATTTTCAATATTCTAAAATATTCAATATTTTTATTTACTCGTAGATATAAATATATTTAAAAAAACACTAACTAGCTCAAAAACCAAATATATTTTTTTATCAGCTTCACGCTGTATCCCGCACACAGCAGGGGAGAGAGAGGGAACCTAGTGTTAAGACACTCCGTTCCCCACTTTCTGCAGAATTCTGGAGGCATTGTGTGTTAAGCCTCGACACCAGAGCGAAGAAATGGAAATATAAATTTAAGTAAATATTTCATGTCCTCGAGTGGGATCGAACTCACAACCAGTCGGTTTTACAGTCACACTTCGTGCCGCTGCGCCACGACTGGCCTCCACACTCAAATATTGTTGACAATTTTTAGTTAAACCCACGCCTTGGCTATAAGGAAATTCATTAATACAATAATTATGCTTGTCTGTATGTGTGTCAAGAATTTTCATATTCCCACGTTCACCATATTCATATAATGCCCTGTGACACTGACTGGCAATCGACAAGATAAACACATCAAATTATATATATATACGTACTTGACAATTAATGATACTGTATGTCGTGTGAATTATATTGTTTGAAGCAATGTCCTAAATAGATTATTTTGTAATTTAAGATTTTTTGAGATTTTTTTTACTTATATTCGTATTCGATGTGCGAAGAGAGGCTAGAGAAGTATTGTTTCGTTCTTTACTTTTTAGGATTTCGTATTCGTAGAGTAAAACGGGATGCTCTTATTAAGACTCCGCTGTCTGTCAGTTTGTCTATATGTATTGCACTTGGCTGGTTTTCAGCCATTTTCTAGTTGTGGCGTATCAAATAATAAAATTAAATGAAGCACTTTATTTAACCCTTAACTGGAAAGACGAGATCTCTAAAAGATATATAAATTCAAATTCTAAATTTTCTTAGCTCAAGTGGACTTCTCCGAGCGATTTTGAATGGTCCAATGGACATGTCGCTTCCACTCGCTCGTAAAGCAGTTCAACAGTTGCTCTTTTGGATATAAAAATTACAATATTATTATTTAATATTTGAGGCCCAGGGTAAGTATGACTGTAAACGTTACTGGTTGTGGATTCGATACTTACTCGAGGAAATGAAATATTTATTTAAATTTATGTTTTCATTTATTGGAAACGGAATATCTTAACACTAGGTTCCTTCTGCCTACCGTGCTGTGTGCGGGATACAGCGTGAAACTGATTATTTTTTTTTGAATTATTTAATATCAAGCAACATTAAAAAATCCTGAAACCATTCTCTAAGACATTTACAGTACTACTAACATATGTAAGTCCATATGTAATTAAGGTCATGCAACCAACAGTTGGCCTTAATCATCGTGGTTATTTAAACATGTATATATCACCTAAGGGTTGTTTCTAAAGAGACAGGGCTGAGAAGCAAGTGTTTATTGCCTGGAGATAAATGTTGGTAAACTCAAGACATTTTGTATGTAGACTAAGATGAAATTAATTGGTAATCTACGTTTTGACATTCTGTTGTCTTGTTTGTACGAGTGAGGTGTTTTATGACGTGTTGGCTTTACTTTTAACCGACTTCATATAAAGAAGGTTATCGGTTTAAATGTGTTTGTGATATTGTTACAATTGGATAATGTTTGATTGATTATGTTGATTTATTTAGGCTTCTAAGCACGTATGCTAAGTTTAGTAAATGTGTGTATGTTTTGCCCAAAAGCTTTACAGAAAAGAAATCATTATTAGAATTAAATGTTGTTGTATTTTTCAAGTATAGAGTGGTACCTACTAGCAGTAACAACTCCACGATGGTGTCAATGTAACAATATATTTTATATAGTTAAATATATACATTTAGCGGCATTGAGTTCTGCCACTCAACACGCAATGCCTCCAGAATTCGGCAGAAAGTGGGAAACGGAGTGTCTTAACACTAGGTTCCCTCTGCCTACCCTGCTGTGTGCGGGATACAGCGTGAAGCTGATTTAATTTTAATTTAATATACATTTTTATTTTACTTTGTAATCAAAATGTTGTGTGTCATATCTTTTACTAAGATAATGGGAATTAGAAGCGAACGCTCTTCACTATTAATCTCTCAGAATGATTCCACGGTTTACAGCTGTTTTATTGCATTGCTAATGCTGCTCTAACGTATCCTTTGTTTGCTCTAGAATTGTGCAATTTATACGACAGTTCAAAGTTTAATCGGAGAGTCTCTTATTCGATTTAGCAAGTTCAGCTCGTTCGTTATTGCTTCGAATTAACAACAAATTAAGGTTCTGTTTCAAACAAAATTGGGGACAGGGTTTCGATTTTGATTAAATAAGAAAGAATTGGGTTTTAGTTTTAAATTAAATATTTGTAAGTGAAACGATTTTCTACTTTGTTACTTAGCAGCAAGTTAGCAGTTTAAAGATTTTTTTCGCATGGTAAAGCGAGCAGGGTATTTAGTGTAAAGATATTTTGCTTGCAACTTTATACTTAATTACAGAATTGAGTCGAGGAACTCAACGCCGCGTTTCATCTACATTTACTACAGTGGAAAAATTATAATAATTTCGATATAATCACTCCCCCGAGTGGAAATGAACCCAAAACCATCGCGTTCATAGTCAAACAAACAAAACAAAAACAACTTCAGTAACAAACTAAAACAAATTCTCATCTAAGTTTAACACAATATAGGAATTGGAAGTAGATTTCCAAAACGAATGTTAGACTCAATCGTAAGAACTTGCACGGGAAATTTTGTTGAAACGCTAAAATTTTCAAGAAAATCATCCGCAAACCACTGAATGCAAAATAGTAAGGAACTAGGAACGCTTCTCACGCTCCGAGACGTGAACGGTACGCTTTGGTCAATTTAAACTTTCAGTGAACTGCAGATGGTCCATGGAAGTTTTATCAAGATTGCGCTATATCTAAATTTTAATAGAGTCAAAATGCTGTTTTTAGTATTTAAATTTTATTTCATTTATTTCAGCTTCACGCTGTATCCCCCACACAGTAGGGTAGGCAGAGGGAATCTAGTGTTAAGGCAATATGTTCCATGAAAATATCTGATTTTCTGATATCCCAAATGTAAACTTTAAAAGTATATTGAATAATTAAAAATCTTACCATATCCTCCGTATCCTCCGTAGCCACTATAGCCTCCATAACCACCATAGCCAAGCCCACCACTGTAGCCCACTCCACTGTAACCAAGTCCACCATAGCCCAGTCCGGATAGACCACGCTTCTCGGTCTTCTTAGCCTCTTCAGCGCTTACCGCTGCGGCGACGAGGGCGACTACGATCTGCGAAAGAAATATGTGGTTTACAATATAGATTTTCAGTTATATAAAAAGATATTATTTTTCAAGATTTTAATACATTTTTATTGAAATAAATAAACCAGATTAATCACATCGCAATCACAATATTTAGCATCAAATATTTTTTTATGATTTCATAAAAAAATAAGTTATAGTTTTCTGGAAGGATTTCATATAAAAGAGAAACAAAATGAAGACCAATAGCTATGGTTACTAAATTTTTCTCATTAATCATCAAACTTTTTATCTAGTTTCTGGGTACTACATGTTTCGGAAACCTTTCTTCTAACCGAATGTTAAGCCGGAGTTCATCCTTGCCCATTTTGTAATCAGTTCAATCTTAATCAAAATCAACTTTAATTAATTTGTAAGTAAATAATTATTTAAGTAATTAAAGATAATCACAATTAAGTTTTTGTTTAAATTTGGATAATTTTTTTTGTATAATATTTTTAATCACGAGTTTCTTAAACCCCCTTCAAATTAACGTTCTAAGAGGTAATTGATATTTTAAATGCATAAATTAAATTTTCGTTACCTAGCAATTGCACTATTTATAGTATCTTTATTGAACGTTTTTTTGCTTATTTTTTTTACTATTAGTAAAAAAAATAAGCAAAAAAATGTTGTACCAGAATCTTATTGAAGCAAAAAAGGAAATAAAATGTTTTTGCTATGACTTTGCTCAAATTACCAGTTAATTTTAAATTCAACAAAAAATATATGGCTCAACTAGAAATATTATTTATTCATATAATTCATACCAAATTTTATGGAAATTATCGAAAAAAAACAAATAATAAAATTTATATAATTGTAACGATCTTCTTAAAAGATAATATATTGTTGTTATTTTTATTTTTAGCTCCACGCTGTACATAACAGGTAGGCAGAGGGACCCTGGGAACCTGGCTTTTATTATTGTACTAATAATATCCCTAATCTTTGAAGATGACGGACGAACATGGTCAGAACTAGATCCAAAAATTATTATTTTTTTTAAATATAGCTTGTTTTGCGCAGTGGGCAGATAATACCTTGGGTACATTACACTCCGGCCTCCACTTTCCACTCAATTTTTAAGATTAGGCGTGTTGAGTGCCAGTACTCAACGCCCTACTATACCTACCAGAACGGGAAAATGTGAATAATTTAAATATAATCACTCCCACGAGCGGTGATCAAACCCACAACCACCTCTTACAGTCAGATGCTGTCCCACTGTACCATAAAGCCTTATTTACATTTCAATCTGACCAGGCCAGTGAGTCAGCCATGGATAATTAGTGGATGTCGTAATATCCTTCAAAGACAATGAAACAACCGCTATTGATCAGTACTTTACATTATTTGTACCAAATTGCATAATATTTATAACAAAAGATTGATATTATAGTGTTTTTTATTGTTTGTTTATATTATACTATTTAACGATATAACTAATTAATTATATTTTTCTATTTCTGTTGTTTTTTTTTTACATTTATATAAGAGGGGTACAGCTTAACTGTAAGCGTGGTGGTTGTGGATTCAATTTCTATTTGGGCAAATGATTTTTTTTATTTCTCCGAATAGGAATACTCTGGTGTCAAGACAAAGCCCTGCATTGAGCTCCGCCATTCAGGGCGCTGTTTCGGAAATTGGAGCGGTGTGCTGGTAACGGAATATCTTAACCCTATGTTCTCTCTGTCTAATTTACTAATGAAGTAAAAAAAATGAAAAACAGAATGAAGTAAAAAATGTAATTGTTGGTTTATTTCTATAGTTTTTGTTAGTTTTGGGTAAATATAAGATGTATATTTTTTTATGTAATTTTGTATTCTAGGAATAACTAAAAAAAGTCTATTTTATACGAGTAAATAGTATTTTTTGTAAATTTCTTTTGTAAAAAAATAACAGAATGAAAAAAATTTGGAAAATATTCAATATTTCTTTGAGTAATTTCCTATTTGAGTTATGTCTGAGCATAATAAATTAGTATTAAAATGGCTATTAAATTATATTTTTTCAACTTATATACTTCAATAATAAAATTATTAATTTCTCACATAAATTAAAATTAATTATCATGAATTTAATATTTTCACGCGGTTTTATAAACTTTGGGAAAAAAATAATTTATATGTTATTTAATAAGATTTTTTTTGCTTCACGCTGTGGCTAGTGGGGTAGACAAAGGGAACCTAGTGTGAAGAATCTATTATCCCCACTTTCCGTGACATTGCGCGTTGAATGGCGGAGCTCAACACCGCGCTTTGTTTTGTTACCAAAACAAAAAAGTCAATATAAAGATTTGCCCCGAGTGGAGATCCAACCCACAACCGTCGCGTTTCCATTTAGAGGTTGTGACACTGCGCCACGACGATCTCAATAATAATTTTTTTTATTCAAATAATTAATTATTAAATAAATTATATATTGTATTAAAAATCAAAATCCTTACCAAGAATTTCATGTTGAGGATATCACACAGAACAAGTGACTGATGCCTGCTAGAAGTTACACCGCGTTTATATACTTGCATGCGCCCGCGCATGGTGGACGTGGATTTTTTTACACAGTCAAGGATAATGCGCGCGGATGCTATGAAAGGGTTGTTGTAATGTTATAATTTTTGTGTTTTCTTTGTTTGTGTGATATAGATGATATGTGATATATTTGTGTGTATGGTTTGTTTTAATGTGATATTTTATTATTTTTATAGATACCAGTACTTTTTGTACCTTTGGTACTTTAGAGGCCGTTGTTGTGCAAGAGCACAAGCGTACGATTGAAAACGCGATGGTTGTAGATTCGATTTGCGCTAGGGGGTATGAAATATTTAATCTCTTCATTTAATACTTTCGTTCATTTTATCGCTCTGGTGATGAGACAAAGTGTGGCGTTGAGTTCCGTAACTCAAAACGCAATGCCTCCCGAAGTCTCTTAATGAGAACTCATTGTCTGAACACTATACTGCCTGTTATGTGTGATACGGTGTGAAGTTAAAGAAACAAACAAGTAAGTATTTTTGGTCTTAGGCTTTTTTTCTTAAATATTTTAATGATTTTTTTTTTTTTTTTCAAAAAATTGAGATTTAAAATCTTAGCAAATACTGTCCTTTGTGCGCATGCTGTACACAGAAGTACAGGCGGAGGAAACCTTACAACCACTTCACCAAAGCCTCGAGGCATTGCATGTTGAAAAGCGGAACTCAACGCCGCTCTTTACCGCGCCAACAATTTGTTAATATTCTATTCCCCTGACCAGAAATTTAAGCCACAACGATTGCGCCCCTGCGCTATGACATTCTAAATTTTTGGTTGTCTTGTATGATTTGCGTAAAAATACGGCGGAATGTGGGCAACATGTCTTAATGAGAAATGGAGGTAATAGGTTCTCAGGGTCCCTCTTCTTACCCAGCTTATTTAACCTAAAAAAAATTTTGATTTGTGGCCAAATCAAAATTCTATAATTATGGGCATCGTTGTGGTATATAAAAGCATCTGTCTGTAAAGGTGGTGGTTATGGGTTCGATTTCCACTTCGAGGATTGATTAGGTGCAATTTATTCTTATTTTCCCGCGATCGACAAGACATGGTGTTAAATTACGCCACTCGACATGAAAATTGAACGAAAAATGCGGAACGGAGTATCTTAAAACTGGTTCCCTCAGTCTCCGCGGGATTTGAATCTACACTATTAATTCTTTAGCTTTATTTTTAACGGCGCTATAATAATATAGATGTTACAAATAACACAGCAAAATAAACATTGCAAGCAGTTATAATTTATAAATTATTTTCGTATTAGGTATCCTAATGATGATTTATTGGCGGAGGTAATTTAGTAAATATTAAATTATGAACAGCGTACTGTATTCTAATTTAGTATATGCTAAGCCTGTGTAGTGAAATATTTATTTTATTTATCAAGCTTTGTATATAGGGCAGGTAAAAAAAAATCGTGGAAAATGGAGAAGTATCTTAATGGAAACGGAGTGTTCTAACGTTTTATTTTAAGCGAAAAAAATAATGGTTTTATTGTAAGAAACTTCTTAGTATTCTATGTATTCCATGCTGGAGCCGGGCCCATCTGGGACCCGGGTTTCAAGGTGCGAAGATTGGAACAGTGCCTGGGACTTGACACCCAAGTGCAGACTAAAACTTTTAAAAAAGAACGTAATTTATATGGAACCCTACGAAATTTAATTACCACGCTTGACCAGATTTTAAAAAGGATATTTCCCAAATGGAAACAATTACTGCATTTTTTTACATTGTGTCTAATAATTATATATTTTTTTAATTTTATTTATTAATTTATTAATAAAACGACTATCCTTACGGTTGCAGCATAGCATATTTACAATAATATTTAGGCCGTCGTAGGCCGTCGTAACGCAGGGGCACTCAGTGAAATGAATAAATATTTATTAATATTTTCATTTCTTTGCTCTGGTAACAATGCAAAGGTCGGCGTTGAGTTACGCCACCCAGCTTGCAATGCCTTGAAAATTCAGCGTAAATTGGAAAAACGACACTTCTTTCCACTAAGACACTCTCATTTTCCAGTTTCTGCCGAATTCCCGAGACAGTTTTAAGGTGTAATTTACCAGCGTTCTACCTCAATACCAGAGCGAGGAAACGAAAATATTAAATGTTTCATATCCCCGAGAGAGTATCGAACTCACAACCATCGCATCAACAGTCGATCCTGCGCCTCAAATTAGTTGTTATTATTATTAATAATATTAATTCTAAAATCACCAAGCAACAAAAAGCTTCTAGCACAAATTATATATTGATGAGGAAATCACATATTAACACAACACATAACGTTCTATAACAAATGTAGTTTATTTGAGATCCTATTAGCCGATTCACTTATTGTAGACATGTTTATAACATGAACTATATTATATAAAATTACGTAAGTACGTAAGGATTCGAAGAATATTAGATATATATATATATATATATATATATATATATATATATATATATATATATATATATATATATATATATATATATATATATATATATATATATATATATATATAATTGGAAATAAATGGATATTTAAAATGTATTTATTATAAATATTGTTAGTATTAAAATAAACCAAATTGTTACTTTTTAATTTGAAATATGTTATATTTAACGATGTATACCACACACAGCAGGGTGGGCAGAGGGAACCTAGTGTTAGGACACTCCGTCCGACTTTCCGCCGAGTTCTGGAGGCATTACGTGTTGAGTGGCGGAACTTAGCGCCGCGCTTTGCGTCTACACCAGAGCGAAGAAATAAAAATATAAATCTATATTTAAACTATTGTTCATTGTTTTTCCCGACTGCTAAGGAAGGGTTATGTTTTTCGCGCGTATCTTGTATGTATGTAATATTCTTTATTACCTCGTATCTCCAGAACCGCCGAACGGATTTACATACTTGAGGTATCGTTAGATTTGTATTAGCAGCCCAAGTGTTCTTAGATAGGTGAGATTAATAAAAAATAATCATGGCGGCTGTGGTACGCTATTGTACTTAGTAAAAAAAAAAAAATTCGTCTCGAATACTACAATATGGGTATCAAATTCAAGAGCTCAATTTCTGGATTTCAAAAAGGTATAGCATGATTATCATTACCATAATAAATTCTAACAAAAAAATGAAAAATAAAAAAATATTTGTAAAAACAAAAACCCCGACTGCATAAAACTAAAAAGAAAATGAACAAGTCCAATAGTTTATTAGGATTAACAGTCGGGACCTATAAGTAATTCTTCAATCAATAAAATCTTTACCAGGAACCCCGCATAATTTAAAGAGGTCCCGACTGTTAATCCTAATAAACTATTGGACTTGTTCATTTTCTTTTTAGTTTTATGCAGTCGGGGTTTTTGTTTTTACAAATATTTTTTATTTTATGAAAATGATTTTTTAGTTCATTGTCAATTCTCAATTAAAAAAATATTTTGATTGTAGACGTCTGACACATTGTTAAGTGGTGGAACTCAATGCCGATACTAGAGCAACGCACTGATAAATTAATGTTCAGTAAAAAAAGGAACGACTTCAAGCAATAAACTAAAAAGCATAAAATAATTTTTCTAAAAATAATAATTAAAGAAAGATTTTATAATTTTGTAGTCGGTTTCAAGTATAGCCAATTTAAATTTATGACTTATGTGATTTTCTCACAGATACCATTTTAAAAAATTAACCAAATTAAAATGGGACTACACGGGAAGCACTAGCTTTCAAATAAAAAAAGAATCATTAAAATCGGTTCACTCAGATAAACATAAAAAAAGAATACATTCGAATTCATAACCTTCCTTAAAGAAGTCGGTTAAAAATTGTTCGTTTCCCCGTATAGGAATCAAATCGATATTTTTCGTCGATTTGATAAATGATTTTTTTACAATTCCATCACTAAACCACAAAGCCCATATGCGATGTCGGTAATTAGATAATATTAAGGCGTAATAATCACTTTTTTTTGTTGTTTTTTATAAAAAAATATCCAAATTGTAATATCTACGTGAGACAGTGAATAACCGCGATAATTGTTATATTAAAATAGAACTAAAAACTCTAATTGATTTTGTTTAATTACATTAGTTGTACCGGAAATACAATTATTTTTCATATGACAAAAAAAACACGTCAAATAAATATATGATTGAATTTATATAACATTTTCTTTTTTTATAACAATAAAATTACTTAAATTTATATTTCCATTTCATCGCTCTGGTGTCGAGGCTAAGCGCGGCGTTGAGTTCTGCCACTCAACACGCAATGCCTCCAGAATTCGGCAGAAAGTGGGGAACGGAGTGTCTTAACATTAGATTCCCTCTGCCTACCCTGCTGTGTGCGGGATACAGCGTGAAACTGATTTAAAATTAAAATAATAGAAACTTTAAAAAATACAACTGTTATTGCAGGCGCATCTGGATGATAGTGCTAAGACACTACGTTCTCAAATTTTTGTCCAACTTCCGAGACATTACCTATGTGTTGAGTGACGGCTCTTAACACCGCGTTTTGTTTTGTTACCAGAAGAAGGAAATGAAAATAATTACATTCGTCAAGTAGAAATCGAACCAAAAACGATGACTTAATGTACAAAAATATTAGAATAACAATCAAACTTATAAAGCATATCCTTACAGCTAAGCAGGAAACTGAACTTGGTACCTACAACGAATTTGATGACGGTTACCTATGAATGTATTTTTTTTACACCATATCACATATTCCAGGGTAAATATGGAAAATTTCGTGTAAAAACACTCCCTTGAAGTACCACATTTAAATATTTTTTTACCCCGTTTGAGAATCGAACCTATACCTACCATACCAGTTACTTCTGCCTGACTTGCTTATTACACATTTTTTTATTATTTTCTCCACAATTAAAAGTTTACATATTTATTTATCTTTATTGTGGAAATAAGTTCAATTGTCTCGTTACAATCTACTGTGTCAAAACCATTCTTATTGTGTCAGTGAGAATTTACTTTGCCCCTTATATTTTTGGTTAAATATTATATACGATTACAATAATATATGGATACGAGTATATACCTTAGTGAAAAACATATATATTTGTAACTTAACGCTTTTAAGCCGTGTTAGAGGCCAGTCGTAGTGCAGGGGTACAACCGAGTGACTGTGACTGAACACGACAGGTTGTGGGCTCGATTTCTACTCGAGGAAATTAAATATTTAATATTTTCATTACATCGCTCTAGTGTCAAGGCAAAGTACGGCGCTTAGTTCCACTACTCAACATGCAATGCCTCCAGAATTTGCCGGAAAATGGAAATGGAATTTTTTAATACTAGATTAGGGATCAGCGTGGAGCTGAAAAAAATATTTTTATTGTGTTATATATTCTGAAAGCAAATAATTGGACAAACGTGGTCTGAGGCGAAGCGATTAACCCAGAGCAGAGCTCTCTGCCCCATCTTGGACATATAGGACATTAAGTCAAAGACAAAATAAATTTATAGTAAGGGTTCAAAAATAAGTGTAATATTCATTTAAAATAGAGTCCGTCGTGGCACGATGAGTACAAGTACGAGTACAGCGACGGTTGTGGGTTTGATCCCCACTCGAGGGAATGAAATATTTAATATTTTCATATCCTCGCTTTGGAATCGAACAGCAAAGTCTAAGCACTAAGTTGTTTTATGGTTCTAATAATTCTAATTCAGGTGAGCCAGTTTAAAAAAAAATATTGATTATATCTTCCAGGTATATTTTATTATTATACCTATTCCAAAAATCTCTCTAGTAGTTTCATAAATATGGATTATAATTATAATAATTATGGATAAATATGGACAATAGAGTTTGAAGACTGAAAAAAGCTAAATTTTCGTCTGAAACTGTAAAACAAAAGAGTGTTGGGTCTCTATGCTTTCTACGTATTAGACACAAATTTTACTGCGTCTTTAGTTGACTGAGGCTAAACTTGTCATACAAAAAGTGGCGAAGGCCGCTCCCATTACGCGTTTACGCACTTTACTCACGATGTCATTCAACTTAATTATAATATAAATATAATTTTTTAACCTTGTAGTCATGTGGTCATTTGGGACATGCTGAAGTGATTCATTGATCGATTGGAAACGGAGTTTATTAACACTAGGATCCCAGGTTCCTTGAGAGTTCCAGGTGCAGCATTAATTGTGTTTTCTAATGAGATAATCCAAAGCGCGGCGTTAGGTTCCGCCATCTAAAACGCAATATTTTTTGATCATGCGTACATGAACAGCATTAATATATTAACGGTCTGTGTTACTGTAATACATGATGAAACCTATGATGTCAGTCGTGGCGCTGCCCCTGCCAAAGTGTGACTGTAAAATCGACTTATTGTGGGTTCGATCCCCACTCGAGGAAATTAAATATTTACTAACATGTATATTTTCATTTCTTCGGTCTGGTGTCGAGGCAAACCGCGGCGTTGAGTTCCGCCACTCAACACGAAATGCCTCCAGACCTCGGCGAAAAGTGGTCAGTGTCTTAACACTGGGTTCCGGTGCCTAGCCTGCTGTATGCGGGATACAGCGTGAAGTTTAGTTGATGTTGATTTGATTTGAAAAATAATTTCTTTACACATTTTCTTGCCTTAAAAACGTGACATTGAGTTTCGCCGCTTAACACGCAATGCCTCAAAAAATCGGCAGAAAATGAGGAACGGAATGTCTTTAACCTAGTATAGGTTACCTCTGCCTACCCTGCTATATTTTATATACGGGAAAAAAATAATATTTTTTCGATTATTGTATTGATATATAAGTCCAATTATATGTTCATACAAAAGCAATTATATTTCCATAGAAATATTACTTATTTTTATATCTGTGACGGAATCTACCGTCGCAGGAAACTTACGGCAACACTTCCTTACAATCTCTTAATATCGTGAGTAAATACATAGGTGTTTCTTAACAAGCTATATATTTTAAATATTAAACTACATTGTGTATCATAGCTTCACGCTGTATCCCGCATACACCAGGGTAGGCAGAGGGAACCTAGTGTTAAGACAGTCCGTTCCCCACTTTCTGCCGAATTCTGGAGACATTGCGTGTTGAGTGGCAGAACTCAACGCCGCGCTTTGCCTAGACACCAGAGCGAAGAAATGGAAATATAAATTTAAGTAAATATTTCATCTCCTCGAGTGGGATCGAACCCACAACAATCGGTTTTACACTCACACTTTGTGTCACTGCGCCACGACTGGCCTCAAGTATATATTAAAGATAAATATTTTGGATTTTTTTAGCTTTTCACGTTTAAAATGCCCCAAGAATTCGGCAGAAAATGGGGAACAGAGTGCCTTAATGGTTATTTTAACACCAGGTTCCCCGGTTCCCTGTACTTACCCTGCTTTGTACGATACAAAAGAATAAAGCTAAAAAAACATACCTCTTCTCATTATTTCACAGCCTAGATTATTAATAAATCTTGCTTTAATTCACACTCATAAAGCAAGCTACTTGAACATGATTACAATTATAATTTTCAAATTCACATAAATTATTTTAATTACATACATACTCGTACAAGGCTTCAAAATTTTTGTTACAAAACGTAGTTGTTGAGTGATTATTATATTGTTATGGGAATATTATTAAAATACTATAGTTGGTTTATTAATTATATACATTGGGAGGTGGTTATAGGTTCAATTTTTTTTATATCTTAATTTTATTAAAAAACAGAATTTGTTACTTGATAATTTTTTTTTTATTCTTGTTGTGCATTCCAAACACTTTTTTTTTAAATTTAATTCTGTAGTTCCATATCATTTGTCAATATAAATGTGTGCATGAGACAAGTTTTTCCTTTAAAAAAAAACAGATTCACACTACTTCCCGCATATAGAGTAGCAAACAAGGTAACCTACTTCTACGATATTCCGCTTTCAACTTTCCGCCCAATTTTCTAGATTCACTTCACCAAAACGGCGAAATAAATATAAGCTAAATCAAAAACAATAGAATATTTTAAGAAATATTTTTCAAGGCACCTTCCTGCTTTTGAAGGTATAGTACGTTCTAACGATTTTTAATCTTTTTTGTAATTATACAAAGGTTAATTAAAAGGTAAGCACAGTAAAATTAAATATTAATCTTTTTGATTGTGAACAGATAACACCCATTTAGCTCTAATTTGCGTTAAAATACTTAATTACATATAATTACAGGTTAACATGTCTTAATTCGTAGAGCCAATGTATGACTCTATGAATTTGTAGATATTGCCTTGAAATAAATGTTTTTTTGGTTCTGTTGACAATGCATTGATTGTTATTTTTTTTTTGAGTATCCGTAGGCCGGAGAAGAGTGTTAAGACACTTCGTGGGCCGTTCTCTACTTTCTGTCCGAATTTGAGCCAGCAATGGTTGGTAGAATCATCGAACTGAACGTTGTATTCTAATAGAATGGGGAAATAAAAAAAATATTCTGCCGGGTGGGAATAGAACCCACAATCAGGCGTTGTGCTATGTGGCCACTATAGTTCTATTAATTACTTATGATTTTTTTTTGCTTTACGCTGTATCATACACACACCCAGCACAGCGGGGTAGGCAGACGAACGACCGAATTCTGGAGGCATTACGTGTTGAGTGGCGGAACTCAACGTCGCACCAAAATATTAAATATTTGAATGTTATTATTTTAAAAATATATTCACCAACAATTAATTTACACATACATATCTATTGAAACACAGACTAGACAGAAGATAACGTACTTTAAATATAAAGGTAACATAGGCTACCAAATATACTAATATGTTTTTAAATATATTACACCAATACAAAACAAATCAAATTTATCCTGCAAGGAAATCAAACCCACGACCTCTTTAGCAGTCATTTACCAACCACTAGTGCTAAAAACTTACAGGCCCACCCATAAAAGATCGTGGAACACGTACATTAGACTCAAACGGGGCGTCTAAATGGTTTGGGTGTATCTAGTTTTGTGGTGAAGAGTTCTATAACAGAAGGGTAACGACAATGTAGGGATAGTTAACTATTTAAAATATATTATAATTACTATTGTACTCAGAATTTAAGGAGTATTTAAGCGTTTATTTGTTTTATTTAGTTTTTATTATGCCATATGATTAAAATTAAAAAATATATATATCTGCAGCAGTTCTGGTGTAACGGCATATCGTGTGATTGTAAATACGGTGTAAGGAAAGGGTTCGATTGACACTCGAATAAAATAGAGTGCGATGTTGAAATACCCAATGCTTTCAAAATTAAGCAGAAATAACAAAGAAATAAAAGAATAAGAAAGAATAAGAAATAAAAAAGAATGAAATTTCTTAACACTACTGTCTCGAACATTACTTAACAGGGTAGACAACTTAATATATGTGGAAAATAGAGTGAATAAGAAATATATAGTTTATAAATATAATTTATTTAAACAAATCAATAGGGACTTACACATTTTTAAAAGTTTCATAGTGTATTACATCTCAGGGTAGGCAGTGGGAACCTGGGTACCTAGTGTAGCTAGTGTGTAGTACCTCGTTACCAGAGCGAGGAAATGAAAATACTATTATTTCCTCGAGGGACTCGAACCTATAACCTGTCACGTTAGGAGCCCTACGCTTGCCCCTGCGTCCCAACTGGCCTCAGATAAATACAAAAAACTAAACATATATATTTATTTTACAAAAACTAAATAAATTTGTATAATGAAAAAGAAAAGCTGTTCCCACTGAAAATGGTTTTAGGAATATTTAAGTGCTGTCAACATCTTTTACTACTTTGGCTAATTTGCAATTCAATAGAAATAGATGGTTACCAAATTGGAATTAAAATCTTCAATTTGGGGCTTCAAGTAATGGCTTTGTAATAAAATTTTATAGTTTTACTAGGATTGTTGCCGTAGTTTTTAGGTATTAAATTTAATTCTAAGTTTTTAGGGGTTGTAACATTGAGGGTTTTTATTTGTTATTTAAATTTATTTTTCAATGTTCTTAACACGCATTAGAATTAATAAGCATCTTAAAATTTCTTATATTGAATTATAATTGAGGCCCGTCGTGGCGCAGGGGCGCAAAGTGTAACTGTAAAATCCACTGGTTGTGGGTTCGGCCCCCACTCGAGGAAAATAAATATTTATTTACATTTATATTTTCATTTCTTCGCTCTGGTGTCGAGGCGAAGCGCGGCGTTGAGTTCCGCCACTCAACGCGCAATGCCTTCAGAACGGCAGTGTCTTAACACTAGGTTCTCTCTGCCTACCTTGCTGCGTGCGGGATAAAACGTGAAACTGATTAAAATTTCTTATAAAAAACTATTTGTCTGTGAAGTCGATTTACGGATGATAATTTTAAGTGTTAACGTCAGAAAACAGTATTGAAAAATTGGATACTTTTATGAGTTGAATTGAATTAGAATGACTGAATTTTTTTTAAGGGAAATATACAGTATATTAAATATATTTTAATAACACACAATAAATATTACCAATACCAATCAAGTTTCCACAAACTACTTACTCATAAGTCTGAAGAACAACAATTTATGTACATGTAACAAACAAAAAGTGGAGAACTTTTCTTTGGTACAAAAAGATACAAATAATCTACTGCTAAAAATATCGACGCCTAACCAAGTACAAAACAAAAATAAAACAATTCATAAAAGTTTATTTAAACAGCCCTTGAAATTATTGATTTTTTTTTATTAAATAAGTCTAAGTTACTTATTTAGAAAATTTGAACGTAACGGGACTCGAACCCGCGCCTCCTGGAAACCGACCAGGCGCTCTGACCACTAAGTCATACGTTCTCATCAAGCTACGTCGAAATTTTTATACGCTTGTTACAACTTATTTATGTTGTTAGTATCTCTGTAGGGAGATTTTTACAAGTCTAAGTTGTTATGCTTAAAATTAAAATGTTTGCATGCACGTGACACAAACTTATTACACGCATATATTGTTTTAAATTTAGGAAATGCAAACAAAGGTTTATTACGTGCACCCAATCTATGACACGCAAAGTTTGTTTACTCACGAGAAGTAAGGAATCGATCATATTGTTTACCAGCTTATACAACAACACTTGATCTCTGAGATCCCGGCGCTTCTCCAGAGATATATCTTTTAAAATCTTAATTAGAGATTCTGCGTTAGAATGTCTCTGTTTTAAGTGACGAAGGAACTTGTAATATAAACATTCAATTCTTCTGGTGTAAATTTTATATTGAAGATTCCAACATGTGGAACAATACTCCAATTATCATTATGTTGTATAATACAAAGAGGAAATTAATAGAAAACAATTATTTTTTGCGATAAATTAATATTTATTTGCCTTCTGTACTTTAATTACGTGCTTACATAATTTATACAAATTAATTACAAGTAAATCAGCTTCACTCTGTATCCCGCACACAGCACACACAGGTACAGGTACACAGGTAGGCAGAGGGAACCTAGTGTTAAGACACTCTGTTCCCCACTTTCTGCCGAATTCTGGAGACATTGCGTGTTGAGTGCCGCTGCGCCACGACTGGCCTTTTTTACAAAGTAACAATGACGTAATAAACGTGAAGCTAAGTAAGTAATCTCTCTATCGTGTCTCTCTATCGCTTATTACTCGCTCTCGCTTGCACGCTCGGTTCAGGCGGAACGTGACAATAGTCGTTGCCGGCATAAAACCGGCGTTCATTGATTTATAAGATGTTATCACGTCAAACGTTAAAATTAAAATAGTTAGTAATACTAAATGATTTTCTCAATAAATTATGAAAAACGGAGAAAACAGTAAAAATTTTCTTTTGCTATTAAATTTTTTCTTACGGCCAAATTAAACAAATCCTAGTTAGTAATGTAAAACATAATAATTATCGAATTTCACGCTCGGAACTTAAACAATATCGTGTTCTGGAGGTCCTTATTTAGTATAATTTATTCTAGGTCTTTGTTTAAGTGGTGACTTAATGACCTAGACGATGAATAGCTGTTATTTAATGGATACAGTGGTTGAGTTTAAGCGTAGTCCTTATTACATTATACTATTTAGTTCATTTAGACTTTGGAAGAATTAAAATGTATATTATAAGTTAATGTTAGCTAGTAAAGCTGATGAGTTTATTTGGTTAAACGCACTAATCGCACGAACTACAGTCATCCAGTACAGTACGGTCAATACGTTGTGGCCGCCATTCACACCTTACTAACCGGCGGTTTTACACAGAAACTTTCCCGTGCCACCTGTGATATTTTGAAACTACTTCATGCGGCCGGCAATTTTTAAGCGATTTTATTTAGCCATCATCGTAAATATGAATTATAATTTACCACTTTCATGGTGACCCAATCTTATGCAATATATTAATTAGCTCGGGATTCATTAAAAAATATTAACTGCACGAAGAGTTCCAAAAATGATGATGATGGAATGGATAATAAATTGCACACTGAATATTCTTTGTAATATTTAGCAGCGTGCCCACAGTGTTGTGTGATGGACAAAAACCAGATTGGTAAAACCAGGCGGAAGAAATTCTTAGGAAGTGTATAATAGCTCGTGGATAATAGATTCGAGTACCTTGGAAAGGATTGGGAGTATGGTAAGGTTTTAAGTAGATGCCTTTTTCCATAGTGAGGAAAAAACATTGGAAGTTAGTGAGACGTTGACGTTGTTGACGGTGATCACTGCTGCAATGTTGTCCAGCACCGGAAGAATCATGTTTAAAGACAATTTGTCACAGCCATTTGCTTAAGTGGATATAGAACAGATACTCTATTTGAGAACATTCTCCGTAACAATTTCAAAAACGAACGAACGAACGGTGAGTATTCTGACGGGGCAACGTGTGAAAGATTTGTAAAAGTATCAGCTTAAGTCTGAGCATTAATATAATAAAAATCCGCAATGTATTCTAGGTCCGCTGCAACAATTTAAAGTATCTGTAAAAAATACTGACAAGTAAAACTTATTATACTGTTCAAGAATATTTACACTTTTAGCTAAGCCCAAGCCTAATTTAATACCCATATCGAGAGTGATTTAAGAAATATGTAGTCCGCACATTTTGTTGGGGCGGCTATTTTGGATTAATTCCGTGGTGTGCTGTGTTATTCAAGTAAAGTCGGTTCATTCCATACCCAGATGAAAGTTGATTTAAAAAATATGTAGTCGCCATTTTATTTTTGTGGCCATCTTGGATTTATTTCATAGTGTGCTGTATTCTTCCAGTAAAGCTCTTTCAATTGATATCCTTATTGAGGATAATTTTAAAAATATGTAGTCTACCATTTTGTTTTGGTGGCCATTTTGGATTTATTTTAGTGTGCTGTATTCTTCTAGTAAAGCCATTTGATACCCATATCGAGTGTAGATGTAAAAAATATGTAGACCGCATGTTTTGTTGTGGTGGCCATTTTAGATTTATTTCATAGTGTGTATTATTCTCGTCGAGCCCTTTCATTTGATACTCATATCGAATGTGGTTAAATAAATATGAAGTCCGCCATTTTGTTGTGGCGACCATCTTGGATTTTTTTCAACAATCATTTATATTGACTAATTAAAGGAATATTAAAATTGCAATGACGAGCTTACTTGTCGCTGGTCATCAACGGTTGACCACGATAAAACTGAAGAATGCGCATAAATTTTTCACTCATGAAGAAAATATTCAAAAATAAGAAAAATCGTGAAATCAAATCTGTCGCAGGTATATGGTAGTTATAATTAAATCTTCAAAACATTTGTATTTTATTTATAACTTTTCTACGAAAGTAAGAAAAGTCACTGTGTAAAATCGAAAACCTTATAAAATTTGACCTCGCAATTTCTGCCATAATGCTTTTTATTGCGCACAATAATATTAAAATATTCTACAGGATTCTCGTATGCAAAGCCTGGCGTTGAGTTCCGCCACTGAACAGGTTCCGAAGTTACTTAGTTACTTATCATACCCTGTTATGTGCGGGATACAGTGTGAAGCTAAAACAAAAATACTCTCATATATTTAATATGGACAGTAAGAAACAAAGAAGAGCCCTACATTTCTTATTTACTAATACTAAGCTTACATGAAAAAGACAAAAAAGAAACAGATTATGTCTTCAGCTTTATTAATATATGTAATATATGGAGCATATTACTTTTTATAACAAATATCAAAATAAGAAAGCTTATTGTATGAAATATACAAAATATGCTATCAAGGTAAAATTGGAATATGTCTGGTTTAATAATGGCCGTACATTCATATAACACTTATGGGAAAATACGTATAATATGATAATCTGCAAATATGTTATTTACAGTATAAATATTTTTACGATAAGTTAAATAAGTAAAAGGCTAAAGATATTTACTTTCTGCCGGTCACGCCAAGTGGAACATTGGGATGGCAAACTTGAACACACACTGTCAAGCGAATGAACATTGTAGAACGTAGAAACAAATAAAAATATAAATTAAAAAAATATTATTAAAAACAAAAAACCCGACTGCTTAAAACTAAAACCCGGACCCGTTTAAATTTCACGGGGAATTTTTTTCCTTGTGAAGAATTATAGGTCCCAACTGTTAATCTTAATGGGCCACTGAGCTTGTTTTTTTTCCTTTTTTATTTTAAGCAGTCGGGTTTTATTTTAAATTTGTATTACGGTAATGATAATAACATGATTGAAATCCATGTATTGAAATCCTTGTATTGAACCCTTTAATTTGATACCCATGTTGCAATATTCGAAAAATAAAAATCATTTTAAAAAAAATAAAAAAAAATAATTAAATTAGCTTCACGCTGTATCCCGCACACAGCAGGGTAGGCAGAGGGTAGGTTCCCTCTGTTTGTTAAGACACTCCGTTCCCCACTTTCTGCCGAATTCTGGAGGCATTGCGTGTTGAGTGGCAGAACTCAACGCCGCGCTTAACCTCGACACCAGAGCGAAGAAATGGAAATATAAATTTAAGTAAATATTTCATCTCCTCGAGTGGGGATCGAACCCACCGCCAGCCGGTTTTGCAGTCACACCTCGTGCCGCTGCGCTACGACCGGCCTAACGTCACTTATTTAAGAACACTTGGCCTGTAAAGACGAATATGATTCCCTTCATTATGCAAATCCATCCAGCTAAATAAAAGGTTATAAAAATGTCAGAAATACTACTACTAGATCCTTTTATAGTAATATTTTTAGAAATGTTTAAAAATAATAAAAGTAAAAAAAAATAATAAACAGCGTATTCGATCTGGTTAAGCAGAGTGCGGTATTGAATTCGTCAGTCAATTTATAAGTTCTTTAAAATAAGAGGGAAGTTCGGCAAAGAGTTTCTTAGCACTAGGTTTTCCTAGGTTTCCGTAGGGTTTCACTAGGCTTACTCTACTATATCGGTAGTAATCTATACAGAGAAAGGAGGTGAACACTGGATGTGGATGGATACGATCAGCCCAAGACCGGAATGGTTAGCGCTCTATGAGAGAGGCTTAAGTTTAGAAATCTCTGTCTGCCTCTCAATCTAAATAAAATCTTAAATTTATAAGCATTAAATAAATTCTTTTATATCACCAAACTCCATACAAACATTGGTACAAAGAACAATAATCATAAATCAAGTCTACGCCAGGATGAAAAAAGAACTAACTATCCACTATCTTCGTATAAAATAAATTTATATCTGTATATTGAAAATCTAAGTTTTGATTACTCGGAACTTTTATTTATTCTTATACATATATAAAATTAAATATAAATATCCCCTCTTATAAATATGAGTCGACGAGACAATGGACAATATGGTCCAGTGGTACAGATAGTCGAATACAGATAGTTATAGGTTCGAATTCAAATGATATATATGTATTAAAAAAATGATTTAATTTCACTATAGTAATATGAGAAAATAAGCAACAAATTAAAACACTTCATTCAACGTTCAACATACAGTTATTCCGACTCTTTTACTTATTTTCCGTTCAATTTTCGAGACATTGCGTGTTGAGTAGCGGAACTAAACGCCGTTTTGTCTATTGCAAGACTCTTATCTATGATAATGATATTATCGATGATCTTATCTCCGCTAAATATAAACTATTTTTAACAAATTACACAAGCAACGCAAGGGGAAATAGTAAGTTTAAACTAAATTATACATTTGTGAATGGACAAGGTCAAAGATAACAAGTGTACATTTCCAAGATTCAATGGAGCGTTTGATATCGACGTGAGAACTCACTTACTCATTCGGACAATTAACTTTTTATAATGGTACTTTATGGTAATAATGGTATATAAAAGAATAATTTAAATATTTATTTGGTTCTCAAAAAATATAAAAGCAATAAAAAAAATACTAATAATCAAATACCTGTTACATAAAAAGGTAGAATAGAAAATTCGATAAATCAAAACCTTCCAACTTGAAACCGATTCTGATAAAACTTGAACTATTCTCTTAGTTGGAAGATGTCTTATTTAAAATAAAAACGATCACCTTGATACTTAAGAGAGAAAGAGAGAGCTCTTTGAATTTGATAGAATTTTGTGGACAGATATACAAACTATAACAAATAAAAAATAGCACACTTTTTTTTTAATATTTAAAATTGCTTAAAAATAAATTAGAAGTCATCGTCGGAAAGACTAAATCTAATTGTACCTAGATATATTTAAATTGGTGGATTCGATTGCAAAGTAGGGAAATAATTGCTTCGTTTTCTTACTAAGCACAGCGTTAAATTCCGCCAGTCCAGTCGTCAAGTCGCAAAATTACGTATAGGGAGGCGAGCAGAATTTTCTCTATCTACCCTGATGTCGGAAAAAAATGCACAGAACTAAGGAAACAGGCTATAAAACATTTTAACCTTCATTTTAATAACTTACAAGTCATTTTCATTAACGCTTTATAATCGAATGCTAATACGAGCCATTGTTATGACAAACGTCCTAATATGAATAGTATTGATACTTGATAGATCTGTCAATCCGATGATAAGACAAGAAATTAATTAACTTGGTGACTATTAACTGCATAATCATATACATATAGTCCTTAATATTTTAAACTTATATATATATATATATATATATATATATATATATATATATATATATATATATATAGAGATGTCCTTAATATTTTAAACTTATATATATATATATATATATATATATATATATGATTATAAGGGAACGTAACGAAGGAGATTGAAGCCAGTCGTGGCGCAGGAGCACAAGCGGGTGACTATAAGCACGATAGGTAATGGGTTTAAAGCGCCCTCGTGGAAATAAATTATTTAATACTTCTATTTCTTTGTTTTGGTAACGAGAGTCTTCGCTGCGTCGAGTTCCACCACTTAAAACGCAACGTGTCTTAATGAGAACGGAGTGTCTTAACTTTAGGTTCCCAGGTTCCTTCTGGCAACCCTGCTATGTGCGGGATACAGCTTGAAGCTAAAAAAATACAATAAATTTACTGACAAGATGCCTTTTTTAAAATAATACATTTCTTTATATTTTTATGATTTCTTTATATAAAGAGTAGGCAGAGAGAACCTAGTAACAAAATACTTGATACCTGCAGTAATAAAAGGAAAATACATTCTCCTGAATGGGAGTCAAACCCACAACCATCTCGTTTACAGCTTTTTTTGTTTTTGTTTAGAGTTTATAATAATAAATTTATAATTCCATAGAAGAAAAATATCCTTCCATAATTCCATGGAATATTTAAAACATTATAGCGAATTTATAAAGAAAGATTTATAGACTACTTCCTATGTTTGATACATATATTTGATTTTCAAAAGTTCTTCTAAGTCCCGGCTTGTTAAAGTTTACATGAATAAATTGTATTTGCTGCAGGTGAAGTTGCAGTCCAATAGTTTATTATAAATTGAGAAGATTCAATGCAAAAGTTGATATTTGTGCTAGAAAATAAATTGGAATACAAAATATATTTGATATTTACACATTTTCAACTTTCCAAGAGGTAGAGGAGGTAGAGGTTTTCAAGAAGTTGCAGAAGAATCGATAGTATAATATATAAGTTTTCCTTCATTTTCCATCTAAGAAATAGTGTTTTTGGCTAAACACTATAGGAATCCTCATAGTTAAATGGAAACTAATCGATAACACACATTAAATACATACGAATATATTTGGGTACAATGCAGAGCGGCCGTGGCGTAGCGTTCTTACTGTTAGGTTGCTGGTTCAGCAAACAACAATGTCTCGAAATATTTTTAACCATTTTTAAAGTGTTATTCTACACTTAGGAAGGAACAATATTTATTTAGAAAACGTATAAAAATTACGTAAACTTATTTAGAAAACATAAATAAATTTCTATACGTTTTCAAAATAAGTAAGAAAAATACTTATTAAGAGGTCCAAGTCCAAATCCTTGGACGGTTTCCAAAGAGGCGCGAGTTCAAATCCCGCTACGTTCAAATTTTATACGTTTCCTTAATAAGTATAATGTCTTGAAAATTGGGCGGAAATTAATTGAGTACAGCTTGAAGCTAAAACAATGCAAGCAACCTGTGAAGTAAAAAGTAATATATGACAAACTTTTAATATTTTTTTCTTTGATCTCATAGGAATGCCAGTGAAATGGCGTAACTATTAACCCTTTGATTTTGAATTCAATATTTAAAGAAGATAAAGATTTACTATATTTAAATTGTTTCCATTCACCCGTTTTGTTAAGACAAAGTTCGGCGTTGAGTTCCACCACTAAACGTACAATGTTTCAAATTTGGAAAGAACTGTGATGAATAAATATTCAAACACCAAATACCCTGTTTTGTTGATTGTTATGCAAGAAAACGCGTGAAGCTGATAAATAATTTACCTCTATTGGATCTTCACCTGGAAGGTGCACTTAAATCATCAATTGTAACAAGTATAGAAATTGTTGATCTACAAATATTAAATATAAAAACTCTTCTAGTGATTGCAGTAAATAAGTAACCTAATATAACAAGTTGGAATTTTTAAAGTTATTTTTAAAAAATAAAGATTTTAGTTTCACGCTGTATCCTGAAATTTCCGCCAAATTTTCCGCCAAATTCTGGTGGCATTGCTTGTTGAATGGCGGAACTCAACGCCGCGCATTGTCTCGACGCCAGAGCGGAGAAATTAAAATATAAACTTAAATAAATATTTAATTTCCTCGAATGGGGATCGAACTCACAACCAGTCGCGTTTACAGTCACAAGGAATATACAAACAGAAACTGGCGAATATTCCCCAACTGCTAAGCCTGAGGTACTTAGACAAGATACGAAGGCAGGCAATCTGAACATCATATACGATTTTTTTTAGATCCACTCTGTATCCCGCACTTATTGGGGTAGGCAGAGGGAACCTAATATTAGTACTTCTTATCCCCACATTATGCCGAATTCTATGGGCCAAAGCCTAGACCGGTCCTAGATCTAGCCTGTTAAGTGATAGAACTCCAAACCAAAGTTTGGCTTATTACCAGAGCGAGAAAATAAAAAAATATTAAATAGTTCATTCCCCCGAGTGAGAATCTAACCCGTAACCATCACGTTCACTGTCGCACGCTTGTGCCGCTGCGCCACGACGGTCTCAACGTTTAATTAAATTATCTGAACTCAATTACACGATACTACTTAATTTACGTGATTTTTATAGATCATTTTAGTAATAAAAAAAATATTTCCTATACAAAATGAGATAATACTAAGAGTAATAACTTGAAAAAGGCTATTGTTACTATTATTTTCCGTAGCTACAACTACGTGATCAATCCTGCTTATTCACACATTTGACCTTCAATTTAATAAGTAAACTACACGGTTATGTATAATATAATGCAATATTATCAACAAAACTGAATTTCTTTGTTATGATTATTGAGTAAAAAAAGAACCTTATCATGTATTTATATTAAAATTCCTGTAGTGTTAGAAGATATTTTGATAGACTACTTGTTCGTTTTTCTCTAAGTAGCTTCACGCGTTTTTCCGTATGGTAGGAGAGGAAGTGTCTTTAAGCCAGAGGGAATCTGGCTTAAAGACACTTCGTACACCGCTTTTTGTCTAATTTTGGAAGCATTTCGTATTTAATAACGGAAGTCAACGCCGTTTCTGTTGTCTTGATATCGGGTCGTAGAAATTAACGATATTTATATCTTGTCTTACGTGTACTAAAAAAAATATTTAAAAAAATATGATATATCATTTCGTTCCCCACTATCCACTCACTGTTATTTATTTCAAAATAATTATATTTTGTAGTGTAAAAGAAATATATTTCAAAATAACTTATTAATAATTATTTTAATTTTTTGCCCTGGTAAGACGGCTCGGCGTTAAGATACGCCTTTGTGGTAGAAATTAATACTATAAGTAAATATAAATAAATCAAATCAAATAAATCAGCTTCATGCTGTATCCCGCACACTGCAGGGTAGGCAGAGAGAACCTTGTGTTAAGTCACTCCGTTCCCCACTTTCTGCCGAATTCTGAAGGCATTGCGTGTTGAGTGGCAGAACTCAACGCCGCGCTTGTCCTCGACACCAGAGCGAAGAAATGGAAATATAAATTTAAGTATTATAAATATTTCATCTCCTCGAGTGGGGATCAAACCCACAACCAGTCGGTTTTACAGTCACACTTTGTACCCCTGAGCCACGACTAGCCTCAAGTAAATATAGCTAAAAGATATATCTTTAAAACAATCTTGAGTTACAATTGAAACTTAAATTATATTATAATAGACATTTGACCCAGCCCACTACACTGTGACACTAACAACCTTTTAGTAAATGCTATTCAAATGGTAGATCTGGAAGTTTAAGGTCTCAGACTAACCTGTGTCCAACAGATTAAACCTAGGTTAGGGGTTTGGATTCTGCTGGTGTAAAAATTTTTTTCGTGAGGTTAATCGCAAGCACTAAGGTCATTGACAATGATATTCATATTTGATTTGATTAAACGATACTGATATTTCTACTTGGCAACATAGAAAAACGCCGAATTCTGGAAGCATTATGTATTGAGTGGCGGAACTCAACGCCGCGCGTTGCCTCGACACCAGAACGAAGAAATTAAAATATACATTTATAGATATATTTAATTTCCTCGAGTGGATATCGAACCCACAACCAGTCACGTTTAAAGTCACACTTTGTGCCCCTGCGCTTCGACTGGCCTCGTTAGTTAAGTATGTACTTGTATATGTATACAAAAAAAATATCTAAAAATATTACATTTTTATACGGTTGCGTTCTCAGTAATTATAAACTACGCACTGTTGATTTATGAATATTGGTTATTATCGTTAGTCGTGTGTATTACAAATTTGACGGTTATTATATATTTTTTATTTGTTTTGTTTTAGTAGCAGCTTCGTCGAGCAGTTCAAATGTGTTTGAATGTAATAGTTGTAGTGGATACGAGTCTGGCTTGAGGAACTTTTTAATATATTTTTTTTTCAGGGTCACTCTTTATATATATTATAGTAGGAGAGCTTAGTGTTAATATACTCCATTTCCGGATTTCAGACCAATTTTTTGAGATTGTAAAAGCGACTGGTTGTGGGTTCAATCTCCACTCGATGAAATTACATATTTATTTAAATTTATATTTCCATTTCATCGCCTTGGTGGCGAGGCAAAACGCGGCGTTCAGTTCCTCCTCTTAATACGCAATACCTCTAGAATTCGGCAGAAAGTGGGGAACGGAATGTCTTAAAACCAGTACCCCTTTGCCTATCCTGCTGTGTGCGGAATACAGCGTGAAGCTGATTTGAATTTTTATTTTATATTTTCTTATTGCGGAGAATGGTTGTTTAAAATTACCTTTATTTCCCCATTCTGGTAGACAAAGCAGGGCATCAAATTCCGCCACTCAACACATAATGGTTCGAAAATTTCGTGATAAGTGAAGAGCGGAGTGTCTTAACGCTAAGTTTCCTTTCCCTGCACTACTAAAAGCTTGAAACATTGTAAAACTGTAAAAAAAACTAGTAAATCGGTGTACCTACCTATATCAAATACGTATTTAAAAACACCCATACCAAATAATTTACTAAATACTTGGAGAATAAAACAAATAAGAAATGTAGAAAAATTTTATAACTGACTAGTGGGTGAATTCTAAAAAACCACGAAACACGTGTTCAATAAAATATTTTTAACAGTCTGAATTTAATTTTTCATAAAAATCGGTGGCGATTTAAAGGCTTTTCCATATAAACTTTCAGCCCTTTTATTTGAACCCTTAGGGGGTGAATTCTAAAAAACCATGAAGCACGTGTTCAATGAAATATTTTTAAGAGTGAATTTCAAATTTTATAAAAATCGATGCCTATTTAAAAAAAAAGTCATACAAACTTTCAACCTATTTCATCCCTTTAGGGTTAAATTTTTTCATAATCCCTTCTTAATGGATGTCCAGAATACGAAAATAAACATCTGTCCAAATGTTACGTTTCTACGCACAGCGGTCACGGCTGTGCGTGCGTCTTACCTCAGTCGCGGCGTAGAGCACAAGCATGCGACTATAACGCGACAGGTTGTGGGTACGATTTCCATTCGAGGAAATGAAATATTTTATTAATTTTTTTCCTCGCCCTGGTAACGAGACAAAGTGCGGGGCTGAGTTCACTCAAAACGCAATGACTTCAGAATTGATTGAAAATTGGAAAACAGAAATATCTTAATGGGAACGGAGTGTGTTGACAGTAGGTTTCCAGGTTCCCTCTGGTCACCCTGCTATGTGCGGAATACAGCGCCACTGCGCCCGACGGCGTTTCTTTACAACATTATATTAACAAGTATTGAATAAGAAAAATTCCCAAAAAAAATGGCAACGTCCTTGATAGAACAATAGCTGCCGTATAACACAACATCGCAATATATAAACTGTTTTGACCCACATGCTGAATGAATCATACACAAATTAGAGGTTATATTTAGCTAATTAGTTTCTAGGGTCAGGTTAGTAAATTTTACCTGAATCCAAATATAAAGTTACTTAAACTTTATAATTGGACTCGGTTAAAATTTGTAAATTTCTAGCAGGGTGAAGCTAGTGTTAGGACACTCCATTCCTCACTATCTGTTCTATTTTTAGATCCTGTATCTGTTGGTGGAACTTAACGCCGCGTTATGTCTTGCTATCAGAAAAAAGTACAATAACTAATTCTTTGGGAATCGATTCTACATCCATCGCGTTTAATCTGCAGCTTTCAGCTTCAGAAATAATTTAATTGTAATAGCTTTCTATATTTTCATATTTTCACAAAGGAAACCATATACTCTCGTGCCAAGAGAATCTTTCAGTTACTGTTTATTTTAGAGACATTACATATCGTGAATATAGCGGACCCCAACACCGCGTTTTGTTTTATTACACCGAAATAAAACCCACAAAAATCGTAACTACAGCCAAATAGGTGTTTGTATGTATTTCCAACTGTATCATAGTGGCTAAATATTGTTAATAAAGTTTAAAAAAAATGTTATACATTTTTTTTACGCAGCGTAAAGGCACAAGTGTGCGATTGTAAGCGCGACAGGTTGTGGGTTCGACTCTTTCTCAAGAAAATATTTAAGGTAACTCAGACTACGGATACAGTGTGTTACATTGAAACGACTAAAACGATGCAATATCGCTTTTAGTCGTTCTCAATAAATAAACTAATAAATATAAAAAAATATTTATATAATTTGAACTAGTAGTTCTTGAGATTAGTCTGCTCAAACAAATAAATCTGCTATACAATATTAATATAGATACATACTGCTTTCAACTGCTAATACAAACAAGTGATTCATCCTTCACCTAAATAAAATAATTTTAAATTTGGCAGCATCCATATCAGTTCCGATATTGAGTATTGCAATTATTCATCCATTTTTAAGTATTCTTTGTGTTTGTTCGTCATGTCGACGATTTTCACGCCTTTTGCAATCTCATACGTTTTTATGGAGACCGCATAAATTTTCGACTTGGGTACATATCTTAATTAACAATAATATATTACGATGATGTCTTATTTAATAAGCGTTGATTTTAAAGAATGTTCTTGTCGAAGATTGATAGTTTATATATATGAAGCTTTATTTAGTCGTTCGTGGTGCAGGGGCACAAAGTGTGACTGTAAAACTGGTTGTGGATTCGATCTAAGCTTGAGGAGATGAAATATTAAATTAAAAAAAAATATTCTGAAAGTAGCAAAATAAGTATCTTAAAAGCAGCTTCGCGCTTTTACCCGAATAGTAAGACAGCCAGTGGGAGCCTACACCACAGCTCAGCTTAAACACGAAAATATGAACAATCATCACATCAAGATAAAACATATTCTCAAGTCCAAAGTGTTTGTAGTCTTACCAAGTTTCTCACAGCATTGTCCGTATTTCATGCACGCAACGCTTGCGCAAGTACAGCTATCATTGAGACCAGTCGTCATACAGTAAACATGTTAACTGCTTGTAAACAAACTTTGTTACATATTAGTTGGGAGGATGGATGAGTATACTATATGAGGTCAATGGCGGATGTGGGAACCAGGAAATGTTATATTACCTGAGATGATATTTTGTTAACGTTGAATAAATTAAAGTTTTTTGAGACGGCATCTGATTTTCGATTTCCATTTCGGGTAATGATTATATGTATAAATATAATTAATAATTATTTTTATATTCCTAAACTGGTAAAAAATAAAAAAATAAAATTTTAAACATTCAACGAACACACATTTCAACGTATGATTCATACATTTAAACATGTGGTTATACATCCACAAATGTGCTCACATTTCCACCATGTGGCTACATATCATATATTTACCCGAAATCATATATTTACACGAAATATTCTTCTAATTGTACATTGTTTGCTGATGATTTAAATAATTTGTTAAACTAAAAATATTAAATAATTATCGCAGCGCAACTTTTGCAGAGACAAATCACGGCGTTTAGGCCTGCTACCGAACACGCAACATTCTGTGAAAAATAGAGAATGAGAAAAAAATTTTTTTAACAAAAAACCTTTAGACTAGGCTTTAAAAAGTAGTTATTAGTATGTACGCGTATATACACCAAAAGAACAGTTTTGAGCTATATCCCGCATAGAGCAGAGTAGGCGGGAAAGCCTAGTGTACTCATTTCTCTACTTTTTGGCAAATTTTTTAAGACATCTTGAGTGGCAGAACTCAAAAGCCACACCTTGTCTTTTACCAAAGCCAGAAAATAAAATTAAATTCACCCCTAAAGTAGAAATCAAATAGGAAATAATAAAAAAAAAATGATATCCGCATTATGACATTTGTTATCACAATATATTATGTAAATGAGGTCACTTGTGCAGCTTACTTTACTATGAATAAAATATTTAAAAATGTTTAAGCTGAAAGAGTTTAATCTACTTGAAATTTAGACAGGTCGCTGGTATTTTTGTATAGTTTACGTACCTATACTTTTGTTTCTATTTGACCTAAATCTGTCTAGAGTAAGCTCCGAAACTAGAAATAAAATTATGTAAATATTTTTAAAATCTTTTTCGTTATTTATATGTAATTTTAGTTACCAAATCTATTGTTGGAATATTAATTGACATTAGATTGTTGGTGGTTATGATTGTTTATTGTCTTACTGTATTATATTTTTTTGGTTATTATAGATAGTCAATTGACTCTTACATATATTAAATAATATTTTATAATTAGTATAACGAGCATAGCAGGGTAGGAAGAGGGAACGTGGGGACCTGGTGTAAAGACACTTCGTTCCTATTAAGACACTCCCGTTCCCCTCTTTCCGCCGAACTCCGAAGGTATTGCATTTTGAGTGGCGGAACTCAATGCCGCACTTTTTTTAAGTAAAACTTTCAAAGTAAAACCGCTGGTCTTTATATCTTTATAAATGTACACCAAATGTGGTTTTTTGTTATAGAATTTAAAAAAAAATTGGCTTCACGCTTCACCCCGCGCATAACAGGGTAGGCAGAGGAAACCCGAGAAGAATTTTAGAGACATTGCATGTTGAGTGGCGGAACTCAACGCCGCTCTTTGTCTTGACACCAGAGTGAAGAAATGGAAACATAAATTTAAATAAATATTTTATTTCCTCGAGTGTGTATCGTACCCACAACCATCGCATTGCAGTCACATCTTCGTGCCCGTGGTTCACGACGGCCTCGTAAAATTAACAAGTTAAAATTAAAATATATTTTTTGACTTTAACTGCATTAACAACATGCCTTATAAAACAACTTTAATGATGTTTATATGAATAATTAACTCATAGTCCTTCAATTAATTTTTCCTGGTTCCCATAATATAATTGTACTTCCAAATAAATTATATACTAAATTAGGATTGAGTGTCCATCGCATATATTTTTTTATCGCTTCGTGTGTTTTTAATTTGTGGGGTAAAATTTATTTTACTATTGAAAATGATTCCTTTTTTTTATTTAAACTACTTTAAGAGATGTGTTACGTTTACGTAATAATGTTTGTAGGCTAACAGAAGAAAGAAAGAACAGAACAGAACAGGAGAAGAACAGTTTCAGGCCAGTAAATGAAATATTTAATATTCTAATTTCCTGGCTCTGGTTAAGTTCCCTCACTCAACACGATATGCTACCAGAATTCGACGATTCGACTGTGGGGGACGAAAGTGTCTTAGCATTACACAGATGTTTCCCAAGTTCCCTTTGCATACCCTGCTATGTGCGTGATATAATATGAAGCTAAATAAATATTTTTTTCAGCTTCACGCTGTATCCCACACACAGCAAGGTAGGTACAGGGAACCTAGTGTTAAGACATTCCGTTCCCCATTTTCTGGGGAATTATGCATTACGTGATGAGAGTCAGAACTCAACGCCGCGTTTAACCTCGACACCAGAGAAAAGCAATGGAAATATAAATTTAACTAAATATTTCATCTCCTCGAGTGAGGATCGAACCCACAACCAGTCGATTTTACAGTCACACTTCGTGCCGCTGCGCCACGACTGGCCTCAAAAAATAATAATAATATTATATATGATTCGCGCTATATGTCTACATAAGCTTCACGCTTTTTCACTGGTACTAAAATACTTCATTCGAATTTTTAGATTTCTTTTAAAGATTTGGGATTCGAACTCAAAACTATCGCATACAAATTTTTCAACAATCTTATTATTTACTTCCATCAATATCCCGGTAATAAAAATTGCGCAACTGTTGAACTTGACGTAACGCTTCAGCGCACGCGACGCTCTGATTCGTCTATTCTAGTAGGTGATGTTAGTTTATTATTTTTTAAAGCTATCTTATTTTTTTTACATACATTTTCTAATTTTTGTTACGAGAAATATTAAAATTATTGAGACAAGATTTTTTAGCTTCACGCTGTATCCCGCACAGAGGGTAGAGAAAATTTACCCTCTGTGCGGGATACAGTGTGAAGCTAAAAAATCGAACCTAGTGTTAGGTGTCAGAACTCAACACACAATGCGTCAACTTTTACCTAGGTACCAGAGCGAGTAAAATAAAAAAATATTAAATTTCTTCATTCCCACGAGTGGGATTTGAACGCACAATCGTCACATTTACAGTCCCACGCTTGTCTCCCAGCGCCACCAGCTGCGGCCTCATTATTTATACTTATAAAGTATGATTAGATTAAAGTATGAGAGAAACGGTTTTATGTTATTTTTTCTATATTACTACAGTCCAAACATAAAGTTTTGGTTTGACAAGTGATATTGTTATTATTTATATTACACAAAGTGTGACTGTAAAACCGACTGGTTGTGGGTTCGATCCCCACTTGAGAAGATGAAACATTTACTTAAATTTATATTTCCATTTCTTCGCTCTGGTGTCGGTAAATCGCGGCTTAGAGTTCTGTCACTCAACACGTAATGCCTCCAGAATTCGGCAGAAAGTGGGGAATAGAGTGTGTCTTAACACTACGTTAACTCTGCCCACCTTGCTGTGGGACACAGCGTGAAGCTGATTTGATTTGATTTATAAAGTATATTGTATTGTATTGTTATATTTCTCGCAAAAGTTGTGAGTGTATTAAACCTGCTAAATCCGTGTTTTCTCGTTATATACTCATACACTTTTATACCATTCTAATGTGTAAAAAATGTACTAAATCGACTTTATAATAATAATTATTTATTTTTTTGTAATATTATTATTAATTTTTTTATAAAAATTAAAAAAATTACAAATAATCCATAAATAACTCTACTAAATTCACTGAAAAGTGATTATTTAGTAAACAATCAAAGACACCATATATATTAAACTTAGGCCAAAAACAGCGTCAGTTATTCGACACGTGCCTCTGCGATAGTTGAGACACGAGCGAGCGGAATTTAATCATTGATGATCATTTCCTAAATCATCACTCGCTGTTCAGTCGAGTCAGTTAAGACCCTTCTGATGGCAAGGAGCGTACTAAATGAAAAATTATTTATGATCCCAAATATAACCAAACCATAGCGCGATTCAGAGTACATATAGCGCCATCTAGTTTGGCAACTGGAATTAATGATTATTTGTAGAGTTTGATAATTGTATTTATAGACTTGTAGAGTCATGTGAAGATGTATTACATATTTACGTTTATTTTGATATTTTATAAAAGAATTAATAATAATTGTAGTTTTATTATAATATAAACCATGGGATTTCGATAATATTCGAATATATTCGAGATAAATATGCTTATTTTGAGGTTATAAAAAGACTACTATTAATCTTTGTAGAGTTGAGTGGAAAGATCTTTTTCTTTTTTAAAGAAACAAAAACTGTTTGGTTGCATATATTATTATACTTTTAAAATGATTCATCAATAAACTAATCAAGTGGATTTATATTAGAAGCATATTGAGCCCATGACCAGTACCAAATAATAGACCTAACAAAAACACTGTAACGTACAGTGTGTTTGTTTAAAATGTGTGTTTATTATACATTACAGGTCTGATCTATAAAATGATTTATAGATAAGATCTATAATGTTTAATAAATGAAAACATGTACTTAATATTGATCACACGCAGTTAATTCAAGGTTTCGGAGTACAGTAGATTGCTCGCTGGGTTCCTACAGGCGTCTCAGACATGACCAGCATCATTCATATAAAATGACAGATGTAACAGAAATAAATGTAAACTACATTCAATTCATTTAATATGAGAAAATATATTAATATATGAATAAAAATTACTGATATAGTATTTGAATTCCGTTAGCACCTACCAGTAATGATCTTAGACAAATATTCTTCTATATTGCTTAATCAAGTTTAATAAATAGCTCATTCAAATATATCATTTATAAAATGGAATTGTGTATAACTATTTATTTCTATACAATATTAAGAAATAGAAGAGGATAACGTAAGATTTTTCCCAAAAAACAAAAACTACAAATTACGTAACTTCATAAACATTTTGAAATCCTATAAGCAATAGACTTATTTATCATTAGATTAGTTTCATACAGAAATACAGATACGCTACAAAAATTTCTTATAACAAAAATAAATAAGAAGAAAGCGAAAAACAATAACTAAATCTGTGACCGGATATATATTTGATTGAATTCCGTTCTATAATCCTATATGGTCCACGGGACAAAATGGCTTTTTATATGGTCTACGAGACAAAATTTCATTTATTATGAGACTATTCCACGAGCAGATGAACTAGATAGTAAATCAGAACGTAATGTTTAGAATAAGTTGGTATATTTGAAGTAATATTTTGCTAGATTAGTTATATTATACCAAATTTATTAAGTTAGGATATCAAGAATATCTAGTCGTGGCTCAACAGCTTAGGGACTACGACTTTAAATGCAACAGATTGTGGGTTCAATTTGTACTTGAGGAAATGTAACATTTAATATTTTCATTTCCTCCCTCTTTTAACGAGGCAAAGAGCGAAAGTAGGGAACGGAAGTGTTTTAATGGGAACGGAGTGTCTTGACACTAGGTCCTCAGGTTCCCCCCTGCCGGCCCTGCTATGTATAGGATAAAACGTGAGGCTAATAAAACAAACTCACCGAATATATTATTCCATATTTACCTTTTCATCATATCAAACCTATTTATCAAATATTTTTTTTTCGATTTTATTATAAAACTTTAAATAACAATAAATTTGGAGGAAATTTCCGGAGAATGGGGACATTATGAAATATTCTTACTCTGAAAAAAATGTAATAGTTATTATTAAGGGGCTTGAGTCTACATTTGGGAGGCAAACCCACGCGATGAGCCCGCACATTATGGAATCCTAAAGACATTCTTCTATTGTAGAGCTTGGATTATATAGTTAATATTTTCATTTCCTCGCTTTAGTAACTAGGTAAAAAGCGGCGTTGAGTTCCGCAACTCAACACGCAATGGTTCCCGAATTCGTTGTATTTACAGTCGCACGTCTGAACCCCTCCGCCGCTCAAAAACAATATATATAAATATAAATGGCACTTATATGTATGTAGCATTCTCAGTAAAAGTATATTATAAACATATTGTATAGGAACTTTTTCATATCATCTAAAAAATACAAATAAATATTTTTTCCAAGAGTATCATATAAAACTCTTTTAATATGAAATGTAATGAAAGAAAATTATTATGTCACAGCAGAATGGTTTTCTATAGAATTCCTTCATAATAAAAATATTGTCAAGTTTCTTAATACCTTTCTTATCTATATATATATATATATATATATATATATATATATATATATATATATATATATATATATATATATATATATATATATATATATATATATATATATAATAAAAGTGTAACTGATCGCTGTATGTATACAAAAAATATCTGACGAAATCTGTTACCTATGTAATAGAACGCAAAACAATTATTTTTTATTTTTTGTTTATTTGTCTGTGAACGAAAACGATTTAAATGCAGTTTTCACGACTGTATTTTGGCAATATTCCCTTAACATTTAATGCTTATTGTATTTAAATAACTCCGAAAATTCGTTCGAAGTTCCAGTTTCTTGAGGCATTGCGTGTAAATTGCAGAACTCAACGCGCGTTGGGAGCGAGGAAATAAAAATATAAAATATTTCATTCCCCAAAGAATCGAACCCACAACGCCTTTACAACTGCACGCTCGTGCCCCTGCACCACGATGGCCTTAATCGGCCTGTTAATAGTTAAAGTAGAGACTATAATATTTAATCTCTTTGTAATTTGCCCCATCGCATAAATTGTGGAAAATGATTACTGTATACGCCATTTAAATCATTGAGCAATTATGGAATATTTCTTTTTTTTTCAGCTTCAAGCTGTATCCCGCACTCAGCAGTGTAGACAGAAGGAACCTAGTGCTAAGACACTTCGTTCCCCACTTTCCGCCAATTTCTAGAGGCATTGCGTGTTGAGTGGTGGAATAATAAAATGTCTTTATCTGATTTAAAATAGAACTACTAAAAATCAAAACAGAAAAACTAAAGACACGCTTTGTCAATGTATTACGGAAAAAAATAAACCCTTTTAGAAATTTTATACAACGGCCGTAGTGCGAGTGAGTACAGGAAGTCAACGCAAATTGGTGTGGATAACCGGAAATAGCGAGACACAAGCTTTGTTCTGTCGGCCAGTTTGCTTTTAATTATATTTCCTCGACTTTACTGAATAGGAGACAGTCTTTTTGATAATATATTAAACGAAAAAAACTGAGGGGTGATGGTTGTGGGTTTGATTTTATCGTTACCCGTTGTGGCAAGACATACCGCAGCGTTGAGTTCCGCAATTTATAATGTATCAAATTCGGATAAAAAGTTGAGATCTGATGCGGGATGCATAAGACGTATGTAGGTAAAATATGTTATATATATTTTGAATTTCTCTAAGAAAGATCTATTATAAGCTTAAAAACCTTCCAAAGGGAATATAAGACCGACGTTAAATCACATATTCTTCGATGCGAGAGTACTTGCGACAGTTTTGCAATCGCCGTACAATGCCAATAAATAAAGTAAATAAATTTATTTATTGATATAAGCCAAGTGCTGTTAACCTTAACATTGTATGAAGATTTTATATTTATGTATTTTTTAGCTTCACGGTGTATCCTGCATTTAGTTAAAGTAGGTACTGGGAACCCAGTGCAATGACACTTCGTTGTCCACTTTATAATTCATTCATACAATAATAATTTCGACCCTCGAGTGGGAATCGAACCCACAATCGTCGCGTTACAGTCACACGCTTGTGCCCTTGCGCTATGATGGCCTCAATATTATTTTTTACTCAACTTAGTGTTACGACACTCTGTTCTCAACTTAACAACACAAAAATATACGAAAACTAATTAAACATAAATTACAAAAATATAACTAAATATAAATTTTCTTTTATTTACATACTACAAACTAATTAATTTATCGTCGTGTACACGCACTCGAGCTTCAGTTACTGAGAAGAGCGGCAACCTCGTATAATAGGTGGAGATCCCATCGTTTAAAACTGTAGGGATTAGATTTTCTAATGAAACTTATATTTAAGAATGATACATGATAGTAGAATAGATTACACTAGGGTTGCCCAAAAAAATCCTGCCGCAATCACCTTTAATTAATGTTTTTCGTAACTCGTTTTTGGAGAAAATTGCACTCATATGTTTTTTATGTGAATCGCACATCATTTGAAAGAAAATCGCATAAGGAATTGGAAAAACAATGGTTGCCAGCTCTCAGTCTGCCGCAAGTCCAAGGTTGCCTGGTTTAAAGAGGTTACTTAATGTGAATATTTGCACTCATGTGTTTTTTAATGAATTATATATCAAATTAAAGCTTATTTTTTTGTCATCACTAAAACACATGGTTGCCTGGAAAATGGCTGCCGCAAGCAAAGGTTGCCATCATTCGAAATATTTTATTCTGATTCCGTTTGACTGAGAATAGACGATGAAATACGCGATTTGCCTTATGTTTTAAATTAAAATATTATATAATAGAAGGTCAATCTTAAAATTAATGTTTATTCTAGATATTTACCTGTTAAATGATGATTTTAATCATATTAAGAACATACAAAAAACTATTTAAATATGAAATCATCCTTATTTTTCAAGTGAAATAATGAACCCATGATATTAAGTCTTTGCTAAATCTGTTTTCTAAATACTAATACTAATTTAAATTATCATTTTAAAACGACTAAATTATCTAATTAAATAAATGCTTACAAATATCAATCTATTATAAGGTATTAATTACATCATGTTTTCTTAAGATAATGAAGGGCGACAATTATTGCGTAAGTTTTTTTATTAATTAAGAAAATATGGAAAATAACATTTCAATATACTCTCTCTCTCTTTGTCCTCTGCTCGTATGATTTTTTTTCTCGTTTTTTTTTGATAACGGTTGCCGCAATCTTTTTTTTCTCACGCAACTTTTAAGAATTTGCATTGAAAGAAATATATATGATAGAATTGTAATAAACAAAATTAATTTATCACAAATAAATTCTAAGAGGCCGGTCGTGGCGCAGCGGCACGAGGTGTGACTGCAAAACCGACTGGTTGTGGGTTCGATCCCCACTCGAGGAGATGAAATATTTACTTAAATTTACATTTCCATTTTCTTCGCTCTGGTGTCGAGGTTAAGCGCGGCGTTGAGTTCTGCCACTCAACACGCAATGCCTCCAGAATTCAGCAGAAAGTGGGGAACGGAGTGTCTTAACACTAGGTTCCCTCTGCCTACCCTGCTGTGTGCGGGATAGAGCGTGAAGCTAATTTAATTTAATTTAATTTAATTTTAAATTCTAAGAAATTTCGACAGTAATGCCGAATAATAAACGCTATTTAAGGTTTATGACCAGGAGTCGGCAAATATCAATTAGTTGTCTACTTTTTACTATAGATAAACATTTTGCGGTGGTATACAAAGCAAACAAAATGCAATAATTTTATTTTCGTAGATGTATTGTTTCTAAATGCAATAACAGTGCAGATGGCCAAATGAGATGTTTTTGAACATATTACTTAGTTACTTACCTTTCGTTTTGGAGTGAAGACGTTTTTAGTTAACATGACAAAAATGAAGATCTGTTTTTTGTGCGAAAATGTGTGTGGAATTTAATAATGAATCTGAAGTGTAAAATTATGTTGTTGTTTCGCCAAAAAATGATTTTTATATACAGTAACATTTTCTTAAATAGTAACACAATGCACGGTTATCACTTGTTACAAAAAGTTCATTGTTGTAAAAAAAAATATAAAGAAGAACCGCACTCGAGGAGATGAAATATTCACTTAAATTTATATTTCCATCTCTTCGTTCTGGTGTCGAAGCAAAGCGCGGCGTTGAGTTCTGCCATTCAACACGCAATGCCTCCAGAATTCGGCAGAGAGTGGGGGACGGAGTGTCTTAACACTAGGTTCCCTCTGCCTACCCTGCTGCATGCGGGATACAGCGTGAATCTGATTTGATTTTTATTTTTCAATTATTTTCTAATGCAAAACGTAAGTATAGTTAATGTTTGATAAGTATAATTAAATTTAATGTTTAATATTATATATTTTTCTCTGAGGACGAAGAGAGAGATTGAGAGTTTATAACGAGGTAATTTTCCATATTTTCTTGATTAATAAATAAAATATCTGCAATAATTGTCAACCTACATTATATTATGAAAACATTATGTAATTAATACCTTATAATAGAACGATATTTGTAAACGTTTATTTAATACTAGTGGGCGCGCGCAGCTTCGCCCGCTTATTTGAACCCTTACGGGGTGAATTCTAAAAAACCATGAAACATGTGTTCAATAAAATATTTTTAGGAGTCTGAATTTCAAATATTATAAAAATCGGTGCCGATTAAAAAAAACCCATACAAACTTTCAGCCCCTATTTTATTCCTTTAGGGTTCAATTTTCTTAAAATCCCTTATTAGTGAATGTCCAGATTACGAAAAAAAACATCTGTTCAAATTTCACGTTTCTACCATCAGCGGCTGTGCGTGCGTCTTACCTCAGTCAGTCAGGTACTTGTTTTTTATATATAGATGATAATTGAGTATTTTTAAAATAACGATTTAAACGAGTATTAATATCTAGAAAACAGATTTAACAAAGACTTAATATCATAGATTCATTATTTCAATGGAAAAATAAGGATGATTTCATGTTTAAATATTTTTTTGTATGTACTTAATATGATTAAAATCATCATTTAACAGGTGAACAGCTAGAATAAATATTAATTTTAAGATTGACCTTCTATTTTATAATATTTTACTTTAAAACATAAGGCAAATCGCGTATTTCATCGTCTATTCTCAGTCAAACGGAATCAGAATAAAATATTTCGAATGATGGCAACCTTTGCTTGCGGCAGCCATTTTCCAGGCAACCATGTGTTTTAGTGATGACAAAAAAATAAGCTTTAATTTGATATATAATTCATTAAAAAAACACATGAGTGCAAATATTCACATTAAGTAACCTCTTTAAACCAGGCAACCTTGGACTTGCGGCAGACTGAGAGCTGGCAACCATTGTTTTTCCAATTCCTTATGCGATTTTCTTTCAAATGATGTGCGATTCACATAAAAAACATATGAGTGCAATTTTCTCCAAAAACGAGTTACGAAAAACATTAATTAAAGGTGATTGCGGCAGGATTTTTTTGGGCAACCCTAGTGTAATCTATTCTACTATCATGTATCATTCTTAAATGTAAGTTTCATTAGAAAATCTAATCCCTACAGTTTTAAACGATGGGATCTTAGGCCATAAGACGTTGAAAAATTATATGCAATACAAAAACGCTCGGTTAGTTATGGCTCAGCCCCCACAACGCTGGGTTAAGCTTTTAGTTAATAAAAGTTTTGTTCTCCTTTAGGATTTATTGTGTTCAAAACATACATTGGGTGATCACGGTGCCATCGTGTAGAGGCCTTTTAAGTATCCCGCACACAGCAGAGTAGGCAGATGGAATCTAGTGCTAGAGGCGTTGCGTGTTGAGTGGCGGAACACGACGCCGCACTTTGCCTCGAAGACCAACAGAACGACGAAATGAAAATATAAATGTACATAAATATTTCATATCCTCGAGTGGGGTTCGACTGGTCGTAGCAGTCGATTTTACAGTCACACTTGCATAAAGTCCCTTTGCCACGACTGGCCTAATCATTTATTGCGGGAAATTCCTTCCTTCGTTCTTCATTGACGATCACGTTAAACAGAGTAAGGCGTTGTTTAGGCCACCTAATACGCAATATCTCAGAAGTCCACTTCTATTCTGTAGTAGATACCAGTTAGATTTTTTCTGCCCAACTTATAAAAAGCATAATTTTTGGAAGAAAAATATTTTTTTTTTCATTTATTTTTCAAAAGTGACAGGTGAACCAACGGTGTGTATGAGTATATAGGTATCTTTTACGTTACGACAGGCTATGTGTGCGGCTCAAATAGACTCAGGAATGTCACCTACTCAAATGTTCGAAATAGGTACTTATACATTTAATTAATATTTTTTTTTCATTGATCAATTAATATTTTTTATAAGAAATTGTTAATGTTTGATAGTTTGACTTGAAAGGAAAAAAATACTGCTGTGTGCGGCATTATGTTATAGAACAAAATTCAAAAGCTGTAGCTTACAGAGCTCCTAGAACACAGATAGTTTATTTTCTTTAAAAAATCGTTTATTTGCTCAATAATTCACATCATCAACAACTGTAAAAACTGTTGCACATCATCAACTGTAAAAACTTGTAATCATTTTGTACAATGTTAAATTGTGAAAATAATCCGATTACTAAAAATTAAAGGTGCTCGAAGTAATACCTTCACTGTTATTCAGCTCATTTATTAATATTTACATAATATAAAAGTTGATGTGAACAAGTACAAAGATACAAGTTAAACAGAAGAAGTCGGTTAAAGAAGAAAATTAAGGTGTTTGGAGCCATTGCTAAGTAACAAATTATATAATTTAAATAAAACTTTCATATTTTGCTTATGGTTATTTATTTTATTATAATGCTATTAATAATAATGGAAAGATATATGAATACATTTTTAATATGTTCGTATTTTTTGTTTAAATTTGGCAAAGGCAGAAGGCACTTAGTATTAACACACTCCGTTACCTATCTTTCGCCCAATTTTTGAGACACGTTTGTTAAGTAGCGGAAGTCAACGCCGCGTTTTGCCTTGCCAGATCAAGGAAATGACTAGTTTGCTACCAGATCAAGGAAATGAAAATTGGTTACTCATTCCCACCAGTGGGAACGCGAAAACATCGCATTTACAGCCAAATGATGTGCTTCTGGGCTGCAAAAGCCTCTAAAATATAGATAAAAAGAAGGAATAGTTCCCGAAAATATTCCTTAATAGAATTTGAAGTCTTCACACCTGGTTGCGCAAGATAGGCACACTTTATCTACGCCATATGGACCATCTGGAAACAAATACGATTACTTTTATTAAAATATTGTATACATAGGTAGACAAGTGCAGACATACATATATGTCAAATCTATAAGGTTATATTTTTGTTGCCACTCAGCAACGGGGCCTTAAAAATAGAAATCCATTGGAATTTTTGGATGGATTAGTCTTAGATTTTGGGGCTTTCACTGACAAAAAAATAAACTGATTATTATTTGATATTCTAAATATGAAACATGTTATGCAACATATAATTTCTAACGACAGTTGTATTTAATATTTTTTTAACCTTGAAGCTAAGCTACGAATATCAGCATAACTTAATTTAACTTTACATAGCTTCACGTTGTTTTCCTAGCGCGCTAGTCAGAGAGAACGGAGCGCCGAACGCTACGGTCTCTGCATACCTCTTTCGAATTATCCACTGTCATCAACCTCTCCAGGGCACGCATGAAGACGATAATGATGAATAATGCTTTTTACGTGACCTCCCTTCAATATCTTTGATATTGTGTTTTTAATATGGAAGTTTTTCGATTTCGATGACGAATTCCGTCATATTTATATAAAAAAAATATCAAACATGTCAAAATTTAATTATACTGTTCAGACAATTATAAAAATATAATTAATGAGAATGAGTATGTTATCACCTATTTGAAACCACTGAGTAGGTGAAATTCCTGAGTCCTTTCGAGCTGCCGTTATAGCATGTCGTAACGCAAAAGATATCGCTATACCCATACACGTTGCTGGTTCACCTGTCACTAAAAAATAAAAACAAAAAATCTTCACAAGCAAAGTTTTTTAATAAGACAAAAAAACAATATCTTGTTCTACATCTATAGCCCATTTTAGAAATGCGGCGATAACAAAGCCTTACTTAGCTTAAACAGGTCAAACAAATTAAGACCAAAATATTCAATACAAATATTTTCTCCAATCACATGAATATTCTCCCCAATCAAATGATCGTCGTGTATGTAACGTCAAAATATTAAACCACATACCTTTGGATCCAAATATAACTTTATCACTATAAGAGCCTTTTCTGAAGTATACCCTGAAATCCCTTGGAATATCACGGGCTTGTGGTACCCAATACTCCCAGGTACGGTCGGTAAGAAGTTCTCCAGTGGTAGGTTCATACACTAATCGTTCTGACGTCCAGTAACCTACACCCATTACAAAGGCACCTTCCACCTAAGGGAATAATTGATTCATTGGTGTACATTTTAAGCTTTTGTTGTGGTGAGTTTACTTTGCACAGAGAAGGAGAGATCCGTTTTTGAAGTGACCTTTTGTGGGAGGGTCGCGTCTTTATGTTATTCGTAAAGGCGCTAGTCTGTCTGGCTTCCCTTTCCCTCGGTATATGCAGGCGGGCTCCTCATCTTTCTGTCGGGTTAGACTACGAAATACGTTATTCGGATAAGCGCTTCTCTCTCCTCTCTTCGCATAACTCAGTGCTTACTGTGCTGTTAGTAGTGTGAGCATATATGTTAAATGCTAATTGTTTTGTAGGATCAAATTAACGAATGTACATATTAAAAATTGTAAGTAAGAATAAATAATATTTTATAATTTAAAGAAAAAATATTAATAAATAACACTTCCTTACGTTATTAATAAATAACATAAAATTTAAGTAATAACCTAAGTTTTTTTCAAGTTAAACCATTTTAATATTAAACAAGAAATTGATGTGTACAGTTTAATTAAGCCCTACCTGTCCAACATCAATTCCTGGACTGACACTTCGTCCGGCGTCTTCGATTAAATCAACTCTAATTATTTCTGACTCTCCTGTTAAAACATCCATTTCCACTTCTGCAAGCGTTACACCGTAAGCATCAAATATCTGATCATCAACTGTATTTAAGAAACCGTGCACTTGTAAATCGATCTCCAAATAAAACGCTCGATTAATTAATTCTTCCCACGTTGGGTTAACTAGTCCAGCTCTTGCCGGTTCTAGTCGACGTAATAGCTCTTCACAACACTTTCGGACACCGTTTGTTATATTTTGACTAGTTGTACTTGCTCCAGTTACAAAATTATTAGGTGACAAAAAGGAGGTGTGTGGTACTATTTGAATTTTGTCTGTTGGTATACCTAATAAATAGGCACAAACTTGTATAGCTTTTGTGTTAATTCCTTGACCTATTTCAACACCACCATGACTAATTGACACAGAGCCATCGTTGCTATAAACTGATAAATTTACATGAAAATATTGTTGTCTACTCGGTCTCCATCGTAAAAAACAAAATCTTAAGCCACGCTTCTTCCATCGATTTTCAAAATTAAATTGATCAACTTTAATTTTGCGTTCTTCATATTCTGATTTCATTTTAAGTGTGTCCAGCATATCGACAATATCTTTATATCTTTCTGTATCTAAATTTGCCAATCGTACTTTTAATGGATCTATATTTACTTCGTAAGCTATTCTTTCCATCATCATTTCAGCCATTGAAATGTGTTCTAAAGTTCCTAAAATTTAAGATGCATAGTTTTAAATTTCTTTTATTTCTATTTTCGTAGAGTCTCATTTAAAATAAATTGCTTAAAAAAGAAAACAAAACTTATGAATGAAAATTATTTTTTTTAAAGTTTCTGAAATTATTAAAATTTAGTTTTGCTTACCAGGAGATCGACACCAACTATTTGATGGTGTATCCGTAATGGCGTTGTAAGCTTTATGGTACCAAGTATCATTTCTATAAGCATTGGAATAAGTATCTAGACCTAAATTAATTAACGGTTCATCAACAACATAACCATTGTCACTATACAAATCTTGGTTTAGATATTGAACAATTCCTTCTTTATTTACTCCAATCTGTGATAAAAAAGAATAATATATAGATAATATAATAAAAATTAAGAGATTAAAAAGCCAAAATATTTTAAAATGAAGTCAGAAATTTGAACGTAGCGGGAATTAAAAATTTTTATACGTTTTCTAAATAAGTATTTTTCTTTTCCAAGTGTGGAATAACACAATTTAAAAATGTTTAAAAAAATAATTAATAAATAGCATTCTCTCTTGCCAAAAGATAATTCTTGGTAATTATCTTTGGGTAGCGGAAATTTGTAAAAATCCCCAACAGAGATGCTAACAACATAAATAAGTTGTAACAAGCGTATAAAAATTTCGACGTAGCTCGATGAGAACGTATGGCTTAGTGGTCAGAGCGCCTGGTCGGTTTCCAGGAGGCGCGGATTCGAGTCCCGCTACGTTCAAACTTTTATACGTTTTCTAAATAAGTATTTTTCTTTCTTAAGTGTGGAATAACACTTTAAAAATGTTTAAAAATATATATTTAAAGAAATTTTAAAATTATTAAAATAAGAAACAAATATATGTATATAAAGTTAGTAAAATCTTGAACCTCAAAGTTAGTGGAACACGGTAGTCTTTTACCAATGGCTCTGAACATACTCGTGAGTGGTAGCATAAATCGACATGGTCTATTTAGTTTATATGATACTAAACCGGATGCGACGGCTACTTGAGATGACCGAGATATTTTGAGACCATAAGCACCTCCCAGACGTCGCACATAAACTTCAATTCTGAAAAAAACCTCTCCTTTCTCCATTAACTTTTTTAATGATCTATATATATAAAAGGACATGTACTGACTGACTGAGGTAAGACGCCCACACAGCCGTAACCGCTGTGCGTAGAAACGTGAAATTTGGATAGATGTTTATTTTTATAATCTGGACATCTACTAAGGGATTTTGAAGAATTTTAACCCTAAAGGGATGAAATTGGGGTTGAAAGTTTGTATGGAAAAAAAAATTAAATCGGCACCGATTTTTATAAAATTTGAAATTCAGGCTCTTAAAAACATTTCATTGAACACGTGTTTCATGGTTTTTTAGAATTCACCCCCTAAGGATTCAAATAAGGGGTTGCATGGTTTATACGGAAAAATCTTTAAATTGCTACCGATTTTTATACAAATTTAAATTCATACTGTTAAAAATATTTTATTGAACACGTGTTTCGTGGTTTTTTTAGAAGTCACCCCTAAGGATGCAAATACGCGGGCGAAGCTGCGCGTGCCCACTAGTAAGTCTATAATTTTCAGTACTGCTTACTTTAAAAAATATTATATTATGGTAGCCAATATCACGTTCCAGATTAATTTTAAAGATTTACCTGTTTTGATCGAGATTCAAGACTTTCGATAAAGACATCTGTATTAAATTAGTCCATTGAGTAGCTGCATATACTTTTATGCCTTCTTCGGTGGGAACAGCTACAGAAACTAAATTTTCCATACAAAAATGATATTGCCCGTATATTGTGTTTTCACCTTTTATTACTTTGTCAATATCAGTTCCTATTCTTGTAGGTTCAAAAGATCTCACCAAGTTTATCTTACTGGGATCATATTTTGCAATTTTAATGTCAAATACAGGCTGTTTTACATTACTGTAAGTGACTTTAACTAAGTTAGTAGCAAATTGTGCTTTATCATAAGAATCAGCAACAATTATACCTAACGGTTGATTATAAAATTTTACTTCCCCGTTGCAAAGTAGCTCTTCATAGCTAAAGATTATATTAAAATCACTAGTGGAGGGTACTGTAAAACTGTTCAATCCTGGGATATCAGCGGAAGAATAAAACGCTATGACGCCATGTTCTTCCTGCAAAGAAATAAAATAACCAGCAATTGATAAGATTTATGAGTAAAGTGTAAACATTTCGTAGTTACCAAAGCCTTGCTAGGATCTATGCTTTCAATTGTACCAAGAGGAACTGTTGTAAGAACAAATGCGGCGAATACTTCATGAGGAAGCGAGGGTAGGTCTTCAGTGTATTTTGCTTCACCTGCACACTGAATCTACAAACAAACGAATTAAGAAATTAAATCTGATTTAAGACTGTTTTTTATATAATTTATTAATTTTCTCACTTACCAATCCATCAACTTTAGGTATTGGTTGATTTAAAGGCCAAATGGAAGGGTCAGTAGTGAATACTTGAATACCATCCGAAAGTGGCCGTGCCTCATGTAGCTTTACCAGACCGGAACGATAATCAGGATTTAATTTTCCCGGTGGACATAAAGTAAGTAAGCCCTATAATATTTTAAAAAATGGAATAAAAAAATAGCATACAACAAATATGTAATTGTTAACAAACAGTCCATTTCATCCGCAACAGATAAAACAAAGGAAAAAATCCTTAGAAAATAAAAATTAAATAAATAGTACGAAGATATTCATAATATTACATAGCAATTATACTGTAACTTAAGTATATAAAAAATCTAAGTTGCATTAATATACATAAGTTAAGTACTTTAAATTCATACTTATATGCTTCCAAATTGCATTACAAAAATTTTATTTTAAACTAAAAATGTTTACTACCAAATTATTATTGTAAGTAATTTAAAAGTGTATAAAATTAATTCGCTAAACTATTTGCTTATAACTTACGAATATGTAGCGTAAGACGAATAAATTAATGTTTTTAATTTAAAAAAATATTTTGATATCTTTGTAATGTTATTAAATTACTGAATGAAAATTGAAAATCACCACGCAATGTCTTGAAAACTGGAAAATAGAATTTCATTTCCAGTTTGCCTACCTTTATATAATTTAACCCTAAAATAACTTAAATTATACCTTATAAAACAAGTTCAGAGCCAATTGCCGTCTATACTGCACAGGGTACTCCGGTAAATTCTCAACAACTACTGCTTCTTCATTTAAAACTCTTAAAGCACTTTGCAAAGTTTTATTATCGAATAAAGTTTTGCCTATTAAACATTGTTCTGTTTTGAAAGCTCTATTAAATATTGGTGAAAGGCCACCATATACTATTCTGCAATTTAGAACAGTACTGTTGTCGGTTAATTTGTAATTAAAACCGGCATGGACTATTGCGTGGGCGTTTTGCGATCGAGGGGTGATCTGAAAAAACAAAACGTAAAAAATTGTATTACAATCATTATAGTATTAAAAAATAGGTATTTCTTAGTAATTTAATAACATGTTTATCTAATACGGTAAATTGAAGCCTATTTATTCATATGCTGATGACATACAAATATGTGTGTAAATTTTTATCTCAATACATATGTATGTACAATTATAAATAACCAAGATGATACATTTACTCATTCTTATCACAGTTTTTTTTACTATCTTGTAAAATAGATTTTTATACCTGAAATTCTTGGATTTACAAAACTGTATAAACTAAATTAACGTGATTAATCCAGTTTACGAAATTTACTAAAATATAAAAGCCAAAAAAATAATTTGTCTTCAGAAGTAAAAAAAAATATGGGTATTAAATTCAATGGCGATCAAAAATTATACATATTTAAGGAAACACTTCCTTAAATATGTATCATTTTTATGGATTGAGTATATAAATTTACCTTAAAGGTGACTACTCTATGGTCCATACTCAAAGGCGGCAAAATGATACTAAAAATAATCTTCCCTCTCATGTCCTCTATGAGAAAATCATGCATCGTCAGTATTTTGCTTGTATTATAAGAATATACTATAAAAAAAAGATAATTATTAAATAGAAGTAAACATTTCATTCAAATATTAAAAAAATATGTTTTGTATGTTTTTAGTAATTTTTTTTAGTATCTCAGAATATCAGTTTTCCACTTTCCGTCGGAATTCGGGACATATTTGTGTTTTTAAGTAATAAGACTACAGCTGTTATTAACGAAAAAACTCGAAAAATCTCTCACATATCCTTGAAATATTATAAATTTAATATTTTCTATGTAACTTACATATAGCTAGCTGAGCTCCGGCAGTTTCCAATAAAAGGAATATATCGGACTGAAAACTAGGATTTTGATGTCTTAACATCAAGTTCCCCGCTAAAGTTGCTATCTGAAAATATTTAATATTCATACATTTTTTTTTTACTTTATTTAGATATAAACTAGTCAAAGCAAAATAATGGCCACTAGCGTAGTTTTACACTTTGGGTTAATTTAGTTGGTTGACATTTATGGTACGTTCATCTTAAGTGTTGACTTAAGTGTGTCCTATTTGAGTATACCATCAGCAAAAAATTGTTAAAGTGGGGAAATTTAGAGATTTTTTGGAACCGCTTGATTTTATCCTGATTTAAAATTGATAGTTAAATTCAGTTAAAGCTTGGCACTAGTCGTGTACAGTTCAAATATTGTTTAACTATCGTGTTTATTGATCTGTTGCAAACACTATGTCACTATGAACTTGCAAACCATAACCAGAGCTGTAATTTTAATTCAAGCTCGTCTATTCACGAAGAGCGATCCGAAATTCTTGGAATCGTTTTCAAGAGACGGGAACAGTATCCAGAAGACGAGGATCAGGCAGAATTAGAGCCGTCACTATACAAGAAGACCACTATGTTCGCTTGATTGTGCGAAGAAAGCGTTAGTTACCGTTAGCGTAAAAGGTACCCGCTTTAGTGACGAAGCAAGTAGGAACCGGTTGCAGGAAGACTAGCAATTCTCCAGAAGATGAGTAGTGCAAATTACACAAGAAAGTGTTCATCGTGCAAACCGTTTAGCGTATGCAAGGCATATCTTGACTGGAATAAGTGATTGGAGTGATGAGAGTAATGATGATAGACGCATTAAGATTTGGAGACGTGAAGCTGGCAGCAAATTTTAACTAAATTACATAAAAAAATGGTAAATCTAATGAACTTCATCATTTCCTAATACACAGTCCCAGAAACACATGTGTATACTTGAAAATTGCAGTGGTTATTTTGTTTTGAAGAAAGTTGTAAATAAAATTCTGTTCAAATTCTTCTTTTTACAAATTACATAATACTAGTTAGTATAAATGGCCTATATAGGAATTAATGTTGTCTTTTAACCAAAGAGAGAAAATATAAATTTTCTCTCTTTGGTTAAAAGACAAACTCAACACACAACATTTTGATAATTTGTCGGTAAGTGGGAAAAGCAACTTTAGGTTCTGACTACATATTGTGCTATATGCAGTTGACATTGTTAAGTTGAAAAAAAAATACTTACATTTCTGACAGGAATATGCGCTACCAATTGTAAATGTTCAGCAAAGACGTTTAAATAGTTAAAATAATCGAGATTTGCGAGCGTTTCAAATATATTTATAATGTCCGTGAGTGTCGTTCCAGCACCAAGAACTAAATTTTGATCAACATAATGACCTCTTAGTTCTGTTAGCCCCGAAATATCTATTAAATTTTTCGGATATTCTAATATTGGGATAACACCTGAAATTTATCATAACTTTATTAAAAAAATAAGACTATAGTCTAACGGTAAAAGTGATAATTACTATTGACTATATTAAAATTATTGTGAGATCGTCCTGGCGCAGGAAAACAAGTGTGCGACTGTAAATGCGACGTTTGTTTCGACTTCGATTCCCATTCGGGGTAATGAAAAAAATAATAATATTCTTCGCTCTGGTAATTTCTCTGATGTTGCTTTAAAAAAAACTTTTTGAATGAATGTCTAATATAATATATGAACAACATTACCTTTGCCTGTATTTCCATTAATCAGCCTATAAGATTCTGTGCCCATTTCTTGCCAAATATTAAATATATCAGAAATCGTTTCTACTCTATACCAATTTCTATGGTCCTTTAAAACTATACATTTTATTTTACTATGTACATCGGTCTTGTTTACGACGCACCAATCAGATTCATCACATTTTTCTTTGGAACATGATTTACCAGTTTTATCACATAATTTTAAATCTTCAATATCTGGAATCTCTAAAGGATTGTGCGCATCTGAAGCAAATTTTTTAAATGCTTGCAAAATTGGTCTGTATCCGGTACATCGGCAGATATTACTCCCAAATGCCTGTTCTATTTCCAGCATTGTCATTTTCTTTGTTTTTAGTAAGCTAAAATACAATATTTAAATTGAATTTCACTTTATATTCAATTTATTCTACCTAAAGCTAAATTAGTAGATCAATAGATAAAAGAAAATAGTTATAAATTATTTATTTTGATTTATATGAGTTGACAATTGTTTTATAATTTAATATTTATATAAAATGTGATGCAAAAATGAGAGAAATAAATACATTAAATAATTTTAAAATAATAATAAAAAAAATAACCTATATAAAGCCATGACCCATCCCGGACTACAATGTCCGCATTGAGAGCCATTGTTCGCCGCAAGAGTTGTCTGTATAGGATGGTAGCCGTCCAACCGGTTGCCGATCTTTTCTATGGTCGTTATGTCCCAATCTTGACATGATGTTATGGGGATCATACACTGTGGTAATAATTTATTATTTTAGGTAAAATGTATACAATAATTTTCAACCCGCGCTCCCTAGATAGCATAAAAACACTAGCACGGAACATGCAACAAATACAAATTTATGTAACATATTTTTTGCTCCATGCTTTATGTACCATAGCAGCATAAACAGTGAGAGCTTCTAGAAAAAAAATCTAATTAACCACTTATTACTAGAAAATTAACTAGTATTAAAATATTGTAATACATATTTGTATTTCACATGTCTGAGAAAAACTTTAAAATAAATTGTAAAATTAAAACTTGAAATACAGAAATTGATGATAATAAATAATTATTTTTTAAGCTTAATTTTAAAATAAAATCAGCTTCACGCTGTATCCCGCACACATCAGGGTAGACAGAGGGAACCTAGTGTTAAGACACTCCGTTCCCCATTTTTCGCCGAGTTCTGGAGGCATTGCATGTTGAGTAGCGGAACTCAACGCCACGCTTTACCTCAACACCAGAGCGAAGAATTGTAAATATAAATGTAAATAAATATTTAATTTCCTCGAGTGGGGACCGAACCTACAACCAGTCATTTTACAGTCACACTTTGTGCCCCTGCGGCACGACTGGCCTTTCTGATTTCAAAAATATGATGTAGGCATGAAATTCGATTACTTTCCGTGTACTTTTTGTGAAACTTTTGAATATAATCAATTTGTTGTAAATATGTAATAGAGCTCGGCCATTTTGTGACGTTAACAATCATGTAAGTACATACCTATATACCATTATCAAATAACTTTTACTAGTCCGTTGGTTTTATTGTTAAAAAACACATCTTGCAAACGATGTGGAGAGTTTTATAGGATTATCAGAACGCATTGCAGTAATGAACATTAAGTTTCCGGGATACAAAGACTGTTGGTCCCTCATACAAGCATACTCACCCACAGAACAATCAGATATAAAGTCAATAGACTTATTTTACCAAGAATTAAATAAAACAATCCAAAACCATGCTCACAAAAACCTTATTGTGCTGGGGGATTTTAATGCCCAGATTGGGGAACGACAAACAGAAGAAGACATGGTCTTGGGACCGTTTTTATAGAGAAAAAAAATAAGAAGCAGAAACGGAGAAAAACTTGTAAACTTTGCACTGGAAAATGGATTGAAAATCTTAAACACAAGGTTCAAGAAGCAAGAAAGCAAGATGTGGACCTGGATTTCACCAGATGGAAAAACAAAAAACGAAATAGATTTCTTAATGACTAGCAAAAGCAGATCTTTTTCAAATATGAAAGTCATAAATAATCTGAATTTCAATACTAACCATCGAATGATTCGAGCTGAACTGCTGACCACTCCACCAAAAAATTCAAGACCAAGGAAGAATATGCTAAATAGAAAACCTACGAAACACCAAATAGAACAAATAGGCAATTCCCTAGAGTCAGAATTTTTGATTTATGATAAAGAGACATCAAACATGGAAGTGCAAGAAAAATACAACTGGCTGGAAGGAAAAATGAAAACATCCACTCAAGTATTGACTAATACCAAAAACCTATCTAACAAACGGATGTCTGCCAAAACCATTAACCTCCTCAATGAAAGAGGTGACATCATTAATGGAAAAAAAACTAACAATAGTAGAAAGAAAATAACACAAATCAGCAAAAAAATAAAAGAAAGTATCAGAAAAGATAGAACTCAAAGAAGAAAAGAAACAATACAAAGACACATTTCACAGACAGGGGGATTAAAAAAGGCACACAAGGAGCTATCTAATACAAGGGACTGGATAGTACAGATGAAAGGCAAAAACACATTGAAAGAGAATAGAAGACAAGGAATTTTAGAAATTGCTATATCATATTATAAAGAATTATATGAAAACACCACAACCGAAAAAGAAATAGAACTATTAGAAATCTCACCCGTACCCAGCATCATGCTTGAAGAAATAGAATACGCAATAGAATCCCAAAGAGATAATAAAGCTCCAGGTCCCGACGGAATAAGCAACGAAGTACTTAAACAAGTGAAAGGGTCAATAACACCTATTCTTAAAGAAATCTTTAACGACATTATGAACACAGAAACGACTCCACATCAATGGTCAAAATCCAATACCATCCTATTATACAAAAAGGGAGACCAGTTCGATATTGGTAACTACCGGCCCATAAGTTTGATGTCCAATCTTTATAAAATCTTTGCAAAGATAATACTCAAACGAATAGAAACAAAACTCGACGAACAACAGCCAATAGAACAGGCAGGTTTTAGAAGGGACTACTCAGTGCTTGATCATATCCAAGTTGTTAGGCAAATCATCGAGAAATATGCGGAATATCAACTTATATATTATATAGCATTTATTGATTATAGCAAGGCATTCGATTCGTTAATACACTCAAACATTTGGAAGGCCTAGAAAGATCAAGGAATTGACCAAAAATATATAAGACTGATCAAAAATGTATACAAAAATAATTCAGCGTGTATTTTACTAGAAAAGAAAGGAGACTCGTTTCAGATACAAAAAGGAGTAAGACAAGGAGATCCTCTCTCTCCAAACCTTTTCTCAGCTGTTTCGGAAATGATCTTTAGGAGACTTGAGTGGGACAATCTAGGCTTAAACATAGATGGTCGAAACCTAACACACTTAAGATTTGCCGATGACATTGTGTTATTCGCGAAAACACCAGAAGACCTAAGCAGAATGTTAAATGATCTAGCATCCGAAAGTGAGAAAGTAGGACTAAAATTGAATTCTGAAAAAACAAAAGCAATGTCTAATGGATACAAAAGCAGCATAAACGTAGGAGAGTCACGAATTAGTTATGTTGAGGAATATATATACCTTGGACAGCTGATATCACCCACCGAAAGCATAAATAAAGAAATCGGAAGAAGGATAGGAAACAGTTGGAGAAGGTACTGGTGCCTAAAAGAAATAATGAAAGATAAAAACTTTCATATAACAACAAAAAGCAAATTATTCAATGTATGCATCTTGCCAATATATGGAATAACATATGGAAACCAAACGTGGGCTATAACAAGAAACGTAATCAACAAAATTGCTAATTGCCAACGAGCAATGGAAAGAAGCATGCTTGGAGTAAAGAGGAAGGACAGAATAAGGAGCATAAACATTAGCAGTAAGACCAAGGTACAAGACGTAACCCTAAAAATAAAAAGATTAAAATGGAAGTGGTCGGGACATATGATCAGAGGAAATGAAAAATGGGCTAAAATAGTAACACAATGGTATCCAAGGGGAGGTAAAAGGAAAAGAGGTAAACAACATAAAAGATGGGACGATGATATACGGCAGGTTGCAGGCATAACATGGAGCAGAGTAGCTAAAGATAGACTAGAATGGAATAGATTGGAGGAGGCCTTTGCCAACTGGCAAACGGACATACAGAAAATAAAAAAAAAAACATCAAATATACGAATAGTTCTAATTAAGATTTTTGTTGTATTTGTATTTACATGTTTATGTGTAGTAGTATAACGAGAAATTAATTGTATATTCTGTTATATCCGAATAAAAGGCTTTATTATTAGTCCGTAATTGTCCGTCCTGAATTTCAAACTATCAGTGAATTTTTTATATATATTTTATTGTTATATCCTAACTGTCATTGCAGCACCGCAAAATATTGTGGACTATATTAAGACACTTTACCTTTTAAAAAAGAATACCATTCGCCACTCGGAGTTAATAAACTCTTCGATCACCGTTTTTCGCCCCACTATCTAACCTTCATAACATTGGTAGAGCTCAACGCCGCATTTTATCTCACGAGCAGTGGGGAATGAGTATAATTTTAATACATTTATACCACTGAGTGAGGTTTAATTCTTGAACCATTGCTGCTACAGTCGTCATCGTCGTAACGTCTTCACTGCAACCCTAGATAAAGAAAAAAACATCTAACCGAAATTTAACTTAAACCCACCGCATTGACACTTATTGGATTATCCTGGGCATTCCTTTTAGCTGAGACAATACAAGCACCACAACCAGCCTCCAAGCACATGTACTTGGTGCCACGAAGCTCTAGGTTATTACGGATAAACTCCAACAAAGTAGTTGTCGAAGCTACATCATTACCAACTGTCAAAAAAAAACAGAAATAAAATTAAATCAGCTTCACACTGTATCCTGCACACATCAGGGTAGGCAGAGGGAACCTAGTGTTAACACGCTCCGTTCCCTACTTTAAGCCGAAATCTGGAGGCATTGCATGTTGAGTGGCGCTCAATTCAACGCCGCGTTTTGTCTCGACACCAGAGCGAAGAAATGGAAATATAAATTTAAATAATTATTTCAATTCCTCAAATGAGAATCGAATCCACAGAAATTGATGTTTACAGCCACTCTTTGTGCCCCTACACCACGACTGCCCAATTGTCAAATATATATTTAATTTGATTAAATTGAGGTTACTGTTGTGATTGAATAATCTGCCTTCTAGCTAGAGATAATTAATTAATTAGCTTCACGCTGTATCGTTGCGTGTTGAGTGGCAGAACTCAACGCCGCGCTTAACCTCGACACCAGAGCGAAGAAATGGAAATATAAATTTAAGTAAATATTTCATCTCCTCGAGTGGGGATCGAACCCACAACCAATCGGTTTTGCAGTCACACCTCGTGCCGCTGCGCCACGACCGGCCTCAAGCTAGAGATAGTTGAATCGAATTCAAGAATAAACGTATTTGTGATAAGGAATAAGTATTTGGACTTTGATTGGAGAAAAAATTACAAATTGTAAATTATAAATTCGTGTATGTATTCAAGTGCTCATGTGTTATTACAACACACTTTTATCAAATTTGGCATGAAGTAGCTGAAATTATGCACAACTTTTTATATAGTAGTTACAAAAATCACACAAGTTTTTACATTAAATTAATTATATCTTACTATTATTTTATTCTTTATTTATAAAAGTAAATATTATTTTGTCTCATATATTTTAAAATATATAATTTTGCGCCAAAATTGTATTAATCTGAACTTAATTCAAGTTTATATAAACAAAAATATTTTATTAATCTAATACTATTATACTATAATAATAAAAAAAACGGTCTAATAACTTCTCTAAAAATTATTTACTTACCTGAATGTTCAATATTGTTTATTTTAAAATTTATTTTATCCATATCATTAATCAAGGACTGTTAACCAATAACTAAATCGAAGTGAATGATGCACATTAATACTATATAGTATTTCCTAACAGCTATTTATTGCGAATAACTTCAAATGAGGCGTTCCATTATATACAAAAAACTCATTTAAGTATTTATATATTCTTAGAAACCGTTTAAAGGAATGTTTGAATGTGTCTATTATGCAAAGGAGATATATATAAATGGATAAAACGGAGTCTTTTTACTATGACTACGCTGTCCGTCCGTCCGTTTGTCTGTCCGTCTGTCTTCAGGCTGTATCTCATCAACCCCGATAGTTAGAAGCCAAATAAACAAACAATTAAATTTTTCACATATGCCGCTATAAGAACAAACTGAACGTAGTAGATAAGTAAATCCTTCCATTTTCACGACAATTACACATTTTAAATGAAAATATTTAACCGGATTAATCGCATATTTTAGTATTAGACACGGGTCTACGGGTCCCTGGCCACGGACTACTGCAAAGCGTTCGAAATGTCGGTTTTCCAAAAATGTATAATACTAAATATATACAATTAATCCGGTTAAATAGTTTCATTTAAAAATAGATAAATATTTAAAGGTGCTTCCATACAAGGAACGTGTTTTTTGCCGTTATTATAGATAATGGTACAGAAATCTTCGTCCGCGAGATCGACTGTCCATTGAGCTCATCTAACCGAAAAAATATATAAATTATATTTAATTACTCTGTAAAAAATAGAAACACTGGATGGCGTCCTCATTTGCACCAAATCAATTGTTTATTTATTTGTTTTGAATTATTTGTATTTTATTAATGTATATTCTCATACACTAATATCATTATTCTCTTCTATATATATAGAATATATCTGAATATCGAAGTAACTAGCTATGTTTATTATCATTTTTGTTCCTTTAAAAAATATACGGGATGGAAGTGTCAGCACTCCTTTTACGGAAACAGCATATAGGGTAAAAATTTTAAGCCCATACCTAAAGAAATTAATCAAGATACCTCAACACTTTAGACGTAGGATTTTTTTTTCATTTCACGATGTTTATCCGTACTTGTATTTCGCGTGATACAGTTACGCACAGATACTAATAACGTAAACACATACTACTACAAAAATACTACTAAGGGTTAATTAACTTTGAACTTTGCCGCCAATACCTACGACTCGATTTCGGAATGAGGCGTATGCGGTGGTTATAGTAGGTTTATGTGTGCGTGCGTCGTCCTTGATAAAAGGCGTTTTATATTACATCAATAATTTTATTATTTAGTTTGTTTGAAAAAATAACACTTTCATTTTTGGGATTTTTTTATTGTATTAAGCTTTTATAGAGTACTTAAAACTGTGGTTTCATTTAAAGTGGTGCTGACACTTCCACTCTGTATATATAAGAAATTAAAAATATATATCTATATAACAATATCATATTATTATCTGGTTATGAGTGTTCAAGTTTTTTTTTCAGTCACGCCTGATTTATTATTAATAATTATGTTAATTACATACAAGCATGCTACATCTACTTATCACTAAGTTTAATAAGGGCGAGGTAAAAGTATGCAGACACCGTGGCGTTTAGCGATCAAACGTTTCTGGCTACCTCGCTAGGTATGCAGTGTGTAGCTAAAAATAAATATAAATAAAATTTATTTATATAGGGAATGGAGTGTTTTAACACTATGTTCCCTCTGCCTACACTGCTGTGTGGGGGATACAGCGCATACTTAAGGCTAATAAAATATTTTTTGAACAAAAAGGTTGTTATTATTATGTTATACCTAATGAAGAGCGCTTTTGTCTAACTCTTCTAACTAAAAACCTATAAGTATACTTTAGTAAGATTTTTGATTTTCACGATTATTACTATAGTATCTAGCTTCTGCTTGACAATCCTGATGTAGTCTTTAATAAGTATACTGGTGAACAGCTACTGGACTGGACTGGTCTCGCCTGTGTACCCGGTAATACCAGATATATATATGGAGGATTTTGAGAAGATGCCTCTTAGCTCTGTTTGTTTTTTTAATGTTGATGTTTTTAAATGTGTTGATGTTTCTTTTGTCAGTAGGTAATGACTATTATTCGAATATAATAATAAATTAATAATATCCTTTAAGAGACAACAACACTGTGACCCCCTGTTTTTTTGGCCGTTTTTCAAGATTTTTTTTATGGAAAAAAAGACATGTTCCTACAATTTTTTTGTTTTATTTGTTGTTTATTCAAGATACATAAAATTATTTTTTTTAATGTTTCACGCCTCATGGTGGCGCTGGGGAAGCTCCCGCGTTAGGTGATGTTGTCTCTGCAGTGCGTGGCACGCAGCAGAACTGTCTTCAAAGTCGATCTGGAAAAAAGTATTTTCGTTAACAGTTTGATATTTTGGAAAGAAGTACATATGGATTTGAAAAAATATTATTTTTTAAAAAATAGATACGCTTTTGAAACTTAAGATCAATTTTCGAGCAAAATCTCTCGTCTTTAAAAGTCTATAACTTCTTTTTTTTATTGAGATATCGAAAAAATCCTATGTACTTCTTCAGATAGATTATCTGAAGAAGTACATAGGTTTTATTGATGCAGTCCAAATTTGAAGTCGATCAGACGGAAATTGCTCGAGTTCTGCTGCGTGCCGCACTCAAAAATGTGATTTTGAGAAAAATGCGTTTAAAATTTGAAGTTTGTTACTTTATGTGATATATTGGATAAAAAAATACCTTTAATCAGCCGTTCCGGCACCATATAGCTGACTTTCAAGAAGAAAATCAAGGTCCCCAGCATCTATTCTCGAACTTGTAGAGGCTCTACTTGCCTCTGTTGCAGCATCCGTGAGCGAGCGCTCCGCCTGCTTGACTCTTCGTCAGATAGTTCCGTTTCGTACCGTATTTTCCCCGCGTACACTTTCTCGTTGTTCATTTCGATTGGCAAAGAATAATTCTGAGCGTTCGATAGTTATAAATAAAACGATTCGGAGCGTTTATATGAGAATAGCGTGGTTTCTATTCGTAAACTGGCGCTATGACGCTATCCCTATACCTACCTGCCTTGAAAATTTTTCAACTACCGCCACCTATACTTTTTTTTCGAAACTGTATATATAAGAGTCGGCCGGTTGAAACGCGTACCTGAGGCTGAGGCGGCGCGACATGGACCGCTGCACTGCTCCACAAAATATTTAATATCTTCGGAAATAATTGTTTTTTCGACCTGGGACCATTCTATTCTTAAATGTATTTTAAATTTCTCTAAATGGTCTTCAAAAAATCGATCTTTTGAAGCCGTCACAGTGGTGTTGTCCCTTAATTACGTTTGGAAACTTATTACTTTTTGTTTATTTTAATTCATAAAGTATTTATGCTAATATTAAAACACTCTATCCCGCACATAACAGGGTAGACGGAGGAAACCTAGTGTTAAAATACTCCATTCCCTACTTTCTGCCGAAATCTGAAGGCATTGCGTGTTGGGTGGCAGAACTCAACGACCCGCTTTGCTTCGACACCAGAGCGAAGAAATGAAAATATAAATTTAAATAAATATTTCATGTCCTCGAGGAGGTTCGAAGCGACAACCAGTCAAATTTTGCAGTCACACTTTGTGCCTCTGCACTACGACTGGCCTCAGATATTTTTTTTATTAAGAATGTAATTTTTTGCACTTATGTCTACTTTTCCTTTTCGGTTATTTTGAAATATTTAGGTTCACATTTGAAGTGAAAAACTATTGAAAATTTAATATAATTAAATAAATATTTGTATAGTTCAAGCGGGCAAAGTCATGTAAGTCCGCTAGTTATTTAAATAAAATCTTTATAAATGTTTGCTTTAAACTATTTATTTTATTACACAATATGTTATTACAATATGTTAATAATAATAGACAGATAAATGAATACATTATATATAGACAGGGAATGGAAGAGAGAGCAGGAAAGGCAGAAGGGACCTAGTGTTAAAGTAAGATATTATTATATATTATAAAATCATCGCATTTACAGCCAAATGATGTGCTTCTGGGCTACAAAAGCAAATGATGTACCTCTTAAAATATAACTAAAAAATAACTAATACAGATACTGAAAATATTTCTTAATAAATTATATATATACTGAAAATATTTCTTAATAAAATTTGAAGTCTTCACACCTGGTTGCGCAAGATAGACACACTTTATCTACGCTATATGGACCATCTGGAAATAAACATTATTATTACGCTTATTAAAATAATGTTTTTTTTGTTAGAGGCAGATATAACAAATCTATAAGGATTCCGTTTTTTGCCACTCGGTATGGAACTTTGACATTCTTAATATGAAGCATGTTATTTTTTATTTCGAATTAAGTATTTGAGTTAACCTGATCTTGTATAACATAGTGCCTAACGATAGTAGATATAAATATATAAATAAATAATAAATATTTCAATTCCTCAAGTGGGAGCCGAACCCACAACCAGTCGCATTTACAGTCACACATTTTGTGCACCTGCACCACGACTGGCCTCAATTAAAAACTATAATTAGTAAAGTATGAATCACCTATTTGAAACCACTGAGTAGGTGAAATTCCTGATTCTATTCGAGCTGCTGTTATAGCATGTCGTAACGCAAAAGATACTGCTATACCCATACACGTTGCTGGTTCACCTGTCACTGTAAAAAAAATGTAAACGTGGTTTTTGAAAAAAAAAGCTTTGATTTGTTCAGCATTTACTGACCATTTTAGAAAATTACATTTTAAGCGATTATGACAAACCCTTGCTTTGCTTAACGAGATCGAAGAACATGAATTTATTGAAAGATTCATGCATTTCCCCTATTAAATGAAAGAAAATTGCGACCGACGCGCGTATATCGAATTGTATAACAACTTACCCACAGAATGGCAGGGACTAGCGAGGATGTCACGGTGAGAATGAAGAAGAACGTGCTCAGCTGGTTTGCGCACGTCGAACGAATGAGTGATGAAAGAATAGCAAAAAAGATTTATGATGGAAAAGTGAGTGAGTGGTAGGGGGAGACCTCGGTTGACTTTCGAAAACACAGTATCAAAGATAAGGAAGGTCACGTAAAATTGCATGAGGACGCCCCGGAGGGCATGTATGAAGAGGTTGATGATAGTGGACGAGGCGAAAGAGGTATGTAGAGACCGTAGCGTTTGGCGCTACGTTCTCTCTGACTACCCCGCTAGAGATAAAGCGTGAAGCTAAGTTAAGTTAAAACACTTACCTTTGGCTCCAAATATAACTTTATCGCTATAAGATCCTTTTCTGAAGTACACTCGGAAATCCTGCGGAATATCACGGGCTTGTGGTACCCAATACTCCCAGGTGCGGTTGGTAAGAAGTTCTCCAGTAGTTGGTGCATACACTAATCGTTCCGAGGTCCAGTAACCTACCCCCATTATAAATGCGCCTTCCACCTAGAAAAATAAATAATATATTAGAATACATTTTGAGTTTTTGTTATGGTGACTTTATAGAAGAAAGAAAGAGAGAATCGTTATTTTATTTATAATTGCCTTACGCCTTAACGGTGACACAAAATCATTATAATGCAAAGTTAATTTGAACCTTGCCTGTCCAACATCAATTCCTGGACTGACACTTCTTCCGGCGTCTTCGATTAAATCAACTCTTATTATTTCTGACTCTCCTGTTAAAACATCAATCTCCACTTCTGCAAGCGTTACACCGAAAACGTTAAATAATTGATCATCAATCGTATTTAAGAAACCGTGCACTTGTAAATCGATCTCCAAATACAACGCCCGATCAATTAATTCTTCCCACGTTGGATTAACTAGTCCAGCTCTTGCCGGTTCTTGTCGACGTAATAGCTCTTCACAACACTTTCGGACACCGTTTGTTATATTTTGACTAGTTGTACTTGCTCCAGTCAAAAAAATATTAGGTAACAAAAACGTGTTGTGTGCTACTATTTGAATTTTGTCTATTGGTATACCTAATAAATAGGCACATACTTGTACAGCTTTTGTGTTAATTCCTTGACCTATTTCAATACCACCATGACTAATTGACACAGAGCCATCGTTGCCATAAACTGATAAATTTACGTTTAAATATTGTTGCCCACTCGGTCTCCAGCGTAAAAAAGAAAATCTTAAGCCACGCTTTTTCCATCGGTTTTCGAAATTCAATTGATCAACTTTAATTTTGCGATTTTCATATTCTGATTTCATTTTAAGTGTGTCCAGCATATCGACAATATCTTTATATCTTTTTGTATCTAAATTTGCCAATCGTACATTTAATGGATCTACATTTACTTCGTAAGCTATTCTTTCTATCATCATTTCAGCCATTGAAATGTGTTCTAAAGTTCCTAAAAGTTAAAATATATTATATAACATGTTTCTTATTTTTTTATTGTACAAAACCTTATCTAAGGCTTATTGATCATTTACGAAACTTAGCTTTAAAAAATAATAAAAATCGGAAATTTGACATGGTCTAGGAGGTGCTTTAAAAATTTTATCCTACCAGGAGATCGGCACCAACTGTTCGATGGTGTATCGGTGATGGCGTTATACGCTTTATGGTACCAAGTGTCATTCCTATAGGCATTAGAGTAAGTATCTAGGCCTAATCTTATTAACGGTTCATCAACAACGTAACCATTGTCGCTATATAAATCTTGGTTTAGATATTGAATAACTCCTTCTTTGTTTACTCCAATCTGTGATAAAAACACTATATAATAAAAAAAATCTTACATATCATATAACATCTATTGAAAATTACCAAATCAAATCCAAAAATTAAGTTTTTGAGTTTGATTTGGCTTTTGAAAGAAATTTTATAGTTACTAAAAAATATAGTAAAATCAGTTTCTCGCTATATCCCCCATATAGCAGGATAGGCAGAAGAAATCTAGTGTTAAGATACTTGGTTTCAACTTTTCATCGAATTCTAAGAGATATTGCGCATTGAGTGGCGGAATTCAACGCCGGGCTCATATTTTAAGCGAAGAAATGAAAATATTAATAAATAATAATTCATTCCCTCGAGTCGAGATCGAACCCACAGCCGTCTCGTTCCAGTCATATCCTTATGCCCCGCGCCACGACGTTCGCAAATAATAAAAATAATAAAGAAATATATATATAAATATATATATACCTCATTAAATTTACCTCAAAATTTGTGGAACACGGTAGTCTTTTGCCAATGGCCCTCGTCATACTCGTCAGCGGTAATATAAAGCGACAGGGGTCTATTTAGTTTATATGATACTAAACCAGATGCCACAGCTATTTGGGATGACCGTGATATTTTGAGACCATAAGCACCTCCCAAACGGCGTACATAAACTTCAATTCTGGAAACGATTATTCTTTTCTCAATAACTTTTTTAAGATAAGCCCTCTATTTGAGTGAAACAAAGTGAAATTGCCTGCTGTGCGCAGATGATACTGTGATTATTGCACCATTAGAATGCGGGTTGCAGGCATTAGTCAGCATTAGTCACTCTGAAAGAAGGATATAAAAATAATGGTTTAAGCCGGACAGGGAGTAAGACAAAAAATCAAATATTTTTAAGAAATGAAGAAGGGACGAAAGTATGTTCAATAGAATTGGAAGATACGAGATGGGCGTGGAAATACGTATTGCTGCCGGTAACAGAATTAATGGTATCTTAGCTACATTGATGAGTCGGCGACACGTCAGCGCAGCTGCACATTTACTCATACACAATGCTATATTAGTATCGACGCTGTTATAGGGCAGGGAAACGTGGATATTACAGAAGAAGAATGAAATAAAAATGAATGCTGTGGATATATAATCTCTTCTTAGGATATGCGGAGTCAGCTTAGCTGATGGAATCCGCAATAAAAAAAAACACAAACACAATGGAGAGGTACAGAATAATAAGAATATCACGCTTAGGATGAAGAAGATTTATTCAATTTATTCAAAAGATTTACTTACCTATTTTGATCGAGGTTCAACACTTTCGATAAAGACATCTGTATTAAATTGGCCCATTGTGTAGTTGCGTATACTTTCAACCCTTCTTCGGTTGGAACAGTGATAGCAGCTATGTTTTCCATACAAAAATGATATTGCCCATATATTGTATTTTCCCCTTTTATTACTTTGTCAATATCAGTTCCTATTCTTGTAGGTTCAAATGACCTATACAAGCTTATCTTGCTAGGATCATATTTTGCAATTTTAACGTCAAATACAGGTGGTTTTGCATTACTATAGGTAACCTTAACTAAGTTAGTAGCAAATTGTGCTTTATCATAGGAATCAGCAACAATAATACCTAACGGTTGATTATAAAATTTAACTTCACCATTGCAAAGTAGCTCTTCATAGCTAAAGATTATATTAAAATCACCAGGGGAAGGTACTGTAAAACTGTTCAATCCTGGAATGTCAGCGGACGAATAAAACGCTATGACGCCATGTTCTTCCTGCAAAGATTTTAAAAACTAGTAATTGATAACATTGATAACCAGCTATTGATAAGATTTATGTGTAAAGTATAAAAAAATCATAGTTACCAAAGCCTTGCTAGGATCTATGCTTTCAATTGTCCCAAGAGGAACCGTCGTGAGAACAAATGCGGCAAATACTTCACGAGGAAGTGAGGGTAAGTCTTCAGTGTAGTTTGCTTCACCCGCACACTGAATCTTAAAAATATAAGAATTTAGAAATTTAATCTGTTTTAAAGAAGATTGACCTTATTATTTACTAGATATAAATATTTTAGGTATACATATTTAGCAATTAATAATAGTAATAAAAATTATTTTTTGTACACCTAAAAGAAATTTAAGGAAATACATCATGTACAAAGTCCATGTACTATTGGTGACCTTCACGCTAAAATAGGGATTCTTCTAGGTAACCTTAAGGATTCGGAAATCGCAAAATAAATAATGAATACTTTTACATATACATACACACATACACATATACGCATGCATATACGCATACATATGTATATACTAACAATGTAGAAATATGAAAAATAAACTAATAAAAAAATATTAAATATTCATGGCTAAAAGGAATTATGAATTATAATAATTTATAATACTATTTCTCATGTTTTATATTATAACTTTATTAAATTTGTCACTTACCAACCCATCAACTTTAGGTATTGGTTGATTTAAAGGCCAAATGGAAGGGTCAGTAGTGAATACTTGAATACCATCCGAAAGTGGCCGTGCCTCATGTAGCTTTACCGGACCGGAACGATAATGAGGATGTAATTTGCCCGGTGGACATAAAGTTATTAAGCCCTACAATTTTTAAGATATGAAATAAAAAAATAAAATATAACAAAAATGTAATTTTTTTCTTCGGCTTCGACACCAGAGCGAAGAAATGAAAATATAAATGTAAATAAAATATTTCATCTCGTCGAGTGGGGGGGATAGAACTCACAACCATTCGATTTTACAGCCACACTTTGTGCCTCTGCGCCACGACTGCCCTAACTTAATGATTTAAATAATCTCTATATATAATAAGACAGTAAAAATATTTTGTCTGTACATTTAGTAATTTTGACTGAAATGGATAGAGGGACACTTAAAAAGACTAATAGAAAGCAAAAAGATTTTTTTTGAATTTCTTGTCTGTCTGTCTGTCTGTCTGTCTGTCTGTCTGTCTGTCTGTCTGTCTGTCGACATATTGTTGTCCGCATTTTTCTCTGAAACTACTGAACCGATTTACTTGAAAATTTCACCGATTGCTTTGTTTTAACTCAATTTAGGTTCTAAAGTTTGGTTCATCAAAATCGGTTCATTAAAAAAAAAGTTATCGTCATTTGAATGAACTCAAGGCATTAGCTTGCCAGCGAATGTTATATAAAAATCGCGTCTTGATTATATGACTGTTGATAAAAATATATATTTTTGAAGCACTATTATACAATATTTTATACAATAAAGTAAACAATGCCAGTCGTGGCGCAGCGGCAAGAAGTGTGACTGTAAAACCAACTGGTTGTGGGTTCGATCCCCACTCGAGGAGATGAAATATTAACTTAAATTTATATTTCCATTTCTTCGTTCTGGTGGCGAGGTTAAGCGCAGCGTTGAGTTCTGCCACTCAACAAGCAATGCCTCCAGAATTCGGCAGAAAGTGGGGAACGGAGTGCCTTAACACTAGGTTCCCTCTGCCTACCCTGCTATGTGCGGGATACAGCGTGAAGCTGATTTATTTATTTTAAGTCAACAAAATTGAATTGTTAGTAGAGATGATTACCTTCATAAATCGTAACAGTAAAGTTTAAATCGTAATTAATTCAACACAGAGATAAAGAACGATTTGATCTTCAAAGAAATATCAAGTAAATACATAGATTTTTTGGTTCGTTCGTTCGTTTGAAATAAATCTATATAAAAATGCCTAAAAACATCCTTTCTACGTGTACTCTGTAATAACTACATATTTACCAATTATTCATTTATCTAATAATATGCAAACAGGAGTTAATATGCAAACATTACAGTTATTTTACAAAGAATATTATGAATCCTTAACCAAATTAATAATTTTACATTTAAGACTGTTTCTGAAGCAGTACAATTATTAAGTGACATCAGCACATTTAACAGAGCTTTAAAAAACATAGCATAGGTAAAAAGAACGTAATGTTACAAATATATATATATATATGTATATATATAATAAATAATTAGCTTTATGTATATTTTATGAATATCAAATATCGACATTGGTCATATTTTTTAGTTCGAAACAATCAAAAATTCTTACAGAAGTTACGATAATGTCGTAAAAAAATCATAATGGAATATTACAGATTAAAGTAACAAAAAATCATATTAGAAGTCATTATAGTTGTCTTTATATTATATATGTTGTTGTATGTTGTCTTTATATTTGTTTGTCATTCTATTATAGGGTGTGAGGCCAGTCGTGGCGCAGCGGCACGAGGTGTGACTGCAAAACCGACTGGTTGTGGGTTCGATCCCCACTCGAGGAGATGAAATATTTACTTAAATTTATATTTCCATTTCTTCGCTCTGATATCGAGGTTAAGCGCGGCGTTGAGTTCTGCCACTCAACACGCAATGCCTCCAGAATTCGGCAGAAAGTGGGGAACGGAGTGTCTTAACACTAGGTTCCCTCTGCCTACCCTGCTGTGTGCGGGATACAGCGTGAAGCTGATTTATTTATTTATTTTATTTTATTATAGTTGTCAATCAATTCTGCTTAAATCAGTAATCATGTATTTTAAGCGGGCGAAGCCGTGGGCGGGCCGCTAGTACCTTATAAAACAAGTTCAGAGCCAATTGCCGTCTATACTGCACAGGGTACTCCGGTAAATTCTCAACAACTACTGCTTCTTCATTTAAAACTCTTAAAGCACTTTGCAAAGTTTCATTATCGAATAAAGTTTTGCCTATTAAACATTGTTCTGTTTTGAAAGCTCTATTAAATATTGGTGAAAGGCCACCATATACTATTCTGCAATTTAGAACTGTACTGTTGTGGCTTAATTTGTAACTAAAACCGGCATGGACTATTGCGTGTGCGTTTTGCGATCGAGGGGTGATCTGAAAAACAAAAAGTAAGAAGTTGTTTTACAATCGTTGTAGTATTAAAAATAAATATTTCTTAGTAATTTAATAACATATTTGTCTAATAAGATAAGACAAAGTTTATTCTATAAACTGTTGACATATTTAATTTTGTGTACATTTTTATCTCAGTACATAATTATGTGCATTAAAATATAAATCAGCTTCACGCTGTATCCCGCACACAGCAGGGTAGGCAGAGGGAACTTAGTGTTAAGACACTCCGTTCCCCACTTTCTGCCGAATTCTGGAGGAATTGCGTGTTGAGGGGCAGAACTCACAGCCGCGCTTAACCTCGACACCAGAGCGAAGAAATGGAAATATAAATTTAAGTAAATATTTCATCTCCTCGAGTGGGGATCGAACCCACAACCAGCCTTTTCGCCTTCAAAATTTGGCAGAAAGTGGGGAACCTAGTGTTTTAACATTAGGTTCCCTCTGCCTACGAGATACAACGCAAAGCTGATTTGTTTATTTTATTTATATAAAAAAATATTAATAATTGTTAGATTAAGCAAGTCCCTTCAGATAATCGTCGGATTATGAGATAGCACGTCTAGGGGATGAAGATGAATCATATATATCTTAATCTGACGCGCTTGAGTATTCCAAAATGATGATTTTTTTTTTGCACATTCCAACAGTGGTTGCGAGCTTGCGCCACATTCAAATCATCCCCTTAGAAAATCTGACACGCTTGATGATTTTTTTTTCATTTTTAACTCTTACGTACGACCACCTTCATCACGGAAACAGTCAAATTAGCATATTTACATATTTAAGAATACGTAGGGAATTAATGATATGAATATCTGACGCGCTCGAGTATGTCCATGCAACAGTTTTTTTTACATTTTTGAAAATCTATAGCCGCTCACCCCACCGATGAAAAGTTAGAGATGTAATGTATGACATTTTTTTCTTGTTATCATTAGCTTTGCAACCCACCATCCACTGCATAACATTAAGCATGGAAGGCAAAGTTACTCTAGTGTTAAAACACGCCGTTCTCCACTTTATGCCTATATTTGAGACATTACGTGTTAATTAGCGGAACCCAAAACTGCGGCTTGTCTTAATTAGTTTTTAAAGTCTTACCTGTATACCATTTTTAATAGGTGAGTATATAAACCTACCTTAAAAGTGACGACTTTATGGTCCATATTCAAAGGCGGCAAAATGATACTAAATATAATCTTTCCTCTCATGTTCTCTATGAGAAAATCATGCATCGTCAGTATTTTGCTTGATTCATAAGAATATACTATAAAAAAAGAATTATTAAATAAAAGTAAATCCGTCAAAATATTTTGAAAAACCTTTTATTATCGTTTCCATAAAATTATATTGAAGAATCTATAATATTTCAAACTTACAATTATTGATCGGACATCTTTTTAGTTTCACACTATTTCCCGCACACAGCAGAGTAGCTAGAGGGAATCTAGTATCATAGAGTATCAGTTTTACACCATCTGACGGACTTCAGGACATATTTAAATTTTTAATTAATAATTCAATAATTAATAGTTATCAATAGTTATTGATAAATAAATTCTTAATCTCAGCAAAATATAATAAAACAGTAAATGTGATAAATTTATTATTATTTCTTATTACTCTTATATATCTTTAAAATATTATAAACACAATATTTTCTACGTAACTTACATATAACTAACTGTGCTCCAGCAGTTTCTAGCAGAAGGAATATATCAGACTGAAAATTGGGATTTTGATGCTTTAACATCAAGTTTCCTGCTAAAGTTCCTATCTGAAAATATTCAATATGTAGTAAGTACTTTTTAACTGTAATATTAGATATATCAGATAATAAGTAAAAAAACATAGAAAAGTATTTTTACAGCTTCAAGCTCCCGCTGATCAAAGCAGTCAAAAAAAACTTAATGACAACTCACGTCGTTCTGCCGTTTTCGTTCCAATTCGAAAAAAATACGTTGAATAGCAGAGCTCCACGGCGCATTTTGCAGGTTAAGTTGCATAACTTAACACCGCATCATGTCTTACTAGTGCGGCTAAGTAACAATAATTTACTTTATACTATATTTACTTTAACAATTATTTAGTTAACCAGTGTGGAGGGTAAATAGTCTACGGATTTATTATTATATTGATCATCGAGACCGTCATGGCTCAGTGGGTAATCTCGTTGTTTGTGGGTTCTATAGTCACTAAAAATATCAAATTACACCACTTTGACAATTTGCCAGAAAGTGGGAAACGGTGCACCCTAACCTCATTCGTCTACTTATTATCCTGTTATATGCTGTAGATAGCGTAAACCTGAAAAAAATATACTTACATTTCTAACAGGTATATGGGCCACCAAATTTAAATGTTCAACAAAAGCGCTTAGATAGTTAAAATAATCAAGATTTGCGAGCGTTGAAAATATATTTATGGTGTCCGTGAGTGTTGTTCCAGCACCAAGAACTAAATTTTGATCAAGATAATATCCTCTTAGTTCTGTTAGCCCCGAAATATCTATTAAAATATTCGGATATTCTAATATTGGGATAACACCTGAAATTTGTTATAACTTACTTAGAAACAATAATTTTGTTAACATAGTAAAAATTATGTAAAGGTAATTCAATAAATGAGGCTATAGTAGTACAGAGGGATAGTGCCTATCGGTAAAAGTGATAATTACTGTTGATTCCTTCCTCCTGGTCTTTGCCTGGCAAATTTTGCCAGGGTCTATCTTCTACTCAACCTACTCCACTTTCAACTGTCTTTAACTTGTATATCAACCCCTTGAATTTGGGCGATATTCTGTAGACTACACCTTCCGTCAGTAACCTTCCGTTATTTGGCGTCATTTCCAAGTTAATTAGTAAAATGCATTTTGGTAATATTTTGCTTTTAAGAAAATTGCTTTTCAAATAAATGTTTGATGTAAGATATGAAAAACATTACCTTTGCCTGTATTTCCATTAATCAGCCTATAAGATTCTGTGCCCATTTCTTGCCAAATATCAAATATATCAGATATCGTTTCTGCTCTGTACCAATTTCTATGGTCCTCTAGAAGTATATATTTCATTTTACTATGTACTTCGACTTTGTTTACAACACACCAATCAGATTCAACACATTCGTCTTTAAAACATGTTTTACCAGTTTTATCACATAATTTTAAATCTTCTATATCTGGAATCTCGAAAGGATTTGGCGCATCTAAAGCAAATTTTTTAAATGCTTGTAAAATTGGTCTGTATCCGGTACATCGGCAGACATTACTCCCAAATGCCTGTTCTATTTCTAGCATTGTCATTTTCTTTGTTTTTAGTAAACTAAAACACAACATTTGATTTTAATTTTAATTTATATCTAATTTACTCTACCTAAAGCTGAAAAGCTACTCAACCTTAAAAAGTAGAAGAATTCGTGGAAGAATATAATTATGAGTTATTTCCTTCGATTTATATAAATTGATTATTATGTTTTAATTATAATTTAATATTTAAATGGAATCAGATACAAATAAGAGAGAAATATATGCATAAAATTATTTTAAAATAATAAACAAAATAACCTATACAAAGCCATGACCCATCCCGGACTACAATATCCACATTGAGAGCCATTGTTCGCAGCAAGAGTTGTCTGTATAGGATGGTAGCCATCCAACCGGTTGCCGATTTTTTCTATGGTCGTTATATCCCAATCTTGACATGATGTTATTAGGATCATACACTGTGATAAGAATAAAATATTTTAGGTAAAATGTAACAATTGTTTTCAACCTGCGTACCACGGATATCGTAAAAACACTAGTGTACATGGAACAACTATAGATTAACATTGTTTTTCTCGACGATTTATGTACCAGCAGCGTAAACAAAAATATAAACCTAAAAAAATGTACAAATGAAACTTGAAAAACAGCATTCGATTATAATTTTAAGCTTTATCTTGATTTATAAAATGACATTCATGGAGGCATACAATTCGGTTACTAATCGATGTTACTATAAATGTAGATCTATTCGGTTTTTGTAATATATGTATTATAATCAATTTGTTACAAATATATTTTTGTTCGACCTTTTTTTTCATTAACAATCATATAAGTACTTTTTTCAAATCACTTTTACTAGATCTATACAATTTAACTTATTTTTATATCATATAACCGTCATTGCAGCACCGTATAATAATGTGGACTATTTTAACTTTTAAAAAAATACCATTAGGCACTCGGATGAAGAAGATTCTTCGATCTCCGTTTTCCACACATATCTAAACGTCATGTGTTCAGTGGCAGAACTCAACGCCGCACTTTATCTTACGACCACTTGGAAATAAGTATAATGTTAATGCAATTATTATTCCACTAAGGTTTCCATTCTTGAACCATTGCGGCTACAGTTCGACGCTCTCCACTATGCCACATTAGCTCAAACTTTGCTCATCGGAATAATTTGTTTAAATATTGAACTGATTCGATTATTTCGTAATGATCGATATTTTTTCTTTAAAAAACTTTTTACAAAAACACACAAAATGACAGGCTCTAATTAAATACAAAGATCAATATTTTTAAAACACTAACCAGAACCGTGATTGGAAGTATAATGATTTTCAATTAACAGAGATTGTATATACCCAAGTAGAAAACGTAGTCACTGCAACCCTAGATAAAGAAAATAAATTTTTGTGTCTCCAGCTTAACTTAAACATACCGCATTGACACTTATTAGATTATCCTGGGCATTCCTTTTAGCTGTGACAATGCAAGCACCACAACCAGCCTCCAAACACATATACTTGGTGCCACGAAGCTCTAGGGTACTACGGATAAACTCCAACAAAGTAGTCGTGGAAGCTACATCATTGCCAACTGTTAAAAGTATATTTTATTTGATTAAATTGAGGTTGCAATAGTGGATGACTATTCTGATTTCTAAGCTAGTTAGAGATCTTTGGATCAAATTCAAAATTGAGACGTATTTTTATGATAAGGATATATATTTTATCTTTATTCTTTGGAGCCAAACTTATAAATTACCGTATCGGTTTCAATTACACATGTGTTGTAATGTTTTTTCTAAATTGGCGTAGAAAACTTATTATCTAATTTGGCGTAACGAAGCTAATAGTATTTATACAGTAATTTAAATATTTTTTTTATATATAGTTCAGACGGAAATTAGAAATGCTTGTTATTTCGGTGTGTTTTTATTACAAAATATAATATATACAAGCAGGTGATAGTGGCATACTAAGATCTAGAATTGATTGGAAATCAGCACCAGGGGATAGAATTCCATTTAATGATAAATTCAAAAACTTGGGTTTAATTAAGGATTGCTACGTGTCATGGGTAGCTCATATCGACGAAGTTAGCAAACGTATGTATTTCTCCTACCATTCTCTCACGCGTTTCCAATAAAGAGGAAATGATTGATGAACTTAATTTGATTTTAGATTGGAGAACACGATGGAACAGTTTAGCAGAAATGTTGGAGAGAGTTATGAAGCTTAAAATTCCGATCCAAAAGGCACTGCTAGATTTAAAAATTGATTAGATTTAGTCGCCTTTTACGACACCACCAGTACCAGCATAATCCTACTCTAGGCCGGGTTCACACGGCACAAACATTTTTTTAAGTCGATATCGAAAATCCCGGTTTTGCTTGATTGGTCTGATATTGCGACCCCTAGTATTTATACGAGTATGTGCTTATAGTTTTATTCATATTTGTGTAGTTTATATATATTATATATTTTTATTATTTATTACATATATACATTTATATATATTTGTCTACTCAATTTAAAATACATATATTTTTGCCAAAATTGTATTAAGAGGAACTTAACCGCATTAACTTTTAAAGAATTTATAATTTTAAACTATAGTCTTCTAATAACTACTTTACCAATTATTTACTTACCTGAATATTCAATATCGTTAATTTTAAAATTAATTGTATCCATATTTTAAAGAAGAAAAGTTAACCGATAACTTAACCGAAGTGAAAGAAGCACATTAAAAGTATACGTACGTATAAATTAGTTGTTACGTTATACGTACGTACGTATAACGTAACAACTAAATTATTTTGAATTCCACTTCCAACGATTCGTTCTATTATAAAATTGTATAAGATGAAAAATTATAACTATACATTTTTAGTACAAAACTTTATAAAAATTATATAATTATATTTTTCATGATAATATTAACAAATTTTCATCAATCTTTTTAGGGTTCCGCAATCAAAGAGTAAAACAATACCCTATTATTAAGACTCCGCTCTCCGTCCGCATGTCTGTCACCAGGCTGCATCTCATTAACCCTGATAGACAAGTAACATATTCACAGATAATGTAGTTATCATATGCATATTACCGCTATAACAACAACTTCTAAAAAACATAATGAAGTAAATATTTAAGGATGCCCCAATACAATAAACATGATTCTTTTGTCATTTTTATAGTTAATAGTAGGCAACCCTTCGTGCGCGAGTTCGAGTCAAACTTGTTAGCTTCACGCATTGCTCGCATACAGCAAAGTAAATAAAAAATTTACAGCTCTCCATTTTCCGTTCAATTTTAAGGCACTGTCCATTGAGTTCCCCTAACTGAAACAAATAATATAAAACAAATATGAAATGATAAAAGATAATGGAATCACTGCGGGCCTGCGTGCGTCCTCATTTGCAATAAATCTATTGTTTATTTATTTGTTTGTATTTTTACAATCACATATAAGGCGTTTTTTATAATTATTTTAACTAAACGCTACAGACACGTGGTCCGTATCTTTTTTTCATATTTAATTTTATGTTATATTTTTCTGCTGCATAAATTAGGCTTATAACTAGACATAATAGTCTAGATATATAATTCTTAAGAGAGTCTATATATTTTAAGACTGCTTTTTTCAACAATTGTAACTTAATATCTTTTAATATTTATTACAATTTTATTATTTTACAATTTTTTTTCAATAATTTCTTTTTTGTTTTAGTGAAATCGTAAGGGCCTGTCCGATGATAGTGGGTTGGGGATGTGGAAGGTATAACCGAAGTGGTCATAACCTCTGCTACATGGGATATGACCACTTCGTTTCTATCTTTAATGTCTATTTTTAAATTATATTACACAATGCCTGACATAAATATATATAATACTAGCGGCCCGCCCACGGCTTAGCCCGCTTAAAATACATGATAATATTGATTTAATAAGCAGAATTGATTGACAACTATAATGACTTCTAATATGATTTTTTTACAACATTATCGTAATTTCTATAAGAATTTTTGATTGTTTCGAACCAAAAAATACGACCAATGTTGATATTTGATATTCATAAAATATAAATAAAGTGAATTATTTGTTATATGTATATATATGTATATATTTTTGTAACATTACGTTCTTTTTACCTATGTTATGTTTTTTAAAGCTCTGTTAAATGTGCTGTTGTCACTTAATAATTTAATGTACTGCTTCATACACAGCCTTAAATGTTAAATTATTGATATGAGTAAGGATTCATAATATTCTTTGTAAAATAACTGTAATGTTTGCATATTAACTCCTGTACAGTTTTTAAATTAGTTACATATATTATTAGCTAAATGTACAATTGGTAAATATGTAGCTATTACAGAGTACACGTAGAAAGGATGTATTTAGGCATTTTTATATAGATTTATTTCAAACGAACGAACGAACCAAAAAATCAATGTATTTGCTTGATATCTCTTTGAAGATCAAATCGTTCTTTATCTCTGTGTTGAATTAATTACGATTTAAACTTAACTGTTATGATTTTTGAAGGTAATCTCCACTAACAATTCAATTTTGTATACTTTATTGTATAAAATATTTTATAATAGTGCTTTAAAAATATATATTTTTATCAACAGTCATATAACCAAGACGTTTCGAATGTCATTCTTTAGCCAGGAATCTTACCAGCGCGATTGCTATATAACATTCGCAGGCAAACTAATGCCTTGAGGCCATTCAAATGACGATAACTTTTTTTAATGAACCGATTTTGATGAACCAAACTTTAGTAGTTAAATTGAGTTAAAACAAAGCAATTGGTGAAACTTTTAAGTAAATCGATTTAGTACTTTCAGAAAAAAAAGTGACCATACATATCGACAGACAGACAAGATATTAAAAAAAAATATTTTTGCTTTCTATTATTCTTTTTAAGTGTCCCTCTATCGATTTCAGTCAAAATTACTAAATGTACAGACAAAATATTTTTACTGTCTTATTATATATAGAGATAAAGTTAGTATAATAAAGTTACATCGTAATCTTTGTTTCTATTTTTTTTGGGTTAATATTATATACATAGGACAATACATATAAATTGAACCCACAACCAGTCGGTTTTACAGTCACACCTCGTGCCGCTGCGCCACGACTAGACTCAAATAAATATATATATGAAATAAATTTATTAGAAGTAATAAAAAAGAATATTTGATCATGCTTGTGTGTATAGTGTATAATAACAGAAAATTAAGGTTTTTTACTATTCAACTGGGAAATGTAACTTTTTATTTCATGAATTGAAATCAATCGTAGCATCACGCGAATATTATTTAAATTTGTAGCAACCATCGCCTGTATAGTTAAACGACCCCAGCTGAGTATGTACATATATATATCCATTTTATTCTAAAAACGTAAAGCTATTGTTTCCCGAATCGAACGATCGATATTTTAATATGATATGATGATATTTAGGTAGTTGTATCGATATTCTAAATCATTAATATTTATACTTCAACACCAATATTTTTTATATGAACATGTAATGAGTGTTCAAGTTTTTTAATCATTCACGCCTGATTTGTTTTTAATAGCACGCAAGCGTGCAATATCTACTTACATTAAGTAGTAATACGTTAGATTTCCCGGCAAAAAGTCCTTTCTAATAAAATTAATTGATGACTAGAAGTAGTTCATGAAAATATCCCCAGGAGGGAATCTATGAAGAATTTGATAACAGTGGGCAAGGTGAATTTGACTATCCGACAACTCTTAGAACAATGGGTCGAAGGTTTGATTCACAACCATGGAAACACTTATATATAAATGGTTTTTGCCGCCAAATATCTTTAAAATATTTATATAATATGCATATGTAAATGTAAAACAGAGTACTCTACATTCAAGATCCATATAAAAATTATGTTCTATAAGATACTACCGCTTTTTTATTTTTGTTAGTCGACTTCTATTTTTATTTTGATCCACAAAGATTCTTTTTGTACAGTAAATTAAATACATTATCCGTCAATTAATCAAAACTTTGACGGCGCGTGGTGAGCGGAGTGTTTCAACGGTAGTGTCTTGACACTATATTCCCTCTGCCTATCATGCTATATGCGGGATACAGAGTGAATTTAAAAATAAATGTTGAAAAGCTAGTAAAATCAACTTAGTACACTTTTCTGTATTTTTATTTTACATAATTATATGTATGGATGCAGTCTATTTCATACACGTAGTAATTTGATTGCATATCATATTACAATATCCTAACAAATTGCAACGTAGTTAACAGTATCTTGATAAAAGCAATAGTTATTAATTAAATACAACCCTAGGATTTTTTTATTTTAATTATATATTTTTTACAACTTAACGCTGCATCCCGCAAGGTAGGCAGAGGGAATATAGTGTCAAGATACTTCATTTCCCATTTTTTGACAAATTTGAAATTGGGGACATATCATCATTTCATATGAATCTAGCTTAATTCAGTAGAATATAATATAGAATGAAAAAAACAAATAAAAAGGACGCAAAAGGTCTTATTGCAAGTGGCAATGTCTCGCAGACAACCATTAAATAGTAAAATAGTGGAAAGAATACTAAAATATTTTAAAAATATATTAAAATATAAATCAGCTCAGCAACGCATCAGATGATGACTACAAGAAACAAATATATGATTATAATTAGAAATTTTATGAAACATATAGTACGTGCCTATAAAATACGAGAATTTCTCTCGAGTTCCATTGAAATCCACGATCAGATCCTGTCTTGGTGGTTATGGGATGCATTGGAAAGTACGTCCTTTCAAAGAAAGAAATATTTTATAAAATCGGTCCCCAAATGACGAAAAAAATGAATTAAGAAGCCGTTTAAAAACGGAGATAAAGGCATTTAAAAACAGCGAATGTTACCTACATTATATTTTTTAAATAAAACTTTCATTATTCATAGCTCATGATTATTTATTTTATTACAATACGTGAATAATAATAGAAAAATGTATGAATATATTTTTAATATATTTACAAAATATTTTATCTTAGTGACACGTTGTATCCCACATATGTAAGGGGCAGGGGGAAGAGGGAGCAGTAAAGTAGAAAGAACCTACTGTTAAGACACTATATCGCCCAATTTGCGCTTGAATTTTGCGACATGCGTTTAGAGCGGCGGAATTCAACGCCGCGTTTTGTTTTGTTACCAGACCAAGGAAACAAAAGTTAGGTACTTATTCCTTCTAGCGGGAACCGAATCCAAAACATTGCACTTACAGCCAAATGTTGTGCTTCAAAAAATATACAAAACAGATACTGAAAATATTGTTTAGTAAAATTTGAAGTCTTCACACCTGGTTGCGCAAGATAAACACACTTTATCTACGCTATATGGACCATCTGGAAATAAACACGATCACGGTTATTAAAATATATGTTATGCTTCATTCTTTATCCTGCATATATTAGGGTAAGCAGAGGCAAATAAATCTATAGGGATTCCCTTTATTGCCACTCGGCTATGGAACTTTGACATTCTAAATATGAAGCATTGTCATTTTTAATTTTGAATTAAATATTAAAATTGATCTTGTATAATGTCGTCTTATTTACTATAACGAGAGTTTTATTTAATATATTTTCAATTTTAAATTGAACTTTGATTTTTATCAATTGCTTATAAAAAAAAATAACAAACTTATAACAAGTAATAACACTGTTCTGACAATTAAAAAATATAATTTAAGAAGTATGTTATCACCTATTTGAAACCATTGAGTAGGTGAAATTCCTGAGTCTATTCGAGCCGCACTTATAGCATGTCGTAACGCAAAAGATACTGCTATACCCATACATGTTGCTGGTTCACCTGTCACTGTAAAAATATAAAAAATCATAAGCGTGGTTTTTCAGTTCAGCATGTACTACATGTATTTTAGAAACATTGCGTGTTAAGCAGCTATAACAAAGTCCTACTTTGCTTAATAAGATCGAAGAAGGCGAAAAGGTTTAATGCAATTTTATTCCGCAATCAAATTATTGAACTTGCGACCGTCGCGCATATAATTGAGTCGTATGGCAGCTTAATAGCCATCAAAGTTTTAATTAAGTTTAAACGTATAAATATGAAAAAGGAGTACTATAAAACCTATACCTTTGGCTCCAAATATAACTCTATCACTATAAGAGCCTTTTCTGAAGTACACCCTGAAATCCTGTGGAATATCACGGGCTTGTGGTACCCAATACTCCCAGGTGCGGTTGGTAAGAAGTTCCCCAGTAGTTGGTGCATACACTAATCGTTCTGATGTCCAGTACCCTACGCCCATTATAAATGCGCCTTCTACCTAGGAGAGTAAATTACACATAGGTACACATTTAAAGTTTATGCTGTGATACTTTTATACTGAGCAGAAAATGAGAGCCACTTTTTACAGATAATAATTGACCGGCGTGGCAACGTAATTCTTCTGACCAAACTCATTTACAAATCATCTTGAAATATCGTTATAGTCGTCGTAAATTATGCTATTGCAAAAAAAATCCCACACATCAATGCGTCACAAAATAATTTTAGTGTTTTACTGTGTAAGTTAATTTAAACCTTACCTGGCCAACATCGATTTCTGGACTTACGCTTCGCCCTGCGTCTTCAATCAAATCAACTCTTATAATTTCTGACTCTCCTGTTAGAACATCAATCTCCACTTCTGCAAGCGTCACACCATAAGCATTAAATAACTGATCATCAGCTGTATTTAAGAAACCGTGCACTTGTAAATCAATCTCCAAATAAAAAGCTCGATTAATTAATTCTTCCCACGTTGGGTTAACTAGTCCAACTCTTGCCGGTTCTAGTCGACGTAATAGCTCTTCACAACACTTTCGAACACCATTTGTTATATTTTGACTAGTTGTACTTCCTCCAGTTGCAAAATTGTTTGGTGACAAAAAGGTGTTGTGTGTTACTATTTGAATTTTGTCTATTGGTATACCTAATAAATAGGCACATACTTGTATAGCTTTTGTGTTAATTCCTTGACCTATTTCAACACCACCATGACCTATTGACACAGAACCATCGTTGCTGTAAACTGATAAGTTTACATAATTATATTGATGATTACTCGGTCTCCAGCGTAAAAAAGAAAATCTTAACCCACGCTTCTTCCATCGATTTTCGAAATTAAATTTATCAACTTTTATTTTTCGATCCTCATATTCCGACTTAATTTTAAGTGTGTCCAGCATGTCTAGAATATCCTTATACCTTTCTGTATCTAAATTTGCCAATCGTACTTTTAATGGATCTACATTTACTTCGTAAGCTATTCTCTCTATCATCATTTCAGCCATTGAAATGTGTTCTAAAATTCCTAAAAGTTAAAATACATTGTTTTTATTACATAACTTTACCATTTATGTATAAAGTGTCATCAATCACTTAATGAACATAGCTCTAATAAGAAAGAAGGAAAAAAATGATAAAGATCTGGATTTATGAAAGAGTCAAGAAGTTGCTTTTAAAACTTCATCATACCAGGAGATCGGCACCAACTATTTGATGGAGTATCCGTTATAGCGTTATACGCTTTATGATACCAAGTATCATTTCTATACATATTAGAATAAGCATCTAGACCTAAATCAATTAACGGCTCGTTAACAACATAACCATTGTCACTATACAAATCTTGGTTTAGATATTGAACAATTCCTTCTTTGTTTACACCAATCTGTGAAAAAAAAATATCATAAAATTTTTCATATATCATACATATCAAAAACCCAAGGTAAATACTTTTCAGAAATAAATTCTTTGAATTTGTAAAAATAGAAATGTATAAAATTTGGATCCAACAACTATAAAAAAAATATCTAAGCAATACTTTTACTCTATGATTATTTTTAAATAAAAAAAAAGAACATAGATTTCACTTGTATGACGCAGGTACAGGCAGCTAGTATAAATAAATTAGTTAATCCTTCAATTTACCTCAAAATTTGTGGAACACGGTAATCTTTTGCCAATGGCTCTCATTGCACTCGTAAGTGGTAATATAAAGCGACAGGGTCTATTTAATTTATATGATACTAAACCAGACGCCACGGCTATTTGAGATGTCCGAGATATTTTGAGACCATAAGCGCCTCCCAAACGACGTGTATAAACTTCAATCCTAAAAACGATTATTCCTTTCTTAATATTTTTAAGATAAGGCATTGTAGGCATTATTGTTTACAACATACATATCGCACCTTGGTTCAAGTAGTGTCACAATTCAAAAAAATTGAAAATCTCGTTTATTGTACTATTAGTTTCAAAATATCTTAAAATAGTATCTCAAGTAGTAGCATAATTATAGCTTTATTATTTAAACTTAGATGGCACTAGTGACATAATTACAACATTTTATCTTTAAAGTGACACAACTAAATATATTTTATTTTTTTAATATATTTTTAATATATGTACCATATCATTTTAAAGAGCTTCAATAATCATAATAACTTTCTAAAAATCATATTGCAATAATTTTGATACTTTTTGAGTTATGATCCAAAAATTGAGTGAAAAATGAAGCTTGCATAAATTTCAAACGCGTTTTTCTCGATATTTTAGTTTTTGAATTATGACACATTTGAGACTAGGTGCGATATGTGATATATGTTAAAGTTTTACCTGTTTTGATCGAGATTCACGACTTTCGATAAGGACATTTGTATTGTATTGGTCCATTGAGTAGTTGCGTATAATTTCATCCCTTCTTCGGTAGGTACAGCTATAGAAGCTATATTTTCCATACAAAAATGATATTGCGCATATATTGTGTTTTCACCTTTTATTACTTTGTCAATATCAGTTCCTATTCTTGTAGGTTCAAAAGATCTCAACAAGTTTATCTTACTGGGATCACATTTTGCAATTTTAATGTCAATTACAGGTTGTTTTACATTACTATAAATGACTTTAACTAAGTTAGTAGCAAATTGTGCTTTATCATAAGAATCAGCAACAATTATACCTAATGGTTGATTATAAAATTTAACTTCACCATTGCAAAGTAGCTCTTCATGGGTAAAGAATATATTAAAATCACTAGTGGAGGGTACTGTAAAACTGTTTAATCCTGGTATATCAGCGGAAGAATAAAACGCTATGACGCCATGTTCTTCCTGCAAAGAAATAAAATAACCAGCAATTGATAAGATTTATGAGTAAAGTATAAGCTTTTCGTAATTACCAAAGCCTTGCTAGGATCTATGCTTTCGATTGTACCAAGAGGAACTGTTGTGAGGACAAATGCGGCGAATACTTCATGAGGAAGTGAGGGTAAGTCTTCAGTGTATTTTGCTTCACCTGCACATTGAATCTACAAATAAACGAATTAAGAAATTAAATCTGTTTTAAGATTGTGTGATTTTTATATAATTTATTAAATTTCTCACTCACCAACCCATCAACTTTAGGTATTGGTTGATTTAAAGGCCAAATGGAAGGGTCAGTAGTGAATACTTGGATACCATCCGAAAGTGTCCGTGCCTCATGTAGCTTTACCGGACCAGAATGATAATGATGATTTAATTTTCCCGGTGGACATAAAGTAATTAAGCCCTACAACATTTTAAATAATAAAATACAAAAATACATGTAACAAACATGTAACTGTTAACAAAAATATATATTATAAAAATAAATAAAATATATGAATATATATATATATATATATATATATATATATATATATATATATATATATATATATATATATATATATATATATATATATATATATATATATATATATATATATATATATATATATATATATCCGCAACTAATAAAACATAAATTTGGAAAATAAAAACTAAATAATTACGAATATATTCCTTATATTACATAATACTCGTACGTTGTTCAATTATAATGTAACTTAGATATAAAAAATTTAAAAAATCATACATGCGTTGTGTATTAGGTTTTTACTCCAAATTCATACTTTTATGGATCAAATTCACAAGTATACACTTGTATACCAAAATCGGAGATGTCGGCTTTTATTTCGTGTCCGCTTCGCGTAGAATGCCCCGTATATTATATTAATTTGCTAATCAATTTTATTAAATGTTGCGTAAATTTAATAAATTAATCTTTATGATATTATTTTTTTATTATTGTTAAATTACTGATTCACCCAAAAATAAAATAATAATTACACTTTAAATGAATTTGAACAACTTCAAATAAGAGGAAGTAGAAATTGAAATGTATGTTTTGTATATATATATACCCAAGAAATAAATAATTTTTGAATCAATTATGATATTTTTGTTTTGTTTAATAACCACACAAAAGTTTTATCCAAATAAATTTATATATTTTTTTATTTTTTTAGATCTGTAATATACATAATGGGAGCGTCTGCGCCCCTTTTACCTCTACCTACCTCATAATTACCAGCGCCTACGAATCTAATATACTTCGGTGTAAAAAATATTATTTGCTCCTATTATTTTCGTAGGCGGTTCTAGCTTATAGGATTTGGGGGTGTCGTGCTGGGCTGATGTACTCTTGAATGGTGAAGCCGTGGGTCCTGTCGATTCTATCACCATTGACTCTAAATTACAGTGGGGACCTCATATCGATGGATTGGCGAATAGACTTAGCTCAGCAGCTTTTGCGGTTATAAAAATTAGACTATTAATTGAAATGCAAACGGTTCGCCTTATTTACTTTAGCTACTTTCAAAGTATTATGTCCTACGGCATTCTACTTGGAGGTAATGTAGCCGGTATTAAATCATTTTTTGTCATGTAGAAGCGAACCATTCGCGCAATCTATAACTTAGGCCCTAAAGAATCGTTAAGGCAAAAATTTAAAAAAATTAATATATTGACAGTTGCATCTCAATACATTTTTGAAAATGTTATGTACAACATAACATAAACGATACTATGATTCAGACAAACGATGTCACAATTGCAAATCCTCTAAATGTTTTTTATATTTAATAAATTATTATTCTTTTATTGAGGCTATCTTGGGACAGGGGAACTCTAAATTCAATTGCCACTCGAAGGGAATTAATTATTAAAAATAATGAGTGCGACGTTGAGTACTTGCACCTTAGCACCCAATATCTTGAAAATTGGATATTAATTGGAAAATAAAATTTCGCAACACTAGTTTGGCTGCTCTAAAGTAACTTAACCTCAAACCAACTTAAAGTGTACCTTATAAAACAAGTTCAGAGCCAATTGCCGTCTATACTGCACAGGATACTCCGGTAAATTCTCAACAACTATTGCTTCTTCATTTAAAACTCTTAAAGCACTTTGCAAAGTTTCATTATCGAATAAAGTTTTGCCTATTAAACATTGTTCTGTTTTGAAAGCTCTATTAAATATTGGTGAAAGGCCACCATATACTATTCTGCAATTTAGAACAGTACTGTTGTCGGTTAATTTGTAATTAAAACCGGCATGGACTATTGCGTGGGCGTTTTGCGATCGAGGGGTGATCTGAAAAAACAAAACGTAAAAAATTGTATTACAATCATTATAGTATTAAAAAATAGGTATTTCTTAGTAATTTAATAACATAATTATCTAATAGGTAAAGTTTATTCTATAAGCTGATGACATTTAATTTTGTGTACATTTTTATCTCAGTACATATAATGAACATTAAAATATAAATCATTACTATGATATATTTATCAATTCTATTCAAAGGAACTACCAGGACTATTATTCTAATCATTGCTTATATTCTAATCATATACTTTTTAACCCTTAAGAGTTATAAAGAATTACATAACCCACTAAGACTATAATGGGTGTAAAAACACCTTATTTTTAAAAGTAAAGAAATTACTAATGAATTAAAGGAAATTGTGAATAACTTACTTTGCTATTAAATATATGTAATTATTTGTTGTATTTTTATAAAAAAGTCAGAATAAATAAATTTGACTTAAAAACATGACTTAAGCAGGTGACTATAAAAGATGGGACCATAATATTTTATAATAAAATTAAATCAAAATGCAATTTTTTTATTTCCGTTTAGTGTTGTTTTCCTTAACCTGACTAACTTTAATTAATTATATATTAATGTGACAAAAAAAAAATCTTAGGAAACTTTTACTTTCTCAGTCATTGTCAAATATATATTTTTTAATTTCATTTTTTTTATTCTCCTGAGGATGCGACAGAAGTTCTTCTTCATCGTCAACACTAGAGATTATCTTGATAAATATCTTCTTCTAATAAGTCCTCTTCGTCAGTGAGCTTGTCGGTAGATGCTAGTACAGTTTTGATTTAAAATTTTTGTAGATACTTGACTAGACTTGTAGTTACTATTACTTTCGTAGGCTCATAATCCAAATAATCTCCATTTTGCATGCTAAATCTCCATTTTTGTTGCGTAATTCAATAAAATCGTAAAATAGGTAAACCCTTAGGTTGTTAATCAATAGGGCACTACTACTATTATGGGTGTCGATACACCCAGGAAGTAAGCGTGTGGTAAAAATTGCGCGTGCGAACGACCACTTTTCACGCACAAGGTGTTCAAGGGCTACGGGCAACTCAGGAGGATACACAAAAGAGCAAAGCGCTGTGACAAAAATTAAAAAATGTAGCGACTAAAAACGATGTACCTGGGGTATTTTTACACCCATATAGCCTTTAAGGTTAATGCGAGTAGAGTCCAAAACAAATCAAATCAAATCACCTTCACGTTGTATCCCGCACACAGCAGGGTAGGCAGAGGGAACCCAGTGTTAAGAAACTCCCGTTCCCCACTTTCTGCCGAATTCTGGAGGCATTGCGTTTTAAGTGGCAGAATTCAACGCCGCGCTTAACCTCGACACCAGAGCGAACAAATGAAAATAAAAATTTAAGTAAATATTTCATCTTCTCGAGTGGGGATCGAACCCACAACCAGTCGGTTTTACAGTCACACTTCGTACCGCTGCGCCACGACCGGCCTCAAAACATGAGGCCTATTAGATCTATCACTTTCTATTATTAAAAGTCAATGAAAAAAAATCTATTTTAATACCTGAAAACCACGGATTTCCAAGATTGTATAATACTAAATGCACGTGATAAATTCAGTTTAAGAGTTTCATTAAAAAAATACAAAAAAATAAAAGCCCTAAAAATATTTAACTATTATTAAATAAAAAACAAATAATATTGAAAATATTATATAATCTCTTCTGGTACTGTACACTAAATAGAATTTCAAAGAGTTGTTTTCAAATATCACTAAAAGTCTATCTATCAAATTTTTAACACGTTTTATTAAGTCGAGCTGTAACTATGTTATAAAATCTTAGAATCTGAATTCCACGTATTTCTAATTATTGTATCATTATGAAACTTGGCAATTTTGTTTAGGTAGCAGGTCTGGTCGCAGAATTGAAACATGGCTGATGGAATCTTGGACTGTCTATTAGTAAGTATATTGAGTGTGTGCTCATTACATTCGTCTTATTAATGTGTTTTGTTGAAGAATGTGTTTTTAGACTAGTGCTTATTCACTTTGTATCCGTTGTAAATAAAGCAATAAATAAATATATATATAATTAAAAAAAATAATATAAATGTGAATATAAAGCAGGGAAGGCGAATTTACCCTAGTGTTAAGACAGTCCGTTTTCGAAAAAATGTACACAAAAAAAGAAATAGATATGTTTTTATGGGAATCAAATTTATTGGTGATTAAAATAATATACATATTTAAGAAAACACTTTCTTAACTATGTACTATTTTTAGTGAGTGAGCATACAAACTTACCTTAAAAGTGACTACTTTGTGGTCTATATTCAAAGGCGGCAAAATGATACTAAAAATAATCTTTCCTCTCATATCCTCTATGAGAAAATCATGCATCGTTAGTATTTTGCTTGATTTATAAGAATACACTATAAAAAAAGATAATCATTAAATTAAAGTAAATATTCCATTAAAATATTTTAAAAAATCTGTTGTATATTTTCAGCAATGTAATTTTTTTTATTCTTCATTACTTAAAACCATATTGGAGAATCTATAACAATTCAAGCTTATAAATAGTATATATATTTAACCGGATTAATCGCGTATATTATGTAATTTTATATATTTTTGGAAACCCGATGTTTCGAACACTTTGCAGTAGTCCGTGGTCACGGGTAATCTACCTGTTCTACTGCATTCATTTAAAATAGTATAAACTTTTAAGCTTCACACTGTGTCTGGCACATAACACTGTAAGTAGAGATAACCTGGAAACAAAGTGTTAAGATACTCCGTTTCCATTAAAGTACTCCTACTCCCCAGTTTCTGCCTATTTCTGCATTGAGGCATTGCGTGTTCCACCACTCCGGTGGATCTCATCGCCATGCTTTTCTTCGTTACCAGGGCGAAGAAATAAAAATATTAAATATTTTATTTCCTGGGTTAAGATCGAACCAACAACATGTCATGTTTACAGCCGCACCATGTGCTTTTATGCTTTTATACCTACTTATCCTAAAATATTTCCTTTTTTTTTCAGCTTTATCCCGTATATCAAGATAGACGGAGAAAACCCAGTATCACAGAGTAGCAGTTTTCCACATTTCGCCGGAGTTTTTAAGAATTAAGATTATCGTTATCAATGAAAAAACCCTTAATCTCAACAAATACTAATAAAACAGTAAATGTGATTCATTTATTATTATTTCTTATTACTCTTACATATCCTTAAAATATTATAAATTAATTATTTTCTACGTAACTTACATATAACTAACTGTGCTCCAGCAGTTTCCAATAGAAGGAATATATCAGACTGAAAATTTGGATTTTCATGCTTTAACATCAAGTTCCCTGCTAAAGTTGCTATCTAAAAATATTTAATATTTAATCATCACTTTTTTAACTGTAATTTTAGATAGATGAATAAAAGTTCACTTACGGTTAGCACTGAGTATATTCAACAACACTTTAAAGTACATAATATAGTTTGAACACAAATAATAAATCACGCCACAGTTTGTACAAAAGTTAACCACAAACATATATATAAAAGAGAACAAAATAAATACTGATTTGGAAAAAAATAATAAAGAAAACAATGGAATGTATAGAAAGCACATCGAGTGGCAAGCATCGACTATTCTAATAAAATATGCCGTCGTCAAGGGGGTAGGCGTAAATGTTAGACCACCTTACCGGTTCGGTCGACAACAGCGAGCACTTTCATAGAAATAAACTAAATACGAATACTTACTATACATAGAAAGGTATTTTTACAGCTTCGTGCTGTATCTCGCCAATTAAAGGAGGCAGAATAAATCTAATGTCGAAACACTCCGTTCTCTAGTTTTTGTTTCAATTCGAAAAAAATAAACATAATAAAACGTCGAATAGCAGAACTCAACTGCCGAACATTATATGTTAAATTACTTAATACTATGTCTCAATAGAGCTGCGATAATTCATTTCTTCGAGTAGATTAACCACTATCACGTCTACAGTAAGACACTGACCCGCTGACTCACTAAAAAGTATGATTTAAGAAAAAAAGTGTGCAGTGTACATAGTTTGTGAATTTATCATTTACTGTTGAGCTGCAACGTATGATTGTAATCGCGACGCTTGTGAGCTTTATGTCTCCTAGGGGAATTAAATATTTTTATTTTTTCTCCCCCGTAAAAATACACCGCTTTGATAATTTGCTAGAAAATGGGAAACGGAGAGCTTTATAAGGTAGGTTCCGTCTACACATCCTGCTAAAAAATATACTTACATTTCTAACCGGAATATGCGCTACCAATTGTAAATGTTCAGCAAAGACGTTTAGATAGTTAAAATAATCAAGATTTGAGAGCGTTGCAAATATATTTATAGTATCCGTGAGTGTCGTTCCAGCACCAAGAACTAAATTCTGATCAATATAATAACCTCTTAGTTCTGTTAGCCCCGAAATATCTATTAAAATTTTCGGATATTCTAATATTGGGATAACACCTGAAATTTATCATAACTTTCTTAGAAATTATTATTTGTGTTATGAATAATTGAAATATTGATTATATCAAAATTATTATGAGACCGTCGTGGCGCAGGGAAACAATCGGCAAACTGTGAATACGATTTCGTTTCCCATTCGAGTAAGTGACAAAAATCGCAAAAGCGAGGCATTGAGTTCCGTCACCCAACACGGAATGCCTAAAGAAATCGACAAAAAGTAGGAAACAGAAGTGTCTGCATCGAAACCGAAGTGTCTTAACACTAGCGGTTCCCAGATTCCCTATATCTACCCTGCTATGTGCGGGATACAGCCTGCAACTATAAATATTTTTGTTACACCCTGTTGTAATAAGACAAATCACAGCATTGAGATCCTCCATTCAGTCCTGTAATCGGGCCGAAAGTAAGGAAAGAAGTGTCTTTTCTCCATGCGGTACTTGCCAACACTGTTACATGTAGAAGATGCTTAATATAAATAATATTTTCATGTTTTGTTATTTTTTGGAAACCTAATAGACGGCTTTTTAGTATTATTTTGCCTTTAACATTTTTTTTTTCAAATTAATTTTTGATGTTAATTTTTTGTGTGTATAATATAAAAAATATTACCTTTGCCAGTATTTCCATTAATCAGCCTATAAGATTCTGTGCCCATTTCTTGCCAAATATCAAATATATCAGATATCGTTTCTACTCTGTACCAATTTCTATGGTCCTTCAGAAGTATATATTTCATTTTACTATTTACTTCGGTTTTGTTTACAACACACCAATCGGATTCATCACATTCATTCTTGAGACATATTTTACCAGTTTTATCGCATAATTTTAAATCTTCTATATCTGGAATCTCCAAAGAACTTGGTGCATCAGAAGCAAACTTTTTAAATGCTTTCAAAATTGGTCTATATCCGGTACATCGGCATACATTACTCCCAAATGACTGTTCTATTTCTAGCATTGTCATCGGTTTTGTTTTTAATAAACTGAAACACAATTTATTAAGTTAAGTTACATAAGTTTAATTTTTCTATATATTCAATTTACTCTTGGAGTTAATACTACTGTTTTATTATTATTAGAATTTTTCTACTTCAGTAGTAGAAAAATTCATGGCAGAAAAAAATTATGAATTATTTCGTTCAATTGAGTGGATTATTATATTCTATATTGTTGTACTTTTAAATTTAACTAAAATTATATACATAAAAAAATAATGAGATAATAACCTATATAAAGCCATGACCCATCCCGGACTACAATGTCCGCATTGAGAGCCATTGTTCGCCGCAAGAGTTGTCTGTATAGGATGGTAGCCATCCAACCGGTTGCCGATCTCTTCTATGGTCGTTATGTCCCAATCTTGACATGATGTTATGGGGATCATACACTGTGGTAACAATTTGTAAAAAAAAAAATCCGAGACACTCCGTTCCCCACTTTCTGCCGAATTCTGGAGGCATTGCGTGTTGAGTGGCAGAATTCAACGCCGCGTTTAGCCTCGACACCAGAGCGACGAAATGGAAATATAAATTTAAGTAAATATTTCATCTCCTCGAGTGGGGATCGAACCCACAACCAGTTGGTTTTACAGTCACACTTCGTGCCGCTGCGCCACGACTGGCCTAATTTATTATTTTAGGTAATATGTAACAATAATTTTCAACTTGTGCCCCTTAGATACCAACCATAAAAGGGCTCTAGCACATTTCATCCACCAACTATATAACTATAGCTTTATATTATTTCAGCTTCACAATTATGTATCATAGCAGTGTTAACAAAAAGTAATAAAAAGTTCATAATATAATACAGTTCCTATCGGGCTACCATTGAAATTTAACTAATTTACTACAAAATAACAATACAAGTAATTAAACCAATTTAACATTAATTACTAGAAAACCTAATTTATTAAAATATATATTTTAATATAAGACATGTTAGGCAAAAAGTTGAAAAATATTGTATAACCAACAGCAACTTGAAAAATGGAAATTGATATTATTAATTTATTTATTTATTTTACGCTTTACGCACATTTGAATTATAGACCTATTCCGTATATTTTTTATATTTATAGTATTATATTCAATTTCCTATAATTATGTTTCTTTATCGATATTTTTTTTACATTATAATCATGTAACTACTTTCTTTAAATCACTTTAACCAGGTCTAAAAGAAATTGGCTTTCAAACTATCATGTTTTTTTATGTATTTTATATAATTTATTTTTAAATATGAAACCCCTCAAGCTCAGTGGAACAATTGTATTTATTTTCAAAATTGAGGTTGCAGGAGGTTTGAATGAGGTTTGGGGAGCGGAGTCGGATAACCTCCTCGTGTGCTCGCTTGCTGCTGGCCCCTTTCGAATGTGTTTGCCATTCGGGGGGACGAGCAGTGTAGCGTGCCGGTGCTCCCTGGGCGGCGGGTAATTATTGCCTAGAGGATTCTTCCAAGGGTAATGATTGCTCACCGGCGAATAATCCGACGCGACGGCGTTTCTACGCGTGTTCCTCTGATTAGCAGAGGACACAGTGAGAGGAACTAGGACGGGCGTGCGTGGTGTGTACTTACACTACCTCCACGTAGGTACAGGTCAGGTATGTACCAGCGCCGACAATATCGGAACTCCACTCATGGTTGCGGTCATGTCTCGTAATCTTGAGTGGAACCGAGGGTCTTGCCTTAATTGGCCGGGCTGCGAGGAAGAAAACCTCTATAAAAAATTACCCCAACCCAAGCGGCGAAGCAGCGCGAGGGGTTCGTGGCTGATGGGATGATCAGTCGCTACTGCTGGTCCCGCCAGGGTACCGGCCGACACCCGTGGCGTATTAGGCTTATCCAAGTACAGGGGGCACTGCTTGGATGGACTGTTTTTCCCCCATACTCGTGGGAACTTTATGGAAAGCAAAAAATCAAACCCAACAAACGAAGATAACGTAGGAGTTTTAGAGTCCGCTTCGGACTCGGGAGCGATAGGGAGTATGCGGCGCAAGCGCAAAACCGCGAAAGACAACTCTGGTTCGGAAACCGAGGCAGTGCCTGGCTCCAAATGCCATACGGCGAGAAGAGGTAGGCCCCCGAAAGCTCGCGGTGCGGGAACAGCTCGTGCCCGAAAAGAACAGAGGGACCGTGTAGAAAAAGCACGCGAGAAAGACTACGATTTGGAGAGGAGTCTTTCAGATTGGGCTAGGCAAGATAAGTCTGCTCAGACGACGGATGTAGAGAGCGACTCGGCGGTCGAAGGTAGAAGGGATATTTCCCTGTGTTCGGCCGAGGACTTACGGTCATATGCAGGACAAAGTGTGGCCTCCGTTCTGGAAGTAGCGACGAAGTCTGGCCACCTTAAGGGCACATATGTGCGCAAACTTAAGGAAGCTGCAGCCGCCTTCAGTAACATAATCGAGGCACTCGTCTCTCGTACTGAGAGCGAAGAAATACGCCGTGTGCGCGAGGAGAATTTGCGCCTCACCGGGGAGGTGGACAAACTTCGAACGAAGCTCCAGTCTCAAAGAAAGGATGTGCAAGGCTTGAGGTTGACGGATAAGCAAAAGTCGCCCCAAGCGGTTCCTACGCCGATTCACGGTATCAGAGAGGAAGTTCTTAAAGAGCTGGAGAGTACTATAGTCACTACTGTGGGAAATTTAATCGACGCACGTTTTGCCAGCATCGAAAAACGTCTCCTGCCGGTGCGACCTTTACGTCCCCCACTATCTCATGAGCGACGTCAAAGAGAGACGGCAACTACGGCGAATCTAGTGGAAGTGGAGGCTGAAGTCAGACGCAGACCACGTCAGAACAGAATGACTACAGTTAGGGAAGATGCGCCAATATCTGCCCCAGAAGCAGACCACCCGGCCACGGCCGACGAGGATATGGAGGTAGAAGGTGGGTCTTGGTCCACTGTCGTTAAGAAAAGTAAAAAAGGTAAGAAATCTTCCCCTAACAACCCCGCTACGGAAAAAATGACGACATCAACAAATACGAAGAAACAGCTGCCCAGGCCTAAGGTACCCAAACAACCACGCACCAAGGCAGTTATGGTTACTTTGACCACAGACGCCATAAGGAAAGGTGTTTCCTATGCCCAAGCTCTAGAACGAGCGCAGCAGAGTGTTAATCTAGTGCAGCTGGGCATCACCGAGGGCCTAACGGTGCGCCAGGCAATGTCAGGAGCCCGGCTACTGGAATTGTCTGCGTTGCAATCAGCAGAGCATGCGGATATGTTAGCTGAGCGACTGAAAGTGGTGTTAGAAGGGGTGGCTGTAGTCACTAGACCACAGAAAATCGCTTCCATAAGATTAGTAGGCCTAGACGATTCGGTTACCAAAGAAAAGGTGGTGGACGCAGTTGCATGTTCCGGCGGCTGCTCAGTTGAAGCTATTACTGTTTCAGACTTACTCCGTGGACCTAGAGGAATGATTTCAGCTGTGGTGCGATGCCCATGCGAGTCCGCCAAAACTATCGTGGAGAAGGGGCGAATTTTGGTTGGGTGGAGCTCGGCTAAGGTTCAAGTTCTGGAGGAACGGCCTATGCGCTGCTTCAGATGTCTATCGCTGGGTCATACAAGGCCGCGGTGTCCCTCAGCAGTTGTGAGGGAGCACCTTTGCTTCCGTTGTGGTTGTGAGGGGCACAAGCTACAAACTTGTCGAGCCACACCGCGGTGCGTGGTATGCTCTGACGCAAAAAGACCAGCAGGGCATATAATGGGTAGCGCAGATTGCCACCCACCACTTATCAAAGGGACAGAGGCTTTAAGCATTGAGACCTCCCCTGGACTCCGAGGCTGTCAGGGCCAAGAAGAAAATGCCATGTCATAATGGACAGACGACGAGTACATTTTCTACAGGCGAACGTCAATCACTCCTCTGGAGCTCAGGACTTACTCGTACAATCCATAGCAGAGTGGTCTGTCGACATTGCCGTAGTCTGTGAACCATACCTAGTCCCCGATAATACTAATTGGATCGGTGACCTGGATGGCTCCGTCACTGTCGTTTCTGGTGACAATAACGGGCCCACCCTCACACCTTTAGAACGGGGTTCCGGATACGTTGTAGCAGGGTGGGGTAATTATGTCATCGTTGGTGTGTATTTCTCTCCGAACCGAAGCTTGGCAGAATTTGAGACGTTTCTTGACTCTGTCAGAGCTGCAATCTGCCGACAGTCACAGGGAAAAACTTTGGTCCTCGGTGACTTTAACGCCAAGGCTCGGGCGTGGGGGAACCCCACCTCAAACAGTGTGCGATGCGGCCATGCCAAGGGCTCGACGAGGTCCAGTTCGTCGCCAAGTATACTGGTGGACGCCTGAAATTGCGGATCTGCGGACGTCGTGTCACCGAGCCCGACGAGCATATATTAGGTGCAGAAGGAGAAACGGTTTTGACCCTGCGCTCGAAAATCATCTAAAAACCGTTTACAGGGAAAAGAAGAAGTCTCTGCAGCTCAGCATTAACCTAGCGAAGCGTCATGCGCGTGAAGAGTTGCTGTCAGGATTAAACAGAAATCCTTGGGGACGTCCATATCTCGCTGCGCGGAAAAAATTGCGTGTGTATGGCCCTCCAGTAACGGAGACCCTACCCCCAGCCTTCCTGCAGTACATTATTGTGCAGCTCTTTCCGGAGCCGCCTGAATTTATTTCACCGAGGATGACTGAGAGAGAAAGAGGGCTCTCAATCCACGATAGAGAAATTGCCGTGCCCACCATTTCTGAAGAGGAAATGAAAATGGCGCTTGTTAGACTGAGGTCCAAAAAGACAGCCCCAGGACCTGATGGAATTCCAGGGAAAGTACTAAGTCTTGCCCTAGAGTACCTGGGAAATAATCTTCGGGTACTGTTTGACCATTGCTTATTATCTGGGAAGTTCCCGAAGATCTGGAAGGAGGGAGGGCTATGCTTGTTGCGCAAAGAGGGTCGCCCACCTGATTCATCTTCCGCATACAGGCCTATCGTATTGTTAAACGAGACGGGCAAGATCTTGGAGAAGATAGTTGCCGCCCGTCTTACACAACATCTAGAGGAGGTAGGTCCGGGCCTTTCAGAGGCTCAGTTCGGGTTCAGGGCCGGTCGTTCTACAATTGACGCCCTGAACGCCCTAAAGGCTCGGTCATTGGCTGCTACGGCAGAAGGGGACGTCCTCCTCGCCGTATCCTCAGATGTGGTCAATGCTTTTAATAGCCTGCCGTTCGAGACGTTACGAGAGGCGCTTCGTTACCATGGTGTGCCTTTCTATCTCCGGCGGTTATTAAATGACTATCTTCAAGATAGAGTGGTGTTATGGACGGATAGTGATGGTCAACTCGGTCGTCGAAGGGTCGGTTGTGGAGTTCCACAGGGGTCGGTTTTAGGCCCGATACTGTGGAATCTCGGATACGACTGGCTCCTACGTTGTTGCCTGCCCCCCGGCATGAGCGTCATCTGTTACGCCGATGACACACTTGTTACCGCCCGGGGAGGGAATTACAATGAGGCGGCACGTTTAGCTGAAGTCGGCATCCACCACATCGTCGATCGCATTAAAGCACTGGGCCTGAGAGTTTCCAGTTTAAAAACGGAAGCTCTGCTATTCCATGGACCACGCAAGGGGCCTCCCCGTGGAGCCACTCTGCGTATACAGGGGCAGGATGTGGAAATTCGGGGTCAGATGAAATATCTAGGTCTAACCCTGGATAGTCGATGGTCGTTTGCTTCACACTTTGCTCAGCTTGTACCGAAGCTTGTGAACACCGCCGGAGCCCTCGGTAGGCTATTACCGAATGTCGGAGGACCTGATGCCACATGCCGACAGCTTTATGTTGGCGTGTTGAGATCTATGGCGCTATACGGTGCTCCTGTGTGGGCAGAATTTCTCTCCGCTCGCAACAGGACCCAATTGCGAAAAGCGCAGCGGGTCATAGCGGTAAGAGCTATTCGGGGTTACCGTACGGTGTCATGGACGGCGGCTACTCTCCTAGCGGGCGATCCTCCTTGGGAGTTACAAGCGGAGGTACTGGCTAGAGTTCACGAATTCCGTACAGCTGTGCGGTCGCGAGGTGAACGACCATCGACAGAGGATATCGTGCGGATCAGGAGAAGAGCCGACGAAGCCCTGATCCGGCGATGGAAGTTGGACTTGGAGTCCCCGGCGGCAGGTTTGGTGACGGTGGAAGCCGTCCGCCCCCATCTTGAACGCTGGATCCAAAGAAACTTTGGAGTCTTGACGTTCCGATTGGTGCAGGTACTAACAGGGCACGGCTGCTTTGGTAAATACCTGCACCAGATCGCACGTCGGGAGGTTTCACCAGCGTGTCACGAGTGCAATGCGCCAGTGGATTCAGCGCATCACACACTGGCCGAATGTCCGGCTTGGGCCCCACAGCGCCATGTTTTGATGGATGCAGTCGGCAGGGACCTCTCACTGTCAAGTGTGGTGGGGGTCATGCTAGATAGTGAGAGACACTGGTCTGCCATAGTCTCCTTCTGCGATTCTGTGATAGCATTGAAGGAGGCCGCGGAGCGGGTGCGCGAGTCCAGCGCAAATGCAGGCCCGCTCCGTCGTCGTAGATTAGGGAATAGGAGAAGGCAGTACGCCCATCTCCAACTCTCCTTTCCCTAGAAAGTCACCAATGGAGGCCGCTTATCTTAAAGATGACGGTTGCCCGCGATAGGCGGGCTTTCCACCGAGTCGCCGTAGTAGAATGCGCAAGCGATCCTGCGGCGTTTCTGCTTAGGTGGGGAGGTCTCGCTGGGTTTTAGTGGGTAGTATCGAGTACATTCTCCGATGAGCCCCACAGTACCGTTCGTTCGGTCTGTGTAAACTGCATTTCCCAGCGTTAAAAAAAAAAAAAAAAAGGTTTGAATGAGGTTTGAATTCTCATTGCAGCTACAATCAGACGGTGTCCACAGTTCAAGCTTCGCTTATCGGAATAATTTATTTCAAATATTGAACTGATTCGATTATTTCAAAATGATCGATAGTTATATTATGTGTAATATGTTTATACATATTACACATAATATAACTATCGATCATTTTGAAATAATCGAATCAGTAATATCGAAAGTATCGAAGTATAATATAATAAAAACCGGTTAACTGCGAGTTGAACTCGCCCTCCGAGGCATTCGTACCAATGTCAGGATTGTATATCAAGAAGTATAACTTAATGCCATCAAAAACATCCTGTAAAAAAACCCAAGTCTCGCAGCTGTCTTTCTACCGTAAAAAATTGTGAGATCCATGTAATACCAAGTCGGTTAATCTATTTAGTCTCTACTTAAAGGACCTTCTGTCTTAAGTTATTACAGTAGTTATTATCATGCCAATATTAAAAATATTTTACGTTTTAAACAAATAGATCGACTTGGACATCGTGACATGAAAACATAACCTATCGAAAGACATAATAGACATAATATTCGGAAGGACTCTGGTGAGGAATTAGGTTGCTGGCCCGTCGTGCTGTGTGATACATACAAATAATCAAATCATGCGATGTCCAAGTCGATCTATTTGTTTAAAACGTAAAATATTTTTAATATTGGCATGATAATAACTTATGTAATAACTTAAGACAGAAGGTCCTTTAAGTAGAGACTAAATAGATTAACCGACTTGGTATTACATGGATCTCACAATTTTTTACGGTAGAAAGACAGCTGCGAGACTTGGGTTTTTTTACAGGATGTTTTTGATGGCATCTCACTTCTTTTTGTAGAGTCCTACTTTTTGGTACCTATCTACACTTATTATTTTCTATTATACAGTAATAATGATTCATTTACTGCAAATGTAACCTTGTAATCCTATACATTTATATGGGATTACAAAGTTATTCATGCAGTTGGTGTATTTGGAAAACTGGACCAAAATTACAAAATATTTAAGTTTTCCCATGATTAAGACACTAACCTCTATTTGTATTCTAAATTTGAAGCTTTTACGTCTGCTAGAAGTGCCTTGGACTTTTGATGATCGGTGAGTCAGTCAGTGAGTGACGAAATTTAGAAACTTTAACAAGTTGTCATTCTTAAACTACTGGTTCAAATTGACTGAAATTTTAAATATACCGTGTTTATATAATGCCTGATTAGTTACTGAAATTTCAGGTTTCTTGTTTTATCCACAACGAAGTTATAGGGGGTTGAAAATGGCCTGAATTGCTTCGAGAAAAGGATGGTACGGCCGTGCCGCTGTTTTTTGCTCGACTTGGCGGGGGCACTGCCGTGCCCCCAGAAAAAGTTTTTCACGAAAATGAACTACAAATATAATTTTGTAATGATTTTTTCCTATGAAATAACTAAAAAAAATCACCTAATGGTTTTTTTTCTTTATTGGTACTATTAGTTTTTGTACCAAATTTCATAATTATAGGTCAACGAGAAGCTTCCGTTTTAAATGAAATAAATGAAATTAAAGGGAGCTTCCCTTTGATTTCATTTTTTTAATTGATGCGAGCTACGAACTACGAAATATACGAGCATTTATGCTCGTAAGTTTTGTTTGCGTTGATAAGAAGCCATAATTTTCTGTGCTCCAAGGGATCATAAGTTTAAATATTTCACATTAATTTTTGACGAGATCAATCTCGTCTTGACAGACGGACAGACGGACAACAAAGTGGTCCTATAAGGATTCCGTATTTACTTTTTGAGGTACGGGACCCTATAAACACAAGTTTAAAAAAAAACAAACACAAAATGAAGATCACTATCATTTAATACACTTACGCTCAGATATGGATAGTGATCCAATCTCTAGATTGGATAAATATATGAAACAATCTAAGATTGACGTTGGAGATAGGTTATTAATATTGAGCGTAAGTGTATTGAATGATAGTGATCCAATCTCTAGATTGGATAAATATATGAAACAATCTAAGATTGACGTTGGAGATAGGTTATTAATATTGAGCGTAAGTGTATTAAATGATAGTGATCCAATCTCTAGATTGGATAAATATATGAAACAATCTAAGATTGACGTTGGAGATAGGTTATTAATATTGAGCGTTACCAGAATTGTGACCGGAGGTACAATGATTTTCAATTAATGAATACCCAAGTCGAAAACGTTTTCACTGCACCCGTAGATAAAGAAAAAAAAATCTGGTAATTCCAGACATTAAACCTACCGCATTGACACTTATTGGATAATCCTGGGCATTCCTTTTAGCTGTGACAATGCAAGCACCACAACCAGCTTCCAAGCACATGTACTTGGTGCCACGAAGCTCTAGGTTATTACGGATAAACTCCAACAAAGTAGTGGTAGACGCTGCATCATTGCCAACTGTCAATAATATGTATTATATACATGTAATACATTATATTATAATTATAAATAATTATATGTAATAAATTGAGGTTGCTATTGTGGATGATTAATCTGTCTTTTATGGTAGCTAGAGGTCTCTGGTTAGATTGGTCATCGATTTCAAAACTAAGACAGATTTTTGTGATATGAACAATTATTTGGACTTTGTTTGGGACCAAAGTTATGAATTATCGTATTCGTTTCACACGTGCTTTAACAACAAACTTTAATCTATTGTTAACATTTTTGAAGTGTTATTCCACACTTAAATAAGTAACTTCAATATAATTTGGCGTGAGGCAGCTAAAAGTATGCAAAATGTTTTTTTTTTAATTATATAAAATAAAGGAAATTAGTACACCCAAAATTGTGTTAAGGTGAAATCGATAAACTTGAATTTATAAATCTAATTGTAATATAAAAAAAATATAGTTTCAATTATTTACTTACTTGAATATTCAATGTTGTTTATTTTAAAATTAATTATATCCATATTATTAAGCAAGGAACGTTAACCAAAAACTAAACCGAAGTGAAAGGAGCACATTAGCAATATGCGGTATAACGTAGCGATTGACTATTTCTTGTTAATTAATTCAAACGATATTGTGAAATTGTATACGACGAAAACTATAACTTTATAAAGTTTAAGTACAAAAATTAAAAAAATATTTAAAAATTAAGTTAGCTTCACGCTGTATCTCGCACACAGCCTACCCTAGGCAGAGGGAACCTAGTGTTAAGACACTCCGTTCCCCAGTTTCTGCCGAATTCTACAGACATTGCGTGTTGAGTGGCAGAACTCAACGCCGCGTTTTACCTTGACACCAGAGCGAAGAAATGTAAACATAAATTTAAGTAAAAATTTCATCTCCTCAAGTGGGGATCGAACTCACAACCAGTCGGTTTTACAGTCACATTTTGTGCCGCTGTGATTTGACGTGATTATGATTCCTCTGGATTGATTTTGTGCGGTGCGAAACTTAATTTGTTGTGATTCTCACGTAGCATTGCCGTTCTGAGTGCTTTTGGGGTGTTACTCTAAGTTTCCGATGTTATGACCCGCAAAGATGAGTACTATATTACCTGCAAACGCCTGGCATCACACACTTCCTCTTCATTTAGCTGGTTTAGAAGTGAGTCCATGATGACATTCCAAAAGGTTGGTTGGTAAGGTCGGTCGGTTAAGGAATCTTCGATACTTCGTTGTGGTAGGAAGCCGTATGGTATTTTGTTGATTTATGGAGTTGATTTAGGGAGTATGTGAAATTGAAGACGGCTGACTAAAAGTTTCTGTACAATCTTACCAAGCACTGACAAGATGCTGATTGGTCGGTAGTAGTTTAGGTGGGTATAAATCTTCTTTCCCGGTTTCCATATGATGACCAAATTTGCTATGTTCTATTGACTAGGAAAATTGTCAAGTAATAAGCACTTGTTCGCTTTAGCTAGGAGCATTTCCATGAAGTTGCGAAATGATTAATGTCCGTCTTCATGGCTTCCGCCATGGCCGCTCAACCGGTGATGTTCTGGTTTATAGAAAGCAAGAGGGGGCCTAGCAGTTCGTTTGGGCATGGCGAAGGCCTTTGATCGATGTGCTAAACTTCCATCCTTTGGGCTTCCTGAGAATTATGCAAATAAATCGCCAGTTTTCTCACTGGGCGCAGCACCAAGATCGCTATTGGCGGTTTTTGCTCTGAACATATGTTCGTGAACGCTGGCGCCTCAAGGCTGCGTGCTGTCGCCTATACTGTTTCTTCTGCATATCAATGACATTTTAGAAGATTTTAGCATTCATTGTTATGCAGATGATAGCAAAATGTACGCTGTTTACTCTGTCTGCGCAAGTCTTTCTCTGGAAAAAGTCGACCAGTACCGAAATAAACTTGTGTCTTGGGTTGGGGCATATCTCGGAAATGTTTCCTCATGGGGTGAAAGGAACTTGGATCAATTCAATCCCAAGAACGCACAAGTATGCGCGTTAACAACAAAAAAAACCCATTTGTCGTATTGCCAGTCTTCCAAAACACTCCCCTTGTAGCCACTTCCAGTATCAGCACATTGCACCTAAACGTTTCGAGTGACTGTCAGTATCGCGATCATCTGGAAAGCAAGACCAAGTTGGCCTCAAGTAACTGGAGGTCATCAACAGAGGGAGACAGTACTACACTCCAAAACACCGCAATCGGTCACTGCCAATGCCCTGTATAGGGCGCAGATTAGGCCTCATATAAATTACTATTCTCATCTCTGGGCTGGTGCACCCTAGTATCAGCTTGACCCATTTGTGGGGACCCAATGATCCGTGCAGGGCTTGACACATTGGTTTTGCGTAGAGATGTCTCCTCGCTGTGCGTTCTCTACCGCATTTACTCCTCGACTCCTATATAATAACAAAGTTTTTACTACTTAATTGCTTATTATTGTCTGAAATCAATCATAGCATCACGTGAACATTATTTTAATTTGTAGCAATCATCTCCTTTACAGGTAAATAAAATCGCACTACGCGACCCCATCATCTTTTTTTTTATTTATTTATTTTTTAATGATCCAGTCGAGTCTGCCCATGCGTGTTGTCATTGCTGGCGACGTGACTCTACCACACGTACTTTAGTCGCCTCTTACAACACCACCAGTACAAGGATGATCCTATTCTAGGCCTTGATCACACGGCAAAAATCATCTATATATCTATTTATCTATTTAATTTTACAATATAAAGCTTCTGTTTTCGATTGATTGTTTAATATTTGGTTATAAAATAACTTTTTCCACTGTGAAAATATCAAAATATATAATAATTACATGAATATTCTCTATTATATATATATATAAATTATGAGTATTCAATTTTTTTGTCAGCCACGCCAGAGCTATCACTAATCGCATGTATCGCGTGCATTTACTTACTAAGTATAATGATCTAGGTCTGCCGGCAAAGAGTCCTTTCTCACAAAATTACTGTATTTTATCATAGCAGGCACTAGCGAAGATGTCACGGTGAGAATGAAGAAGAACGTGCTCAGGTGGTTTGGGCACATCGACGAATAAAAGATGAAAGAATGGCAGAACGGAATCTAACGGAAGACCTAAGTTAACCTTCGAAAAAACCAATATCAATGATATTGGAGGAAGGTCACGTAAAAAGCATGTGGACCCCCGGAGGGCGTGTATATCTTGACAGTGGACGAGTTGAAAAAAATATGCAGACACCGTAGTGATTCTCTCTGGCTACCCTGCTGGGAATAAAGTGTGAAAAAGGTGATATTTCAACGTTATTTATTTGATAAAGATGTTGAAACTTATGAACGAAAGTTATTCCATAATAAAGGAATTTTATGAAGATATGCTATGGCTTCCATAGCATGTAATTTGAACGTTTACTTTTTGAGAAAATGACGCAGGACGCAGCCACGTAGTGTTTGCACTTTCTCAAAATTATTGAATGTATAAATTCAATAATTTTAAATATAGATTATATAATTTATGTTGATTATCTTATGGCAAGTGCAGCAAATTAAAATAATTATAAGTGATATGCGGGCGAAGCCGCAAGTGGACCGCTAGTATAAATATAAAATAGAATACTCTACATTTAAGACCATTTTGGCCCTCTGCGAAGGATGTTGCTTAATTTTTACTATTATACTGGCGCGGGAGTCCACGAGACACTTTTTTTAAATATTTTTTATAGAATTAGCCTATGCAGCTACTTTATTTAAACTTGTAGTATATTTTTCGGTAAAGTTATTTTAAATAAAGGCGGTTTTTTTAAATTAAACAGTGTTTATTGGTTTAACATAAATCACAAAAATATAACAGTAGACGTTTGGGAAAGTGACTATTACTTTTATAAGCATTGGGCATGAAAAATATATTTTTGGTTGAATACAAAGTTAAACGGTTCAAAATGACATCTTTTTTTAAAAATTATCAATTGCAAATTGGCTTCGAACAATCACGGAAACAATTTTCAGTCTCGTTTTTTATTTATGTTGAACAAATAAGACACAGTTCTTTATTATTTGTTTAAATACATCCAACTACTTGTGGTGTAACTGTAATCCGCCGTCGTATACTCAATTTTGCATATCCTTTAGCACTCTTGCTATATTTAATAAAAAAATCTTTACATGATAGACTAAATACAAAGCTATTTAGTCTATCATGTAAAGTTTTTTTGAAAGATAGGCCATCGATGAGCTTTACGGTTGCAACAACAAAAAGAGCATTTCTTATGGATCTCGTTCATTCCACCGTTCGACTGTTTATACGTAGTCTTCAATTATAACAAGGTTACTTTATTAGGTTTCGGCGTTCTTTGCAATATAAAATAAAAAAAAAATATTTTATTTATGTTATTAGTATATACGAGTATGTTATAATTTATGTATATAAAATAAAATTAAAAAATAACATAAATAATACAATAAAACACATTATGTAGAATGGATACAGTATGGAAATATATGTCCACATACTGTTTCTATTTAAGATAATGTGTTTATTATTTATAGTTATTTTACTGAGATGTGGTTATTTTTTTACAATCATTTTATCATGATATCGCGGCCTGTGATAGAACAATAGAAGAGATTCGTCTTAAGTGGTGTAAATGTAGTGTTAGTGAAGTTTAAAACTATACTAAACGTCTTGTAAAAAGACGCTGTCACTTATGTGATAGGAAATGAATGAAATAAAAAAAATATTTATATGTTAAACGGTTTTATTACAATAAAAATAATGTAGGTAATGTACATGTGTAAATAATTCGGTAAGTCCTAGCTACCAGATCGCACCAATCTTCTCATCAATCTGGGGTATTGATCAGACAAATAATAAAATCGTTGTGCGTTGCGTATCTAGAGTTAATATAAGATAGTTTTACGCGCCCAACAATTTTATTCAAAGTACATATACAAAAACACTATAATTATGGTAACTTTCAAGACTGAACAAAATTTATTGTATTCATAAGGCTTAAGTGAAGATTCAAGTAGATTTTTTTGAAATCTTAATAACAGAGTATAAAGCGTTATTTTTTATTTAAGTTTACATATTCTAGATTAAGTAAAATAATATCATTATTGGATATACCTTCCAAACAATAAGTTTCATAGATATTATTACCATAAAAAAAATACCAGAGCGCCTGGTCGGTTTCCACGAGGCGCGGGTTCGAGTCCCGCTACGTTCAAATTTTTATAAGTATTCTAAATAAGTATTTTTCTTTCTTAAGTGTGGAATAGCACTTTAAAAATTTAAAAGTATTTACAATACCAGTTAAGGGTTAAATAAAATATCCGTCAATCAGTTCAAACTTGAAAGATGCGCAGAGTGTCTTAACACTACTTTTCTTCTGTCTGTTTGTTGTTGTTTGCGTTCGTCAAGTTGAAAATAAATAATGAAAAAGCAACTAAAATCAACTTACTCATAGTACGATTTTCTGTATGTTTATTTTACACAATTTTATGCTTAATACTTTTTTATTGGAGAGGTATTGAGTATCGATACAGTCTATTTCATACATGTATTATCTTTTGTATACATATTAATACATTGTAATATTCTAACAAGTTGCAATGTAACTCGTTCTTATGTTTCATATTTACTTTCCGCTTTGTAAAAAAACGCACACACAGCTGTAATGATACTTCATCGTCGTTTTTATATAAATAAAGCAAATTAGCATTACATTTTTAGGGTCCCGTACTTCAAATTGTAGTAACGGTACACTTACACTGTGTTTTCCGTCCATCCGTCTGTCAAAACCTTTTATTTTAAAACTGCGTAGAGATATTAAGCTGATATTAACATTATAAAATATTTAGGTTTATGATCCTTGAATTACAGAAAAAATCAAGCTTCTCAACGCAATCAAAAGATACGATACGTAATTATGCAGCGATTTTGCTGCATTTGGTATGAAATTATATAAATATGAAATTATAATACAATGGAAATGTGAAAATTTATCAGGTATTTCATAGAAAAAAAAAAATCAAACTTATATTTATAGCTCATTTCATTACAAAACGAGTGCATACGCTTGTAGTAGTGTACTTAATCTTGTCTTCTTTTATAAATTGTACTTCCTGTTGATATACACTCCTGAAATTGGTACGGAGTCGTTTAATTACTTTAAGTGTTTTTCACACGGCAGTGTAGGCGGAGAGGAACTAGTGTCGAAAACTATCTGTACGAATTTGACACATTGCGTGTTGAGGTCTGTCTTGCCAGAGTGGGGAATTAAACTAATCCATTACCCCAAGTGGGATTTTTTTTGTTTTCACGCAGTATCTCGCGTATAGCAGGGTAGCCAGTGGGAACCTGAGAACCTAGTATTAAGTCCTAGAACCTAGGGTTAACATTGTAACCCATGCCAGAACTAAATTGTATAGGTAAATAATATAATTAATTAAAAAAAAATATCGTTTATAAAAAAATATTCTAAATATCATTTATAATATTATTTAATTTATACCTTAAGATAAATACAATCTTATAAATAATAGTTTAGTTCAGTTCTTTATTTACGCGTTCCGTTCACAAGTAATATTAAAGTGACGTAATATACCGTAGGTAAAACACGCGGATATAAAATATATTTATTAAAAATAATTTAATAATTATATTTAATCGTCGTGTATTATAATTTAAAATAAATAATAACATAATTAATATTTTAATTATTGTATGATATCATGTTATTATATATTCAGCCAATAAGCTACTGTCAACGTCAAAGTCAAGAAAAAGAAAGGGAAAGAAAGAGAAGGGAGATAGCGGACGCGTCTGGAGAAGGATAGTTATTAAAAAATGATTAGAGAAGTTTTAATTTATAATTATTAGATATTTAGTTAAATTTTATATGTAAGAAGCATGTGAGTTAGTACATTTAATAGTGATATAAGTATTAAGTAAATATAATAGTAGTATGGTAAGATAAGTTATATGTGCTTATTACGTATTTACAATTGCTTAGTTTGGAATATTTCGTCGCTAAGTTTTTAATAGATTATTATTAAAACAAAGAAGAGTGATATTAATGTATGTAATGCCGTCAATATTCAGAGATAAATATTATTTATTTAGCAAATGGAAACAAATACATGAAGATGTTTTATGAGGTATGTAAAATTACAATTATATTAAAGTACGCAGAATGCCTGCCGCCATCTTTGTTAGATGGCGGAAGGCATTCTGCGGGTGTATTTAAATTGTGAAATGAGAGTTAAATAGATTTGGTGAATTATAATTATTTATAAATATTATGTCTATATATTATATTAATAAATTAACATGTTACTATAAAAGAAAATACAAATATAATAGATCATTTATAAGATAATTTAAAATTATTATATAAAATACATATTTACAATTTAGAATTATTATATAATATGAGTCTATTTAATGCCCTACAATAAAGGTAATCCGTCAAGATATTTAATTAATTATCATATAGATATGAGACAGTAACAAAATATTAATTATAAACTATTTGTAATATTGTTGGAGTTCATTGACCCTATGTTTTACTAATAACTGATACTCCAAGATGCCAGCCCCGCCAGACCTACGTCATGGTAGCAAAGCTGGAATTTTTAGTATTATTAGTCCAATACTTATTGAGGACGGTAAGCGTACTCACTAACTTGAAAGTGGGGACCTTCCAGAGGTAGCTCAAACTAAAGGTAAAAATCATGCCCACCTACGTTAAAGTAGCAAGGCTCGTATTTAAGTATGTTATTAAGAATATTGTAAAAAATATATATTCATTATTGCCAGACACTTTACGTGGGCCTTTACTCCCGCCAGACGCCCTAAGGGTTGTTTAAAATTGAGGCAAACTACGTCATATTAGCAAGCCTAAATTTTACATATATTATTTAAGGTACTATTTCGAGACCCATTATAAGCAGCCAGACCAATCCGATAGGCCAATCATCCTCCCAGACGCGATAAACCTTCCGTGGGAGTGAGGACAAAATACTCCATGGGTGTGTAGCGTGTTTTCTATATAGTCTTTGATCGTGTTGTCAAAGTTGACAAGACGACTTACTAATGTGAGAATTAAAATATTAGTATAATGTAAATACATATAAGGGAAGAAATTATAATGGCAGATATAATAGAGTGTGTTTTTTGTAATAAATCAGTCATAAGTCTGTTTAAAAATTAATATTGTTTCATAAATATACATTAAAAAAGTGTCAACTAATTTTAGTACATAGAAAGGAATATAACTTAAAATTTAAAAATGTTATATAAGATGTTATGTCCCGGAACTCTGGTGTATGTAGTAGTGTCCGCATATGAGTCTAACAACTTATTTTAATGTAGAAAACAAATGAGACACGACTGTGGGGTGTGTGCCGTGCGTTTATTTAACATATCGGCCGCCTTGCGGTAGTGCGTTCGTTCCAACGACTTATATCGATCTCACAAATCAATCAACACTACGAATTACCATTCTAATACAATCTTAATATAAACAAGCGTAACCAGTACGTTCAAAAAGATCACACACAAACGTCCTGGAGGGTTCAATAAAGACTGCTGCAACCACGGTCTGGTAGGAATTCACGGTGTAGGGGCGGGGCAGTGCCCTTGCGCTTTCTTACTTTTATTATAACTAAAGATTCTACACAGTTATAGTAAAGTGGAAGATAGGACGTCTTCGATATACTTAAGAAATGTCACGTGAGATTAAAACGGACAGACTACGACATGTTATTTATCATAATATATATTTTTTGTACTTATATTTAATTTAGAGTACATTTCATATTAATACTGTTGTGTACCTCTGAATCTCTAAGAGATCTTGGATTACTTACGATCACTACGGAAGGGTTCTAGACTAGACTACATTAGACGTATCACGAGCCGTACTAAAATATTTAAAATATTATTTAAATATTTTATTAAGTGGAGGGTGGGATGTCAGTTACAACACTCGTTGGTGGAACTCAACGCCACAACGAAATATTACGTACGTAAGAACAAGGAAATGAAAATACTAAATATTACGTGTAACCTAGTAAAAATCGAACTCATAATCGTCACGTTTGAAGTCACATGCTCTGCGCCATGACGGCCTCTGACTGGAAGTAGGCTAAGAGACGGTGTTCTATTTATATATGTAGGGCAAAATATACAATTACAATTTTTGGCGAGTATTAACAAAAAATGTCTAATGTTACAAATAGCGATCGACTCAGAAGTAATTAAGTCTAAAATACATTTCATAAAAGCTATGAAAAATTTGTATTGCAATTAATAATATAATAAATGTGCAACTTTTCCCAATAATACATTTTTTTATCATTTTATTATTTTTTCTACTTCACGCTGTACCCCGCATTTGGTAGAGTAGACATAGGGCGCCCTAGTGTTAAGATAATCCGGTTCCCACTTTCTGGACAATTTCTAGATCTTGCATGTCTGTATATAGGAACTCAACGCCGCGTTTAGTCGTGTTACGAGAGTGGGAAAGGGAATCACACCCACAATTGGCAAGATTATAATCAGACGATAGAGAGATGTACAGCTGCGTGACGACGGATCATTTCGTATTTATTTTATGATAGAGGGACCCGCTCGCGGCTTCGCCCGCTTAAACCACTGAATTATTTACTTAAAACACTGAATTACGTTCGTGTTTTAATATATAATGTATGTTTGCTCTTAACATTTCTAATATAAAAAGTATTAAACCTTGCATTTTCGAAGTTCTCATTAAAACATTCAATTGTTTTGAAAAAAAGAAAAAAACAATTTATCTAACCTTATAATAAAATCGTAACTCATCTTTTAACCATGATCTTTTTTTTGCACGTTCTTATCCTAATAAAACTAGGTAGGTTTGTCTGTTTGTGTACGTTAATCTCAAAAACGGCAAAATCTAAATAAATATTTTTTTAAATTTCTTTTAACATTTAGTATTCCAATTATTTTAAAATTAATATTTTATTGAATTAACTATAATCGCTGCTGAACAGGCTTAGGTTTTCAATTAAAAGATAATGTCTTTAAATAATGATAATGATGATAATGTTATTAGAGCACGTAAGTAATTCAGTTTATTAAATAAATTATTGTGTTGTTCAAGCGGGCGAAGACGCGAGCGGGTCGCTAGTGTTGCTATAAATGATGTAACATTAAGCATTAGCTAAACTCTGTTTAGTTGTTTTTATTTAATGTTTATTTAGTAAGATTCGTCAATTTGAATTAATTAATTAATTAACTTTAACGGAACGTTACAAAAATATATACATATAATAAATAATTAGCTATTACGTATATTTTATGAATATCAAATATCAAAATTGGTCGTATTTTTTAGTTGGAAACAATCAAAAATTCTTATAGAAATTACGATAATGTCGTAAAAAAATCATATTAGAAGTCATTATGTTGTCAATCTATTCTGCTTATTAAATCAATAATCATGTATCTTAAGCGGGCGGGCCGCTAGTAGTTAATAAATTATTTTCTCAAATTAAAAAAATGTTTGTTATTCTCGTGGAAATTTTATATCGGCAAAAAATATTCAAAATGTTCAAAATTACACTACAATATCACATTATTATCGACATTGTACTGTTGATAGTATTTTTATCTTCAGTGACATAAAACTATTTTTTTGTTCTGTGATTAATTAGATCATTTATCAAGTTATAAGTATTAATCAATAAAATTACCATTTAAATTTGTGGATATCGATGAAACAATTTTTATAATTATATTTTCAAATTTTATAAAATTACATATTGTAAGTAAAAAGAAGTAGTTAAGGTAAAAGAAACAAATACAATAAGAAAAGATAAAGATTATTTTCACATTTAAGGAACATTTAAACTTAAAATTTAAATTTAAATGTTCCTGGATTTAAATGTGAAACGTGTATTTAACGATATCTTTAAATTATTTTCAATAATATTTTTTAAATACTTAATATGTAAAAACACCCAGTAATTTTTTTGAGACACGTTTTAATAACACACTATAAAATAAATTTCATTCAATGTAATTACAATGACTGAATATTTTATATTAAAATATTTTGTCATTCGTCAGATTATATCCGCCATTTTCAGTTATTTTCATTGAATTTTCGTGATTCCGTTCCGTTACTTTTGTTGTTTTTATTAAGTTTCTTATTTTGTTAAGTATAATATTGTTTTTTGGTTCTAGTATCTTTTTTATATTTTGTTTTATTTTTGTTATTTTATTTTTCTCATACTTTAAAATTTATATTTTAAAAGGTTAACTCATGTAAACCTGGATCAAATAACGCTTGCACTTTTTCTTCACCGAAGAAAAATCTATAAAAAAAATGTCCAGTAAAAGTTATTATATTCCTTTTGAAAAGCTCTTAAGCTTATATATCTTGTTCAGAGAAGTTAAACAAAAAGTCATATATAGCAGGATTGGAAGGGGGAACCTAGTATTAAAACTTAAATTTAATATATTATTATTATTCTTTAAATGTGTTTTCATAAAGAGACACGGTGTAGCCTAGGAAATATAATTAAAAGCAAGCTGGCTTACAGAGCAAAGCTTTTGTTATGCCATTTCCGGTTTGCCACACCAATTTGCGTTGACTTCCTGTACTCATTCGCACTATGGCCGTTGTATAAAATTTTCACACTTCCAGGAATTTGCCAATTTCTTTAAACATTATTATCCTGATACTGTTTAAATAATATATTTCTGAATATCTGTGAACTTAGCAGAGCGTTGTACAGCAGATCAAAAATAAAATGGAGACTTTTCGCATGCAACTGAGTTCTATAGTTCCTAATAGATAATTTTTTTGCAAATAAAAATCGTGGCGAGTTCTGCACACATAGCAATGAGTAAAATAGTTCCTGATCATAATTAACAATAGTTCTGTTGATTCTACGTAGAAAAAAAATAAACGGATAAAACAACGTTCGTTTCGTAAACTGTTCGAATCGTACGGTAATTTTAAAAATACATAAAATTATGCTAAGACGTGAGATTTCTTCGATTTTTACAAAAAGCCATTATAAAACGCCTATTATAAAAGTAGAACTAGAGTAAAAATGCCAACAGAGCATAGTTGAATATATGAAATATCGAAAAATGACAATTTAAACTTGTCATACGAAAAAGTATAATTTTTTATTTCATATTATGCTCAGACACGAGAACTTTCCGATTTCTATTGGAAAATTAATAGTTCTATTATAAAAAGCCTATTACATAACTAAAACTTGTGTAAAAGTGAAAGCAGAACATAGTTGAAAATTCGATTTGTTGAAAAATATCAGTTTAATTTGTTGAGATAAAAAAATAATTTTAAAAATTGTTAATATCATGCTCCGAAAAGGGAACTCTTAATTTTTCAACAGAATATAAGTAAGTGTAAGATATTTAGCCTGAAAAAAAAACAGAACTCAGAAAAAACTGCCAGCAGAACATAGTTGAATATAATATGAAATGTTGAAATATTACGATTTAATTCGTTCATACGGAAAAGTAAAGTAAAAGTAAAGGTGTGATTTCTCTTGACTAGCACTCTGTGCAAACATTGTTATCAGGATCTGATGATGGAGCCGGATCACTAGAACTTCAAGATGGTGCCAAGTAATCTTAACAAATTTGGACTTGTTTGATTTTTCTTGTTACTCGTTACATTGTACAAAATACAGGCCCTATTTTGTTTCAGTGACAACGTGATGTAAACGTCCTATATTAACATCGGTTAGTAGACAAGCCAACCTTACCTGCTTATCCTACAAAACCTTTTTATCCTACAAAAAGGACAAAAAGTATAAAATAAATTAACTTAGAAGTTAGAAGTATATTAGAAGTTCAACATTTATTATTCACTTTTTAGTTCATTTAATAAAAGCTTGTGTTTTATTATTTTTTACTTTTAATTTATTTCACTCAATTAAATCCAAGAATATCAGAGATTGAATTAAGCGGTGTCCTATAGTTAAATATAGGATTTGTAAATAAGAACCAATTAAATTATTTTGTAAAAAGAGTACTAATATATATATTTATTTTCACATTATGCTCGGAAGCGGGAACTATTCGGTCAAACATACCTTAAAAAAAATATTTAATATAAATCATATAACAAAACTAGAACTCGTGATAAAGTACCAGCAGAGCCCTGTTGAATACTTATATTATGTTGAAAATGAGGAGTTCGTTTCTGAACATAACCTGAAAAGCAATATCAGTACGACGTTTCGTATGAGGAATTAAATTTTTTTTTTTTCAACTATTCATAGACCTCGATAGAGTTCGCTCTTCTGAGCATGATATAAACAATTTTTAAAGATATTTTTTCGTCTCCACAATTTAAATTGATATTTTTCAACAAATCAAATTTTCAATTATGCTCAGCTTGCATTTTTACACAAGTTCTGGCTTTGTGATAGGCTTCTTATTCATATCCTGTTAGAAATTGAGGAATCTGAGCATGATATTCATAATCGAATCTGAGCATGATATTAATAATTTTTAAAATTATTTTCCCGTCTCAACGAATTAAATTGAAAATTTTCAACAAATCGAATTTTTAACTATGCTCTACTGGTATTTTTACACGAGTTTTAGTTTTGTAATAGGTTTTTTAAATTAGACCTATTCATTTTATAATGAATACCGAAGAGTCCCTTCGTCTGACCTGACCATAATTTATCCAGTTTTAAAATTACTTTACAATTCGAACAATTTACGAAACGAAAGTTAATTTTTCTTTAAACTTTAAAGTTAAATATGATCAGGAACTATTTTACTCACCTTATGAGTGTGCTGAATGTGTGCAGGACTCGCTCCGATTGTTTTTTTAATGCAAAAAATGGGGCCAGGCCATTGAGGCCAGTCGTGGCGCAGCGGCACAAAGTGTGACTAAAACCGACTGGTTGTGGGTTCGATCCACTCGAGTAGATGGAAGATTTATTTAAATTTATATTTCCATTTCTTCGCTCTGGTGTCGAGGCAAAGCGCGGCGTTGAGTTCTGCCACTCAACACGCAATGCCTCCAGAAACCGGCAGAAAGTGGGGAATGGAGTGTTTTAACACTAATTTACCTCTGCCTACTCTGCTGTGTGCGGGGTACAGCGTGAAGCAGACACGGGATAGTGTCATAGTGATGAGGGGTTCAGACGGTTCAAAACACCGGATTGTAACTACACCTGAATTGTATGTGATTCCTAACTGTGTTTTTGTTCCGTCATTGATCTCTACCATTTCCACCGACGTAAAGGACCCAGGACGTAAAGGATAAAATATTAAAATTGTGAATCTAAGAAATAAGTGGCTTTGATTTTATATACCTATATACCTTAACTGCTTAGGTTTTTTTGTTTGTTTAGTTAACTTAGTTTATCTTAACTTAGTTTATCTAAACGAGAGACAAGTGACAGCTATCAATTTACAGATATTATAATGTTTAAAAATAAAATTTCATAATATTTTTATTTTATTTTTTGTTTGTATTGATTTCAAATTGTTTTTTTTATTTTATTTCTTTCTTTCTTTAGGTATAGTTGATAATTGTGAATTATCAATTCTTTCAGAATGGCTGGCAGGTTTGATAGTTGTATTTTTTGTTATTATTTTTTTATTTTTATTTTTAAATCTTCAATTTTTTTTCTATTTTATTTATACAACTAGCGACTACCATGCGGCTTCGCCCGCTTAAACTACTAAATTATTTACTTAATACACTAAATTACGTTCCTGTTTTAATACAGGGTGGAAGTGTCAGTACCACTTTAAATGAAACCACAGTTTTAACTACTCTATAAAAGCCTAATACAATTTTTTTCCCCAAAATGAAACAGTGATTTTTTCAAACAAAATAAATAATAAAATTATTGTTGTAATATAAAACGCCATTTGTCAAGAACGACGCAAGACACACTTAAACCTTGACATTGGCGAAGTGATATGTGCTCTACTGGCACGCTCGGAACGCCATAATCAAAGAACCATACCATACCACACTTAAACCTATCTAAGGAAAACCGCCGCATACGCTCATTTCGAAATCAAGTCGTAGGTATTGGCGGCAAAGTTCAAAGCTGCTTAACCTTTAGTAGTATTTTTGTAGTAGTATGTGTTTACGCTATTAATATCTATACGTAACTGCGTCACACGAAATACAGGTATGGATAAATATCGTGAAATGGAAAAAAATCCTACGTTTAAACTGTTGAGATATCTTGATTAATTTCTTTAGGTATGGGCCTAAAATATTTTACCCTATATACTGTTCCCGTAAAAGGAACGCTGACACTACCACCCTGCGTACCTATAATGCATGATTGCAGTTTAGATTTCTAATCTGAAAATAATTAAAACTTAGTTTGCATTTATAATAATTGAACATATTTTATATTTATAATAATTATTTTGATTAAAAGATACCAATAGTTATTACAACACATGCGAAGAACGTATATTTTAGATTTTTTTTTAAATTCTTATACCTTTTCAAAACTTACCAACATTTTTATAGTTAATAAATATTTCTTTCATATTTAACAAAAGTCCCCAACTTACCATATCGGCATACAACATTATCATATCGGTGAAAAAATATTCAAAATGTTCACAATTAAATTGTATACCAGACATTGCAATAATTAATTGAAAACAGTTATATTACAGGAGGATACCTTTATATACAAATGTTTAAAGCTGTTTTTATGAAATAATGTAGAATAATATATTCTATAGAGAAATCACACATTCATTTTACTCTTTCACTATAATACACTAGTGGGCACGCGCAGCTTCGCCCGCACCCTTAGGGGTGAATTCTAAAAAAACCACGAAACACGTGTTCAATAAAATATTCTTAACAGTCTGAATTTATTTTTTTATAAAAATCGGTGGCGATTTAAAGATTTTTCCGTATAAACTTTCAACCCCTTATTTGAACCCTTAAGGGGTGAATTCTTAAAAATCATGAAACACGTGTTCAATGAAATGCTTTTGAGAGTCTGAATTTCAAATTTTATAAAAATCGGTGCCGATTTAAAAATTTTTCCATACAAACTTTCAACCCCAATTTCATCCCTTTAAGGTTATAATTTTTCAAATTTCCTTCTTAGTGGATGTCCAGAATATGAAAATAAACATCTGCCCAAATTTCACGTTTCTACCATCAGCGGTTACGGCTCTGCGTGCGTCTTACCTCAGTCAGTCAGCACAAGTCCTTTTATATATATAGATAGATAAGAGATTCTTTAGAGTAACCACTACTGCCTACTCTGTACTGATGGCGGCTCCGTTCCCGCATTTACGTCCTAACAATATGTACCATAAAAATTAAATCTTATTTGATAGTATATAGATATAAGCAAAAGAAATATAAAATATTGAAAATAAACGGAGAAACGTAATTATATTGCATTTTTTCTTTTTTTTGTCCTTGAAACGTATTAATAAATTTTAATACAATTCATTTGTTTTAAGTAAAATACTAAGTTTAATTCGTATTTTGTTTAATATACACTCTTGAAAAAGTTCTCTTAAGAAATCCATCTGATATAATGTGACGTACATACCAATCATTAAAATGTATTTACATCACCACGTCATCTAAACATAATATAATTTTTTATAAGCTATGAACTCACAATCAGGAGGCATTGCGTGTTGAGTGGCAGAACTCAACGCCGCGCTTAACCTCGACACCAGAGCGAGGAAATGGAAATATAAATTTAAGTAAATATTTCATCTCCTCGAGTGGGGATCGAACCCACAACCAGTCGGTTTTGCAGTCACACCTCGTGCCGCTGCGCCACGACCGGCCGACCGGCGAATCAGAATTACTTACTACCAAATATATTTACCTTTTATTGTAGATATCGCTATTTGAGCTAGTAGTAGTTTTTAATTTCACCAATGTTCAGTTTTTAAAATAATATTTATGGTAGACTTAAAAAAATATTCATTTTATTTTAGGTGTTTAATTTGTCATTAAATAACATAGGAAGATAAATGATTTATTCATTAATAATTTTCATTAAAATTATATAATTAAGCTTTACTTGTCAGTAATCAACAGAATTTGATTGTGTCAGAGTTTTATTAACCGAAATATGTAAAAGGAGGAGTTAAGTTTTAATTATAAAATCTGGTTAAAATTGAAGAATCTCGATAATGAAAACTATCCTATAAGTTGCATTAGACGTTGAACTATTGATATGATAAAATTAATTCACTACCATCCAGTAGTTATTGGTATTTTTTTTATTTTTATTTTATTTTAGAAAATATCAACAGTATAAATGTAAAAAGTATTAAAACGTCTATAAGATAACACTGTAAAACATTTAGCGTAAACTACATACAGTTGGTTCTCTTCAGTTATTAAACAAAGGTCGCGTTGTCAACATGGATAGAGTAAAGTTTAAGATCAACGGAAATGAATATTCCGGTATATTTTATATTTTTTTAAAATAATTATTTAGTTCTTTTGAAAAAATAATAACAATTAATAATAATATGTTATAAATCTATCATCGTCTAATTATTTCCTAAAATTTCATTTTAAGAAATATTCATCGGATAACGTTATTTTATTTGTATAATTTATTTTATTTGCATTTTAATAATAATTGTTTTACGTTCGTTTTTTTACAATGAAATGAGGCCAGTTACGGTGGAGGGACACAAGCATAGAATGAAATACTTATTCCATCATCCTTGAAGATTGATCATTGATCATAAAATTTTCTTTAACTTTTTTTATCATTTAAGTCGGTTCAGAAGTATCTTCAAATATAACCCTGCTGGATTACATACGTCATACTATTGAACTACGTGGTACTAAATATATGTGTCTAGAGGGCGGATGTGGAGCTTGTATTGTGAGTGCTGTGACATCTCCTGGTGGTACCCCTAAAGGTGTTAATGCGGTAAGTTTAGTAACTTCGATTGAAGGTTACATCGAGGAAATGTAGTATTAATACATTATTTCCTCAACTCAATTGTCAAGACGTTGCGACTTGTTTTGATACTAGAACGAGGAAATTACAACAATTCATTCATTGGGAATCGAACCCATAGTCGTCGAGCTTACAGTCATACGCTGTGCTGCTGTGCCTCGACGGCCTTTAATCGGTAAGTATAAAATATATATAACAATTGACATATATTTATATTTGGCTATTTTAGATTAATTTTATTTGGCTATTTTGATTTGAGAGAATTGAGGCCAGTCGTGGCGCAGGGGCACAAAGTGTGACTGTAAACCGACTGCTTGTGGGTTCGATCCCCACTCGAGGAGATGAAATATTTACTTAAATTTATATTTCCATTTTTTCGCTCTGGTGTCGAGGACAAGCGCGGCGTTGAGTTCTGCCACTCAGCACGCAGTGCCTCCAGAATACGGCAGAAAGTGGCGAACGGAGTGTCTTAACACTAGGTTCCCTCTGCCTACCCTGCAGTGTGCGGGATACAGCGTGAAGCTGATTTATTTATTTTTTTATTTGGCTGAAAATGTAACACGCTAATCAGAGGAACTGCTGGTTATAATAGGAAAAATATTTTTGTGTTACATAGTCAGTTGGTGAGGAAGCCTGCAGGCTATCTCTATCTTCGAATTATTATTAAAAATACGGAAATATTACTGTTTGATTCTAAATTAATCTAATCCATATTTATTTTATAAATATTCCGTCATAGGCGGCGGAACCTAACAATGTGCTTTTTTAAGAGGGTAGGGCAAAGACAATTTTATTTAGTTTAATATGGTATTTAGAAAATTAATAGAATTTACCATATTTCTTATTTTACTTTAGTGTCTAGTACCAATAACATCGTGTAACGATTGGGAAATAACAACAATTGAGGAAATAGGCAATCGCTTAAAAGGATACCATTCCATTCAGAAGACTTTAGCTGAAAATCATGGATCACAGTGTGGATATTGTACCCCAGGATGGATCATGGCCTTTTATAGGTAAATTTCTTTTTGTTCTTCTTAATTTTATTGTCATTAAAAATTATAACGCATTTAGCCTAGTGTTGTATTCAGGCTTGTCGTGGCGCAGGAGCAGAACGCCTGATTGTAACGTGACTTGTTGTGGGTTCAATCCTCACCCGAGAAAATAATAATTACATTTATATTTTCATTTCTTCGTTCTAGTGCCCAGGCAAAGCGCGTCGTTGATTTTCGCCACTCAACACGCTATACCACCAAAATTCAGCGGAACGTGGGGAACAGAGTGTCTTAACACTAAGTTTCCTCTGCCTATCCTGCTGTGTGCGAGATACAGCGTGAAGATGATTTGATTTGATTTTGAAAAACTTGTTAACTATGTTGTCCACGCACTACCCAGTTTTTAAAACATTGCGGGTTGAGTACATAGCAGCTCAATGCCACCCTGAGTCTCATTACTAGGGCAAATTAACTACCTCCACTTACACCACTTACTTATCAACTTTATTCATTATAGATAGAGGTAGGCAAAAAGGGTAAAATGCAATTTTCTTCTAATTTTTAAATATAATGCCCAGATCCATTTAAGAAGATCAAGAAAATTTGATTTTGAAGCCGTCATGGAACAGCGGTTATATTTTCATTTCATCGCTCTGAATAAGCAAAAACGCGACATTGAGTTCCACCACACAACACGCAATGTTTCGGAAATTGGGCAAATAAAGTGGAACAGATTGATTTCCAACTAGATTCCTTCTGTATGGTACTGGTATTTACGAGATACAGAGTTAAGCTAAAAAAAATAACAATTGGAATATTTCAGCATACTCCAAAATAAAAAACCAACCATGCTCGAGATAGAACAATCATTTGGTAGTAACATCTGTAGATGTACGGGGTATAGACCAATTTTAGATGCCTTCAAAACTTTTGCATCTGACTTTCCTGTCAGCGACATACAAGACATTGAAGACTTAAGAATTTGTAATAAAACTAACGAAAGCTGTTTAAAAGAAAAATGTGGGGATTCAGATTGGTGCTTCGTTACTAAAAATGAAATATTTGCAGAACCTTTGCATATACAATTAAGTGATGGTCGAGATTGGTATAAAGTACACAATTTAGCTGATGTTTTTGCTATTTGGAATGAGAAGGGTAAAACATCTTATATGCTGGTTGCGGGTAATACTGGCAAAGGTAGGTTGTATCTTTACTGTGCTATTTTAAACACAAATTAATAAGATTGACAAACAAAATGCAGTATCTGCAAATAAGGCTGATGGCGGAAAATTCTTTGCCTACTTTGCTATGAAGCTGAAAAAAAATATGAATTGATGCAAAAAATGGGAAAAATAATATCAATAGCGACATAATTTAAATAATAATGCTAGGATAAAATTTTATATAATCATTCGATCTTTGCAGGAGTATATCCCATATTGGAATATCCCCAAGTATTAATAGACATTACCTGTATTAAAGATTTACAAGGTTATTATTTGGATCAGAATTTGGTAATCGGCGCCGGTAACACTTTGACAGAAGTTCTAAATATATTTGAAAGTCAATCCAACGAGGAATATTTCAATTATCTCAGTATTTTAAGGGATAACCTAGAACTAGTTGCGCATATACCTCTAAGAAATGTGAGTTTGTTTGTTTTATTATTATTTTAAGTATCGGAAAAGTTACCTCATGGGGTGAAAGGGACTAGGTTCAATTCAACCCCAAGAAGCCACAAGTTTAACGCGTTAACCACTAAAACTAAACCATTTGTCATATCGCTACTCTTTCAAAACACCCACTTATAGCGTTTTACACTCGTGATACGTAAAGCTATACTTGTATGGCGTTGACGAAAATTTTACTACAATTTCTCGTCTTAGATTTGATCGAATATGGACTTGTGTTTTATTTCTAAATTAAAAATTAACCTTCCTATACCCGCGCGTTTGTCTGAGACCGACAGAATGATTTTTCGATTTGAAATAAAGAACGAATAATGCTAGTTTAATGAACTTTCTAGTACTTGCCTAATTTAATACCACTTTGAAATTGACGTGTGACCTTGAGTGGGGGCCACATTTGGGTGAACTGAGCGTCATTCTGTGCCAGAAACCGGCGCGGGGTATTTTTGGTGAGTAATATTTTTTATTTTTCATGATTTTCGTAGATTTATTTTATAGTTTGCATATTTTTTATAAAGAAGTTTACTCGTATACATTTTTACCATAGTTTTACCTTAATTTTATTATTATATTTCAGAGTATTTATGCTATACATGAAATAAAAAAAATATTTTTGTTATTTTGTTATTTGTTATTAGAGCTTCGTTTATGGGCGTGATAAAGAATGAGGAGCAGATAAGACTAATGTTGGATGAAGCTGGACAGGATACAGATTACGAGGATGAAAATGACAGCGAGGTGGAAGATCACGTTGAAGTAAGAGAAGAAAATACGGATACCGAACTAGAAGGTGACTCCGAGAGTGAGTTAGAGGATGAACGAGGTACCTACCTTGGGAAAGATTCTCAAACAAAGTGGAATAAAACTGCTCCGTCGGTAATGGGCAGAAGACGTGTACAGAATATAGTGACTGAACAACCAGGCGTAAAAGGTGAAGCTAAATTCTTGAAAGAAGCAGGTGATATTTGGAACGATACTACAAAGGTGTGCTGAAATCTGCAAACTAGACGGTCCAGAATCATCAGGTACCGCTAACAACTTAGGCCAAGCTTCGTTGTAGCTTTTGTAGTTCGAAAAAAAACCGTAAAACGTGTTACAACTGCCTTACTTGCAAAAAATATTTTTGTTTGGAACACGCGGTTATGGTTTGCTCTTATTGCTATAGTAATGAATCTCAAGAGGATTAGATTTTATTTTATTATTCCTAGTTCTGTTATCTAGAAGATTTACGAAGATCTTTATGTTATGTTGAAGAAGAATTTTAATTTTGGTTAATTTTATCTTAGTTTGTAAGAATAACTAATGTTTTTCAATGGCTGTTTCTGAAGACTGTGCAACAATAATAAATGCAAATAATTGTAAAAAAAATGGTTTAATTTATTAAACATATCTCTAACTTTAAATACAATTTAAGTTTCCAATAGGTTTTCCCAAAAAAATCAAAGTTACGGATTTTAAGGTTTCGGTCCGTTACACCGTGCGCGGGTACAGGTGTTACACTATTTAGCGCGGGTACAGGAAGGTTAAATCAAAAAATATATAGTATTTTTTGAAATTATGTTATTTTCAAAATTTATATTTCAGAGAGCAACACTCGCTGGTAATTTAATGGTAAAAAATGCACATTCGGATTTTAATTCTGACATATTTTTACTTTTGGAGACTGTTGGTGCAGAGTTGAATATTAGTAAGTATAGTTAAGCATTAGTTCAATCTCTGCTTAAGGAAATTAATCTCTAATTAGACAAGTAAGGAGTTGGATCTCGGCTCATTTAATGAATCTTAAACTCGGTCAAAAAATCGAGAACAAAGTAATTCGACACTATATACTATTTTCGTGCTTTGCGAGATAAATCTAATTAAATATATATAATATAATAAAAATATCACCTTGAACAAATTTAATCTATAATATATTTTCATTACTCAATATTAATATTTTGCAGTAATTAAATAATTTACTCGCAATGTTAAGGAATTATTAAGGATTTTGTACCTGAAAAAAACAGGACTCTTATAGGCTCACTTTATTGTTCGGCGGTCTGATTGTCCTCCTAATTATAAATTTTTGTAAGGAGCAATACTTGGAGTATTGCTACTGCGTACTGTACAAACTCAAAATATGTTAATTTATAAATATATCACTAAAATATCTACTACATATACGACCTTATATATGTGGTCCATTTTATACAAAATTAATCCATTTGACCGCAAATTTAAGATTGCTAACCTTATCAGGAGTATACATTTCTTCTAAATAATGCAGTTACAATCATAAAATTTGTACGGAACTTGCGAATGATTGAATGTAACTCAAATTTGGCCGGTTTTTTTTTTGTAGTGACATCCTCATCAACGAAAAAAACTATATCAATGAAGAATTTTCTTAAAGAAGATATGAAAGGGAAGATAATAATTTCTATAATATTTCCGCCACTATGTGATGAGTATAAATTAGTAACTTACAAGGTATGTCCCAAAAATAATACATCCGATATTTTTCTAAAGTGTGTGTAAAGAAAGAAAATACATGATCAGTGTAAATGGTAAGATATAAGTGAATGAAGTGGTATATTTAGGAAGTGACATACTTCAAAGAAAGAAAATACATGATCAGTGTAAATGGTAAGATATAAGTGAATGAAGTGGTATATTTAGGAAGTGACATACTTCAAATAGAGTTGGAAGCCAGAGATAGATGCAGAACCAACGGCACAGCTGCACGTTTTGCCGCACGCACCGCACTGCAGTGTTGGCACCTACGTTGCTATACGACGAAGCAGACGAACTGAGGCGAACTGAGCGTTACAGAAGAAGAATAAAAGAAAGACGAATGTTGTTAAGATGCGATGTTCGTAGGATATGCGGAGTCAGCTTAGCTGATCGAAACCGCAATGAATAGACACGGAATGGCAGGTACCAGCTATGATGTCACATTGAGAATGAAGAAAAATGTGCTTTAGTTGGTTTGGGCACGTCGAAAGAATGAGTGATGGCTAAAAAGATTTATGATGGAAAAGTAAGCGGTAAGAGAAGTAAGGAGAGACCTCGATTGACCTTCGAAAACCTTCGAAAAGTATCAAAGATACTGGAGCGTTTGGCGCTCCGTTAGCATTACTTAGTATTAAATTAAGAAAAATAAAAAGAAAGAAGCGAGCTTTAAAGAAAGAAGCGTTAAATTAAGCGTTAAGTTTAGTTTTTTCTTTTTTTTTCAATATATATTTTTTAATTTTAGTCAAAGTCATTCATCTCATTCATAAATAACATAAATGTGTCAATTTGGTCAAATCGACACATTTATACCATTTATTTTAATAATTTCAGGTAATGCCCAGATCGCAAAATGCCCACGCCATTGTACACGCTGGTTTTCTATACAAATTGTCTGAAAACAATACTGTTAGTGCATCTAGATTAGTATATATCGGTTTGAATAATAGTTATACTAGAGCATCAAAAACGGAACATTACTTATCTGGAAAAAAATTATTCAAAAACGAAACTTTAAAAGGCGCATTAACGACCTTGGACAAGGAACTGGTAGTCACAGAAAATTTGCCCAGTCCTCCTGTTGAGCAGAGACGAAAAATAGCATTGGGCCTTTTCTATAAGGTTCGTGTTTTCTTTTTTCTAATTTCTTTACTACTATATTAAATAATTAAACAAATGATTTGAATTCATAATAAATGAGTTAATTCATAGGTTGCTTTTTGATTATAATATTATTATAACTACTTTTGAAATAGATTTACGTTCTACTCCACATACAGAAAATGCCTGCTTGTTGAATGGCAATACTGAATGCCGAACTTTGTCTTGTCAGATCTAAGGAATGCATATATATTATTCGTTTGAGTGGGGAACCCACAACCACCGCTAGTGCATGTTGTCTCACTCCACCATAAAATCTCTCTATTATAATTATAATAATTTTTTTTATCTTACTAAATCAGTACACCTAACTGCCTACTTTAGAGTAACTATGACTAAGACTAAAATGACTAATTTAAATATAAGTTTTAAAAAAATATCTGTTGTATACTTGCAGAGGAAGAGGAGGGCAATGAGTTTATCAGTCTATGTGTGTATATATGTATGTATGTATGTATGTGTTTTCCGAGACTGCCTTGGCCAATTTTGATGATTCTTACGTCAATCGATTCATTTTAACTTTGCGAGTGTCACTAAAGACATGAGAGTAATCAAAACGTATTATCATAGCACAAACCAGTTGCCATATTATCAAAATAAAAGAATATATTTTGGCGAATTCAATCACTCAATTTCAATATTTATTGTTATAATTTCAATGATTATTGTTATAATACATGCATACTTGTAGTAAGCCTGTTTGGTATACTTGTATTTTGACAATGTGATCTATTATATGATGTTAACTAAATATGTGATATTCAAAGTTAATTAATATCAAAAATATCATAAAAAACAAAAACCCGATTGCATAAAACTAAAAAGAAAAACAAGCGCAATACTTTATTAGGATTAACAATCTTGATATTTAAATCGTTTTGCCTATTTTGGTAAAAAATGGGTGTAGCTAAGATATGAGTGAGCTGGATAAAAATGATTGCATTTTATTTCTCGATTTTATATTAAAGTAAATAAGAATTTTATTACAATTCATTAAATAATTGAACATATGTTTCAAAATTTATTTTCTCTTTATGTATAAATTTGATTTAGCCTTGGACGCCTATTGTAACACATTCGGAAAATTATGTATAACATGAATATTTATTTAAGAATTATTTACACTAGGCGTCACTAACCCGTCTTCAGCTCTTTCTAACCAAATTGTTTGAACATATGTATTGGTTTAGTCAATTTTATTGTGTTTAAGATATTTTTTATATTTGACTTGTAACATACTAAGACCGACTTCGTAATCTGAATATGTGACTGTAATAAAATATGAGAAAAATCAAATTTGCCGACTCAATTTTTGTTGGGGCCTCCGTGGCGCAGGTGCACAAGCGTGTGACTGTAAACACAATAAAACATTTAATGATTTCAATTCCTCCCTCTGGTACAAAGCAAAGCGTGGCACTGAGTCTCGCCACGCAACAAGGAATGTCTCAAGAATTCAGCAGGAAGTGTCTTAAATGTGAAATGAGGTGTTACAATACGAGCTTCTCAGAAACTTAAGCTTTTACCTAGCTCTACCTAAGATCTTTCAGAGATTCAGAGGTAACAATAAAATAATTATAGGCAATCTACAATAAATTAAATGTAAATACAAATAAAAGATATTATGATAACAGGCCCAGGCAGGATGAGGCCAGTCGTGGTGCAGGGGCACGAAGTGATTTTACAGCCGTAAAATCGACTGGTTGCGGGTTCGATCCCCACTCGAGATGATGAAATATTTACTTAAATTTATATTTCCATTTCTTCGCTCTTGTGTCGAGGCTAATCGCGGCGTTGAGTTCTGGCACTCAACACGCAATGCCTCCAGAATTCGGCAGAAAGTGGGGAACGGAGTGTCTTAACACTAGGTTCCCTCTGCCTACCCTGCTGTGTGCGGGATACAGCGTGAAGCTGATTTAATTTTCGATATTATCTATATATATAAAAGGACTTGTGCTGACTGACTGAGGTAAGACGCACGCACAGCCGTAACCGCTGATGGTAGAAACGTGAAATTTGGGCAGACGTTTATTTTCATATTCTGGACATCCACTAAGAAGGGAATTTGAAAAATTTTAACCCTAAAGGGATGAAATCGGAGTTGAAAGTTTGTATGGAAAAAAAATTTAATCTGTACCGATTTTTATAAAATTTGAAATTCCGACTCTTAAAAATATTTCATTGAACACGTGTTTCATCGTTTTTAAGAATTCACTCCCTAAGGGTTCAAATAAGGGCTTGAAAGTTTATATGGAAAAATCTTTAAATTGCCACCGATTTTTATAAAAAATTAAATTCAGACTGTTAAAAATATTTTATTGAACACGTGTTTCGTGGTTTTTTTAGAATTCACTCCTAATAAGCGGGCGAAGCCGCGCGCGCCCTCTAGTGATAAATAAAATGCCACTGTCCACACACAAATATCTGTGACTTATGCCTAGTGTATTACGTCACTTTAATGTAACTTGAGAACTGAACTAAGTTAACAAAAATACAGTTTCATTGTAAACAATATTTTATGGATACTAAACTCGTCTACCTATCTGTTGAGAAAATATTTTGCTCATGTTTTTAACATATATTTATCGTAGGGATTACTATCTCTATGCCCATCAGACATATTGGGTGAACGATTCAAATCTGGAGCAATCAACTTACGGGATACACGGCCGGTGTCGAAAGCTCAACAGGTGTTTGATACAGATCCTTCTAAGTGGCCGTTAAATCAACCCATACAGAAAGTAGATGCTCTGGTACGTTTCTAGAATATATTATGCCTATTAGTTTTTTTTTATTTTTGTTTTATTTTTCTAGTTCACACTGTATTCCGCATTAAGTTACTTCGTCTGCTTATAAAGAAAATTTAAAATTGAGTGAAAACTGAGAGTCTCAAAAATTGAGTGGGGAATGGGGATTCTCCAAACAAAACAAACTCACAATAACAAGTTTGTTTTGTTATCAGAGTGAGCAAATGAAAATAATTAATTCCCTCGAGTTACAATAGAAATAATCGTAATAATCATTGATATTTTGTAACTTAGCTGAGATGTTGTCGTACATGCGAAATGGGATGGGAATCTACCATATTGATTGTAGATTCCCACAAATTAATTCTGTGATATTGAAAAAACTAAAGCTTCTTGAGACTGTAATCCCTGATAATATTTTTTTATTAGTGTGTAGTAACAGCTAGACTATTAATTTAAAAATTACAAAATTAATAATATTTATATTTTGATTCTAATATGATAGATACAATGTGCGGGCGAAGCTAAATTCGCAGAAGACTTACCTAAGCTTCCAGACGAAGTATATGCTGCTTTTGTACTTAGTACTGTCCCAGTTGGAACTATAGACAAAATAGATCCTAGTAAAGCTTTGGTGAGATCACTATATACTTAAACATTTTTATAGATTTTTTAAAAATTAAATTTAAATTTGAATATAAAATGGTAACAGTATTTTTGTACTCGTATCACTTTAATTGATAATAATAGTTATGTTATTAATATCATGTTTGTTCTAAATCAATCAGTCTATACTTGTAGAAAGTACCGGGAGTGGTCGCTTTTTATTCAGCAAAAGATATACCTGGAGAAAATACCTTTACACCGCCGCCAGTCAATCATTTTGTGACAGCTAACGAAGAAGTTATAGCTGCTAGTGAAATCAAATATTATAATCAGCCTATTGGTATTATAGTAGCTTATGATCAGTATATAGCTAATAAAGCAGCTACTTTAGTCGAAGTTACTTATAAGAATGTAAAGAAACCCATAACAGATGTAAGAATAACCAAAAAAGACCCTAACAAAGCCACCCTAATCTTTTCTCAAGATGCAAAAAGCAGAGGAAATGATATTGTTAAGGTAGTAAAAGAAGATTATACAATATTTGGACAGTATCATTTTTGTATGGAAACTTTAGTAACTGTCGCACAACCTTCTGAAGAAGGGTTAAAAGTTCATGCAGCTGCTCAGTGGATGGATGCCGTACAGCAGTCTTTATCGAGAATGTTGAAGATTCCACAGAATAGGTAATCAAAATTATTTATTATTGCTTTTGGCTTAAAACTTTTAATGACGATCAAGTGCGAATCGATTTCGGCCACCGGGAGTTCCGTAACAGTTTCAGAGTTGTAGGTTAACAAGAAGTACAATATTTATAATAAATAATTTCTTTTTCTCAACATTATGTATCAATTTTGTTGAATTAAATCAAACTAGTCCATCAGCTAAATATAAAAAATTCTTTTTATATAACCTCTTCACGGCTTTCCCTGTGTTGCGGTAACAAGATGAAGGCCACGCCACTTAACATGTAGCGTCTTGAAAATTGGGCCTAAATAGAGAACAAAGCGTCATATTACTAGTTTCCATTTGCCTACTCTCTTATTCGCGGGATAAAGCGTAAAACCAAAACCTTGAAACTATACTTGAAAAGGTTATAACTAATTGTCCTTACAAATTTTCCAGATTGACAGTCGTTGTTCGACGGCTTGGAGGTGCATTTGGACTTAAAATAAGCAGAATATCACAGGTAGCATGCGCCTGTGCTTTAGTGTCATACAAATTGAATAAACCTTGTCGTTTTGTACAGACTCTAACAAATAATATGCGAGCTATCGGAAAAAGGATGCCTTGTTCAGTGGACTTTGAGGTAGTTAGCTATTTTATTAAGAAAAACATATGTTTATAAGGATATATTTAATTTTTTTATAGATTTTTTATTATAACAATAGATTGAATTGCTCTTAAGAATCAAGGAGAATATTAAATTATTATGATTTAAGATGGATCACACTTTACGTTATAAGTACGGTTCTTAATATTATAAGACTAAAAAGTTTATTTAATTTATATTTCCATTTCTTCGCTCTGGTGTCAAGGCAAAGCGCGGCGTTGAGTTCTGCCACTCAACACGCAATGCCTCCAGAATTTGGCAGCTGCCAAACGAAGTGTCTTAACACTAGGTTCCCTCGGCCTACTCTGCTGTGTGCGGGATGCAGCGTGAAGCTGTTTTTTTTTATTTTAAAAAGTTTATTTGGTGGAACGAAATGATCTTAGAACTACTGGAATCAAAGGATCAAATAAAAAAAGAGATCATATCGATGTTACCCTTGGTACTTGCCAGATGTGTAATTTGTCACACTCAACTCTTACTGTTTTTTTTTCCTTTGAACAGGTCGGCGTAAACAGCCAAGGTGCGATTCAGTATATAAATCACAATATATATGCAGATAATGGCTGTACTGTAAATGAACCTTTAATAATGCTCGGCGTCGTATTATTTAACAATTGTTACAAGAAAGATTTGTTTAATTACAAAATTTATAATGTCGTCACCGATACACCTTCCAACTCTTGGTGTCGGGCTCCAGGTTAGTAATTTTGATTTTTTCCTTGTCATGCTGTACAATGTATTCAAAGTAAAAATATGATCACCTAAAGTAACAAATTTAATTGTCTTTATCGAAATTATTTTAGGTACTTTAGAAAACATTGCTATGACTGAAACAGTAATGGAGCGTATAGCATGTGAATTAAATCTAGATCCGCTTCAAGTTCGCCTCGCAAATTTAGATAAAGAGAACTATGGTGATATGAATGAACTTTTGGAAACACTTAAAACAAATTCAAATTACGAGGAAAGAAAGGACGCTGTTGAAGCATTTAATAATAAGAATATGTGGAAAAAACGAGGGCTACGTTTTTCTTTCTTATCCTGGCCGCCTGCAGGTAATCAATATTTTAACGTTATTTTAACAGTGTATAACGACGATGGCTCTATTACTATATCTCATGGCGGAGTTGAAATGGGACAGGGAGTCAATACAAGAGCTATACAAGCATGCGCATATTTGCTAAATATACCTGTCGAAAAAGTTCGAGTCGCCGCAAGTGATACAACGAAGACGGCCAACGGCTACCCATCAGGTGGCAGTATAACGAGTCAAAATGTTGTTGCTGGAGTTAAAAAATGCTGCGAAGAACTATTAAAAAGATTAGAACCAGTAAAACAAAAAATTAATAATCCGACTTGGGAGCAATTGATTAAGAAAGCGTATGAAATGGAAACTAATCTCCAAGTACAAACTGTTGTTAACGTGAATGATAACGTTGGTTATATTGTGTTTGGCATAACATTATTAGAAGTGGAAATCGACGTTTTGACCGGAGAGTGGCAAATAATTAGAGTCGATCTGATAGAGGATTGCGGGCAGAGTATTAATCCTAAGCTGGATTTAGGTCAAGTAAGTAAATATTTATAATCTACATTTATATAGAAAATATTAGATATGATAGAAACTTTTAAGATTAATTATTGTATTAAAATTTTTAAAAAAATTACGTACATGGGGTAATTTTAATGCTTAATAAAAGTTGTATTAAGGTTTTTTTAAATCATTAAATTATTTCAATTGCCGGTTTATTATATTGGCAACTGTGTTTTTTCAATTATTTACCACTTCTGCCAATGGAATTTAAAAAAAAATAATAAGTAAACCACAATATTTTTTTTTAAATAGATTGAAGGTGCATTTATAATGGGTGCAAGTTATTTCACCACTGAACAGCTAGTGATTGATCCTATTTCTGGAGAATTACTTACAAATCGTACTTGGGACTACTGGGTCATGCAAGCGTTGGATATTCCACAAGATTTCAGAATATATTTGCGTAAACGTTCGTATACTTCTCCTATTATACTTGGATCAAAAGGTAATTATTAAAAAATATATTATTTTTTATATTTTTAAAGTGTATTCTAAACTTAGGAAAGAAAAATAGTCATTGAGGAAACGTATACAACGTAGCGGGATTTAAACCTACGGCTCTTCGGAAACCGTCCAAGTGCTCTGACCAACTAAGCTATACGTTCTCATCGAGCTACGTCGAGATAACTATTTAGAATTATCGTTTGACAAGAGACAAAAGAATACTTTTTTTTTAAATACACATTTAAAGTGTTATTCTACACTTAGGAAAGAAAAATATGTATTAAGAAAATGTATAAAAAATTGAACGTAGCGGAACTTGAAGCGCTCTGACTAACTAAACCTATTTCTTAATAAGTAATTATTATGGGCCAGGAAATTAATTATTATATCTTAATATTTTCATTTCTTCGCTCTGGCACCAAGGCAAAAGTCCGGCGTTGAGTTCCGCCACTTAACACGCAATGTCTCGCTACCCTGCTGTGTGCGGGAAACAGCGTTAAGCTGATAAAAAAAATATTATTTTTTTTTTTCTATTCCTTACCTAATATACCAATATGCATTATAGCACCAAATAAACGATATAGTTATGTAAAAAGTATTAATATTGGCCGGTTGAGTCGTGATTTTAGCGAATGCGATATTCTGATTGCGGATCGAGAGGATATTTACATTTATATAGAAAAATTTGACTTCTACGACTTGAATACAAAAAGAACAAACCCTTAAGCCCAGTTTCATAGTACGCCTAGGTTATTGCCAATATACACTGCCAATTTTAAACATTTTTAAAGTATTGTTCCATACTAAAAGATAAAAAAATATTTTAGAAAACGAATGTAAATTTGAACGTAGCGAATCCATCTCTAAACATAATAATTGAGTAAATAATAATTAAGTAGTGGCCAGTCGTGGCGCAGTGGCACAAAGTGTGATTGTAAACGTGACTGGTTGTGGGTTCGATCCCCACTCGAGGAAACGAAATATTTATTTAAATTTATATTCCTATTTAATTTCCATTTCATGGCTCTGGTGTTGAGGTAATGCACGGCGTTGAGTTCCGCCACTCAATACGCAATGTCTCCAGAATTCGGCGAGAAGTGGGAAACGGAGTGTCTTAACACTAAGTTCCCTCTGCCTACTCTGATGTCTGCGGGATACAGCGTGATTAAATTTTAGTAATAATTAATTATATTTTTAGCTTCTGGCGAACCAGCCACCTGTATGGGAATAGTAATATCATTCGCTTTACGACACGCCATTGCGGCGGCTCGAAAGGATTCGGGCATAGCACCTACTGAATGGCTAAAAATTGGTATAGTAATAACTTTACTTATTTATATTTATTCTTCTCGAGGGGATTTGAAGCTGTATCCCTCTGCCTGTCCTGCACATTGCAGGGCAGACAGAGGGATTTGGGAATCTAGTGTTAAGACACTCTGTTCAAATAACACACATACGTTCTCTTTTTCTAGCCGAATTCTAAGCATTCATGGAGTGGCAAAGCTCAACACCGCGCTTTATCTCGTTATCAAAGCGGCAATGGAAATCGAACCCACAATCGTCGTGTTTACAATCGCACGCTTGTGCCTCAACTAATGTTAACTAGAACTAGAGTTTAGACTTATGTCAACTAGAATTTTTCAGACTACAGCTTCGGAATATTTTGCCATATTATATATATGCCATATTATATATTTTTTATTTTCAGATGGACCCTTCACTGTGGGTACGATATGCTATGCATGTTCTTCATTAACGCAAAATTTCAAATTTTATTAATGTTTAATATGTTTCTTATTGTGTTTGTTTTCAATAAAAGTATTTAATTCTATTCATTTTTTTTTAAATAAAACCCCAGGCTTCAATTTGTTCATTAGCTGATAAAAAGTCAGTGTTATCTAGACGCAGTCATGGCGCAACGGCACAGCGTCGGAATTAAAACGTGACGGTTGTGGGTTCAAATCCCACTATGTGGAATAATTTGTTTTCATTTCCTCGCTTTAGTAACAAGACAAAGCGCAGCGTCGAGTTCCGCCACTCAACACGCCAAGTTTTGAGAATTTGGCATATAATTGGAAACGGAGTGTCTTAACACTAGGTTCTGTCTGCCCCCTAGATAAAAAAGTATTCTACAGCAGTTAATGGATTTTTGAATGCGACATTAAAAAAACAACACATTGCAGCTTTAACTTAATATCTTGAATTTTATCTATAATTTTATAGTTCTCATAAGAGGGTAAAATTCAATTCAGCTAGTTGAGAATAACGTTTTAACGTTAACAAGTAACGTTTTGCAGTTAAGTGTTACGTGGGGAAATAGAGAAATATAAATACTTATACAATGAAAAGGGTAAAAGAATTATTTTTGAAAAATATGTTCAACTTACACTTGAATTCAAGGATACACAGCTTCGACTGTAAAAGCAATGGTTGTAGGTTTGACTCTACTTAGGTTAACAATTTTTTTTTTATTTTGAATTATTTTTCTTCTTATTTTTAACTTTCTTTAAAAGTGTTATTCCACATTTAGGAAATACTTTAGAAAAGTTGAAGTTTTTTTGGAAACCTCCCAAGAGTTAATTACATGAAAATTTAATACGTTTCTAAAATGAAGTGGTAAAATGTTTTTCTTTATTAATCAGCTTCACGCTGTATCCCGCACAAAGCAAAAGGGTAGGCAGTGAGAATCTAGTGTAAAGAGAGTCGAAGAAATGAAAGTATAAATTTAAACAAATATTTCATTTCTCCGAATAGGAATTGGACCCAGAAACAGTCGCGTTTTTAGTCAGACCTGTTCTCCATTGTGCCGCAGCGGCCTCTATTTTTCTTTATTAATGTTCCAATTATAGATATTAGTCAGTTATTATAGTAAGGAAAATTGCACTACCATGGAACAGTGACGGATGCTGCCCGTACGTCTTGTATGAAATTGCCCTCATTTTTCTACTCGACCTACAAGAACTCTCTTGATATATTATCTGTATTAAATAGTAATTGAAGGTCATCGTGGCGTAGTGTTAAATTTATAATCGCGTTAGTTTTCAGTTCGATTTCCACTCTGGTGTTTTAGTAATTCGGGCAGAAACGGTAGATGGGAGTGGCTTGACACTAGGCTAGATACATTTTGAAGGTAAAAAAAAAATGTTTATATAACCAGTGTTGTTGTATTCGTGGTCAAAAACAAATGGTCCTAAAATTACTTTTATTACTAAAACAACATAAATATAACAAACCACGTACACCTAAAACTCGAAACATAGCTTAAAAATTTACTTTAACATTTTTCTAAATTCACATATTAAAACATAAATATAAACTAACTACAAATATATCGTCAGTATCCTATAGTACTTTCATAATTTTCCAAATTGACTTTTTGATCACCGTATCCAATATCACCTATGCTTTTGGGATTTTTCGTCTTTTGGAAGTACTGTCGACTATTATGTATGACATTATACATGGTGCTCCGCAAGTTGTCTTCCACTAAATTTGCATTTAAAACTTTTTGTTTGCAACTTGGGCACAATCTGTCAAAGAAGGAACGCTTCTTGATTTTAAAATGCCTCGCTCCTATTGTGGACGTCGTCGTAGGATTGCTATTCAAATGGCTCTCGCCAACTTTGGTTACACTTGAAGTCTGTTTTTTTGAATTGCGAAAGCTAAATTTTCTCTTCTTATTTTTCTTAGACTTTGTTGTTTTTCTATGGGAAAAAAACGGGAACCTCATTTTCTTGAGGGCGCTGTAATTTCAGCAAAAGAAATATTGATAAAGTGATACCTAAGTAAATGTCAAACATTATAAAATTCTATCTAGATACTAGCTTTTTACTAAGGAACAATTGTAACTAGTGCTATTGTGGTTGAGGCCATGCATCTTGGTGCAGCGGCTCGGCGTATTTTTCTTTCATAATTATAGGAAAATGTTAAAACCAATACTATGCGGAACACCACTTTTATAATTAAAGTTAACATTATTATTTAAATCCGTATAAAACTAGAAATATCGATTTGTGATGAAGCGCAACGATTGTAGATTCGATATCCACACAGGAAAACAAGTATTTTTTTACTTCGTCAATCCGGCAACAAATTTGTCATGATACCAAAACAAGGCGGGCGCAGCAGCGCAGTCGGGGCGCAGCGGCACAAGGTGTGACTGTAAAACCGACTGGTTGTGGGTTCGATCCCAACTCGAAGAGATGAAATATTTACTTAAATTTATATTTCCATTTCTTCGCTCTGGTGTCGAGGTTAAGCGCGGCGTTGAGTTCTGCCACTCAACACGCAATGCCTCCAGAATTCGGCAAAAAGTGGGGAACGGAATGTCTTAACACTAGGTTCCCTCTGCCTACCCTGCTGTGTGCGGGATACAGCGTGAAGCTGATTTATTTATTTATTTATTTACCAAAACAAGGAACTCCAATAAAACGCACGTTCAAATATGGGATACAGCGTTAAGCTAAAAAAAATATAAAAAAGTCAATATCAAAATCTTACCATTTCTTTTCGTTATGCAAATTATATCCTACATCATGTAACGGCCAGTCATTTTTCACTTTATCAAAGTTATTATATTGTGGTTTGAAGTTTTCTTTGTTGCTATCAGATAATGTGTTTGCATCGACGAATCTTGGATTTATTTTTCTTTCTTTATATCTATTTGATGCAGTTAAATCGTAATTTATATTTTGGTAATCTAGATCGGCTTTTCCAAGCTCATATTCGTTCATAGCCGTGTTGCCTACGATGAAATCGTTTATCGCCTGTGGACTAAAATTGAAACTGATTTTTACCTTTAGTGCATTCCTTATTACTCAGGGTAGGGTTATAGATAAGTTAATAACTTAGCTTATAATTAAGAGTTTAAAAAAAATGATTTAAAAAAATGAAACAACGTTTTGACCTTGCCTAATGATTATTCATACAATTACAACAACTAAAAGTTTACTAACAAAAATAAATTGTAACAAGCGTATATGAATACTTATTTAGAAATACTTATTTAGAAAGCGTATAAAAAATTGAACGTAGCGGGACTCGAACTCGCGCCTCCTGGAAACCGACCGGCGCTCTGACGCATCTGACATCAAGCTACGTCGAAATTTTTATACGCTTGTTACAACTTATTTATGTTGTTAGTATCTCTGTAGGGAGATTTTTACAAATTTCCGTTACCCAAAGATAATTACTAAGAATTATCGTTTGGCAAGAGAGAATACTAGCCTAAGTGTGGAATAACACTTTAAAAATGTTTAAAATAAGCGTATATGAATTTCAATTTAACATTATAAAGGACGCGATTTCGAATCCCGCAACATTAAAATTTCTGTACTTTTACTTTTTAAAGAATGATTATTACAATGCTAAAGACACATTGCTAGGTTTATTCTGCTAATATCAACATCTATATACTTTTAATAACAATTAGGAATCATGATTTGCTACTAAAAAAATGATTTAGACCTCAGAGTATACCAAGAGATATGAGTTCAAATGTGAAGTAGAGATATTTAAAATGTTAAAAATATCAACACTGAAGACTTAATAATACACTTTAATCAATAATATTTAAATAATTGTTACCTTCTTTCCATTATATTTGGATATTGTTCATTCATAGAGCTTTCATCGGAACTACGTATAAAACTAGAAACATCGATTTGTGCAAGGGGTTCATTTTCATCGACGATTTCGTAATTTTGTCTTTTTCTTAATCTCCTTTTGGAATGTCTAATATTATTATTATCTAATCTTGATAACTCCTCGGACAATGATATAAATAACAATAGTAAAAATTGAGCATATTGTGATTTCATTTTGTGACATTTCGGATTTTTTTTATCATCTTTTATTTATAACGAAAAAGGATGCATTTCTTTTAAGAAATATTGTATAAAACATCAATAAGAACGAATGAAAAAACATCAATAAAAAAATATATTTATAAGTATAAGATTTTTATATAAAGTATACATATTCATATTTAATTTACTTTTTACAAGAATTACTGATTAGCGTAACAAATTTTCTTAAAGATCATATATAAAAAGTTCTATTTCATATTTATTTACATAGATTAGAGTCATCTGTTATTAAGTTTGGATCTATCTTACTAAAACCTATTATTTTAAGTTCTCAATTATATAAATGAGGCCAGTCGTGACGCAGGGGCACAAAGTGTGACTGTAAATCGACTGGTTGTGGATTCGATCCCCACTCGAGGAGATGAAATATTTACTTAAATTTATATTTCCATTTCTTCGCTCTGGTGTCGAGGCAAAGCGCGGCGTTGAGTTCTGTCACTCAATACGCAATGCCTTCAGAATTCGGCAGAAAGTGGGAAACGGAGTGTCTTAACTCTAGGTTCCGTCTCCCTACCCTGCTGTGTGCGGGATACAGTGTGAAGCTGATATTGATATATTATTATATATTCATATAAATTTTGATAGTTCAGTTTTGGTCAGTTCTAGCGACCAAGCTTATTTTCCTGTTATAGTCTAGACAGAAAGCAGCGTTGAGTTCCTCTACCAACAGGCATTATCTCGAAAAATGGACGAAAAGTACCCAACGAATTGTCTTAAAACGTTTCTGCATACTATTTTGCTTTACGGGAAAAAGCGGGAAGCTGTGCTAAAATAATAAAAAATATATAGTACAAACAGATAAAACAGCGTCAGCAGTTATCAAGGACTTAAATCAACTTAAGATAGTGCTGACCAAAATCTGATAAAATTCTGCTCTAGCCATCACAGCTATTTCGGGGAAATCAATGGAGTGTTATCCACAAATCTACATAGTTTATGAGGGCCATCAGTCCCTCCTCTTTTATGTCATCACGTTAAACAAATGGGTGAGATTCGATTCATAAGGTTTGTGTTGTGATTCTATATATTTATATGGGAGATTACCTTATACCAGTGTTAGATAGGTAGTCAAAATAACAATTATTATTATTAGTATTATTACTATAAGTTTCATGCTGTATAGCGCACTCTGTACCCTGCTAGGGTAGGCAAAGCAAATCTAATCTACATAGCCAATATAGAAAAACAATGTAGTGTTAAGAAACTCCTATCCACACGTACTGACACCCCCCCCCCCCCCCTACTTTTTTAAGCTATTGCTTTTGATAGTGGAGTTCAATGCCATGTTTTATATATTAATATAACGATTCCGTATTTGAATTTTTAATTAAGTTTTTAATTAACAGTAGCATCATTATCATCGCATGGAAGGAATTAAAGGAGGCCTTAATCTATACTTATTACTTACTAGCCCCTTTATCATATTATTGTAAAAAAAAACGCATTTAAAAAATAAAACAAGTTTATTTACATTTAGTAATTACGTATTAACATTATATTCATTTAGTAAAATTTAAATTCTTCATACTTAGTTGCACAAGACTGACGTATCTTATCTACAGAATATGGGCCATCTGAAATAAATAAAGAATATTTTGTAATTATTAAGTATGTATTGGATATTGAGGGGCCATTGTGGCACAGCGTCTGATCCCAAACACGACAGTTGCGTGTTTGATTCCCACTCAGGGGGAATTATTATTTTATTTTTCCTAGCTCTGAAAATAAGTCGAAGCTCGGCGTCAGGTTACGCCACTCAATGCGCAATATCTAGAATATTGGGCGGTACGTAGGGAACTGTGTGTCCCACACGATCCTCACTGTCTATCCTACTATATGCGAAATACATCATTAAGATACTAGTAGTATATACTTTTTATGTTCATACATAATTTTTTTTCGTTTCTATTTCAGTATCTAAATAAAATGTTAATTAACTTTATAGATTTTTAACATTTTTAAAGTATTATTCCACACTTAGGAAACAAAAATATTTATTTAGAAAACGTACGTTACGTGAATGTATGGCCTAGTGGTCAGAGCGCCTGGCTGGTCTCCAGGAGACGCGGGTTCGAGTCCCGCTACGTTAAAATTTTTATACGTTTTCTATTTAACTTTATATGTAGATGTTTTTTTAGAAGTATTGTATTTTATAATTTTAATAAATCCTGCTTATTTGTACCTAAACTTCTAAGGTGTTGTGCAAAAAATTTATATTCCGCTATGTTGTAGCGGCGGCCTTTTGAATTAACAACAATCTTGATTATATGTAATTTAATTGTCATCAGAACTGAAATCGTAATCCAAGGTTTATTTCAATCGACACTCAGAAGTTGGTCAAATTGAGTTTGCAATATTTCAGATAAACAGACGTTAGTTATAATACAGAAAACTAAATAAAAGCTTATAATTATAGAGATTTACTAAAATTATTGTAGGTTTGGTCTGTGCATTGATCTCTGGATATATCAGTCACCATACATTTTATATACATACTTTAGTTTATGCCTAAGAGAAAAAAAACATTTTTTTATCAGCTTCACATAGCAGAGGAGGCAGAGGGTAACCTAGTGTTGAAACACTCCATTCCCCACTTTCTGCCTAATTCTCGCCTCCTCGCCTCGCCTCGCCTCGACACCAGATCAAAGAAATTAACATATAAATTTAATTATTTTTTCACATCCTCGAGTGGGGATCGAACCCGTCGAACCAGTCGTGTTTACACACACACACTTACCGTGCCCCTGAGCCACGACTGGCTTCAAAAAAGAATGATGGCTTCAAAAAACAGTGATTTACACAGTTATCTGAAAATTGTATGGGTTATATAGGAAAAAAGTAATAGTAAAAATATGATCCCCACCTATTTGAAACCATTGTGTAGTTGTGATACCGGCATCAAGCCGCGCCGATGCGATTGCCTGACGCAGTGCAAACGCGACCACTATCGCCATGCACGTGGCCGGTTCACCCGTTGCTGGAACATAATAATATTGGTTTCACGCTCTATCCTGCATATTTAATTAGGTAGAGGGAACGTAGCATTAAGACACTCCGACCCTCATGCACTGCCAAATTTCTGTGTTATTACATGTTAAATGGCAGATCTTAATGCTTGGTTTTATTAACAGAGCAATGAAATGAAAATAATTCTTTCCCCAAAGTGGATATCAAACCCATAACCTTCGTGTTTGTAGTATAGAGACTGTGGCTTTGGGTCTATTATAATTTTAACTTTATCAATTAGTTTTTATGATTTTTGTGATTTTGTTCTCATGTAAAAAAGTGCATACATACCTATTCTTTACTTAAAATATAACTGAAGTACATTTTATTTATTTATTTTATCGCTGTGCATGTAAGATATATGTCAAAATTCATTATTGGGGACGTTTATTTATGTAATAGAACCCATAATAATGATTTTTAAAAAGTTTGTTTGTTTACGGATTTGTCTGATTTACCGTTTGTCTATGAAAACTCATTTTTGCATAAACATGCATGCTCATCTCAGAAACAACCTTAACGAGTTAAACGCAGTATTCACTATTGTTAATTTAATTTAATCAGTACATAACTAAAATATATGTCAATATAAGGTATTGCATTAAACTTTAGTCTCCGATGTATAGATATTAAATCATGACAGTAATTTAGACAACGAGAAATTGGAACATAATTTTGTAGTACGAGCGGGCGAAGCCGCTTGCGGGTTGTTAGAGTTTAATAAATAATCTTTTTTAAGATTATGCTGACCTTTAGCTCCAAAAATAAGTTCATTTTCAAATGTTTTCTTCCGGAAATATATTCTAAAGTCTTGAGGGATATCTCTTGCTTGTGGCACCCAGTAGTCCCAAGTACGATTCGTTAGAAGTTCTCCTGAGCTAGGTTCATATACCAGCCGTTCTGAGGTCCAGTAACCTACTCCCATTATGAAGGCTCCTTCTACCTACGGTAAATGGCGGAATTTATCGCCGCGGAATTTATTGCTTTGTCTACCAGAGCGGTTTCGAGTAGAAATTGAAACCACCTACCATCGCGTTTACAGTCAAAGGAAATAAGTAATAATACTTAATTTATTAAATTATGGTATTGTAACAAAATTAATAAAGTTAATTAAGATACAAAAACTTGTCATGTCATGTCAGACAAATAGAAAAATGCTCACCTGACCAACATCCAATTCAGGATTAACACTTCGTCCTACATCTTCTATCAAATCTACTCTTATGATCTCCGATTCTCCTGTCAACACATCAATTTCCACTTCCGCCAGAGTCACACCAAATATATTATATTTCTGAAAATCAGCGGGAGTCACGAAGCTGTGGACTTGCAAATCAATGTTCATAGTAAACGCTTGTTTTATCAATTCTCTCCATGTTGGGTTATTCATTTGGTTCCTAACCGGTTCGAGCCTCCTTAGCAATTCTTCACAGCATCTTTGAACTCCAATGGTCACGTTTTGAGTAGTTAAACTTCCCCCGGACACAAAATTATTGGGCGCAACAAAAGTATCATTTGGCTTTATTTGTATTATTTCGACTGGTACTTTCAGAAGATATGCACAAATTTGTATAGCTTTAGTGTTAACTCCTTGACCCATTTCTATACCACCGTGAGTTATTGATATGGTACCATCGTCACTATAGACTGACATGTTCACATCTAGATAAAAACCACCTATTGGGGGCCATCTCATAAAGGAAAATCTTAAACCTCTTTTATTCCATCGGTTCTCTGCATTAAACTTGTCAACTTTAATTTTTCGATTCTCATAATCTGAATTAGCTTTTAATGTTTCTAATAATTCTGAAATATCATTGAAATTGACAGTATCCAAATTTGCTAGACGAACATCGAGAGGGTCTAAGTTCATTTCGTAAGCTATTCTTTCTATTATCGTTTCGGCGTGTGCTACGTGTTCTAAAGTTCCTGAAAAATACATTATTAAAATTCTATTAAAGTCTATTAGAAATATCTAAAGGATAAAAATGTGTCAAATAATAATCATTTTAATATCAGATGAGTTGTTGTATTAAATAATAAAATTAAAACATTAATGTATCTTTTGTAACTTTTCAAATTTGCAAATTTTTTTCAAAGCCGGCAACAAGTTGTTGAGTTTTTAAAATTATTTATTCAGAACTTAAGAAATTGACTTGGCAGTCGTGGCGCAGGGCAAATACATGTGACTAAGCTGTAAGCTTAACAGATTGTGGGATCGATTCGCTCTCGAGGAAAAGATATATTTAATACTTTCATTTCTACGCTCTGGTGTTGAAGCTAAGTGCGGTATTGTGTTCTGGTAATCAATACTCAATGCCTCCAGAATTTCTTCGAAAACTGGGAAGCGGAGTGTCTTAACACTAGGAAGAGGAGGGAGCTCTGCTACATGCGGGACAGTTACTTTGTAGGATAAGTTGTTTGTACGTATCCAAGAGTAGCATTGGGCCAAGAATATAGAGAATGAAATACTTTAAACATAACATAATAGAATAGGCAAACTGCACAAATTTTAACTTACCAGGAGATCTACACCAACTATTAGAAGCTGTATCTGTTACCGCATTGTAGGATGTGTAATTCCAAGTATCATTTTTGTATACGTTAGAATATAATTCAACGCCTAGTAATAATAGCGGTTCATTTGTTATATAGCCGTTATCACTGTATACATCGTGACGAAGATGTTGAATTTCACCGGTCTTGTTTACACCTACCTATGGAAAGTTTAAAGTTATAATACATTTTTATTCCAGAGAATTATTTATTTTCAGTTGTAAGAAGACAAAGCGCAGCATTAAGTTTTGCCATTCAATATGCAATATCCCGAAAATTGGGGCACTGTCCAATTAGGAAACCAGTCCCTTAACACTAGTTTCCTTTTCTCTCTATTCTAGTTTTATAGTTAACATCTATTACATTACAATATCACTCCTTATTCTTTAAATATCATTTTTTATTCTTTAACTATTCCTTGTTCTTTAAATTAAACATTTCATATTTAGTTTCTCTCTCTGGTAATGAGGCAAAGCGCGGCGTTAAATTCCACTGCTCAAAATAGCCGAATGTGGGGAAAGGAAATGGAAACGGAGTGTCTTAACACTAGGTTTCCACTACCTACCCTACTATGTGCGGGATACAGCGTGAAGCTAAAAAATCCTTTTTGTTTTTATACATTATACTTACTTCATAATTAGAAGAACAAGGAGATCGTTTTCCAACAGCCCTCATATTATTAGTTAAAGATTGTATGAAACGACAAGGTCTATTTAATTTGAAAGCTACTAAGCTACAAGCTGCCGCTACTAGCGTTTCTCTTGATACTTTATATCCATACGCACCTCCCAACCGGCGAACGACAACGTCAATTCTAAAAATGAAAAATATAATAAGGAAAAAGATTATAACAATTCTTGGCCTTCTTGTCCTTTGTGGTGAGGAGCACAAGCGTGTGGCATGGCGGTAGTGACGGGGAAGAACATTTATATAAAAAGGTTATGGGCTATATTACGTTACGTAAATCGCTATGATGTACTCACTCTACCTTGCCTTGGGACCTTAGGCCCGTATTAATAAACCACTCTAAACTCTGAAATAGATATTGGGAGCGATCTTGAGACGACGTTTTAATAATCTATTAATCAGCTTCACGCTGTATCCCGCACACAGCAGGGTAGGCAGAGGGAACCTAGTGTTAAGACACTCCGTTCCCCACTTTCTGCCGAATTTTGTAGGCTTTACGTGTTGAGTGGCAGAACTCAACGCCGCGCTTTTGCCTCGACACCAGAGCGAAAAATGGAAATATAAATTTAAGTAAATATTTCATCTCCTAGAGTGGGGATTGAACCCACAACCAGTCGGTTTTACAGTGACACCTTGTGCCCCTGCGCCAGGACCGGCCTCAATAATCTATTAATGAAAACTCAAAATATATCTCAGAGAGGAGAGCGGTTTATAAATACAGGTCTTGAGAACGTGTTAAATGTCACTCACAACTCCTAGTTATTTCTATTTAAGACACCAGGCCACTGTTAAAAATCAGGTCTCAATAAAGATGGTAATATTTATGGTAATATTATTTTCAATACAAAACTGAAATTAAATAGAAACTATCCATAGTAAGAATATAAAATCACAATTTAATCCATATGGATAATGCATATTATCCATAACATATTCACATTAAAATTTACTGTGAAAGCTGGAATAATTACAACAATAATCATAGGTTGATATGATTCTAATTTGGTATTGAATAAATAAATCAATTTGTACGCCATTATAATATTGGTACCAACAGTAGCGGAATCCAATAAATTAATTAAAACAAGTTAATTATTCCAACATTTATCGTGATCAGGCAATAAAATGTTCAATATTCTATACATAAATTATTATCAAATGAAGTTACATTATTATTTAAAGTATTGAGCTCATAAATTTCATATTATATAAAATATAGATGGAAAGAGTCTATGCAGTGACCTTAAGTGCAAAGGCCACGTGAAGGATAAGTATATAAAATATATATTTATATATATATATAGGGGAGAGGGGGGTAGCTTTGAACAGGGGCACCTTTGAAAATATGTGTTAACAGAGCTATTTTAAAAAGAAATTTTGGTAGATTTTTTTTGAGTAGTGACAGCACTAATCTGCACACGTGTCACTCGTCACCGCTGATATATGAGAGCCAGTTGTTGAGTTACGAGGAGTGTTTGATTTTGAGTAAAATTTTATGCATTTTTAAATAAACGCGTAAGGATCACAGGGATCCAATTCAAGGTATATGGTTTAATTTTTTCCTCTTTTAGTTAGAATGGTTCATATATCATGCAATAAACTAGAAATCACTACAATTTTTAAACATTTACTTGAAAAAAAAACGTTTGTAATTTTTTAATTACCACTGAGGCAGCTTTGAACAAAATAAAGGGGGCAGTTTTGAATATTATTATATGTAAGAAAATACCGCGAAAGAAAAACAAAACTATAGTTAACTTTTCTTCACAAGAAACTGACTTAAAAATGCATTTGGAATCAGAAGAAGAAGTGACAATTTACTGTGAAGAGAATGAAGATACTGAAATCTGTGCGTATGAAGACTACGAAATGGAATTAGACTACAACTTAATAAATATTGGAGACTTCGTTTTAGCGAATGTCTCATCATCTGTGAATAATAAAAAAGTAGCTTGTATTTTTTTTTCTTTCTTGAGAAAGAGGACAAGTCCTACGTTAGTTTTTCAAAAGTCTTACGTAGACTAGACTTGAGGCCAGTCACGGCGCAGCGGCACGAAGTGTGACTGTACAACCGACTGGTTGTGGGTTCGATCTCCACTCGAGGAGATGAAATATTTACTTAAATTTATTATATATTTATATTTATTTAGTTGAGTTCTGCCACTCAACACGCAATGCCTCCAGAATTCGGCAGAAAGTGGGGAACGGAGTGTCTTAACACTAGGTTCCCTCTGCATACCGTGCTGTATGCGGTATAAAACGTGAAGCTGATTTTTATTTCTTACGTAGACTACTTCCCCCAATTTCAGTTGTTGGTTACGTCACATACTACATCCATGTTTTCCTTTAAATTTAATTTTTCTAAGTTCAAATTAGGGTAGTAAGCTGTTTATTTAAAAAATATTTTGTTTTATTTTCATAATATTAGATTTATTCTATGATTGATCCCATAATGTTCATTACTTCTAGGAAGCAAAAGCTACCTTTTTGTTTGTTCGTTTTTCAAAGTCTATTAATAATATTAAAGTTATTTAACACTAGTACTAGTACAGAGTAGAGGCCGGTCGTGGCGCAGCGGCAGGAGGTGTGACTGCAAACTGACTGGTTGTGGGTTCGATCCCCACTCGAGGAGATGAAATATTTACTTAAATTTATATTTCCATTTCTTTGCTCTGGTGTCGAGGTCAAGCGCGGCGTTGAGTTCTGCCACTCAACACGCAATGCCTCCGAATTCGGCAGAAAGTGGGGAACGGAGTGTCTTAACACTAGGTTCCCTCTGCCTACCCTGCTGTATGCGGGATACAGCGTGAAGCTAATTCATTATTTTTTTTAAAGTACTAGTACAATCGCAATATTAAACTAGGTATGTTATTTTTTTAAGTTAACATGGTACTGATATTTGATCTCCATCGTTTCTAATGTTAAGTTTATTAATAAAGGTACTTAAAAGTTTGATAAGCCTTTTAATTTCATTGAATTCGATAATAGTTCAAAACTGCCCCATATATGTTCAAAGCTACCCCGCAAGGGGGGCAGCTTTGAACATTTGACTACTGATACTAAAGTTGATATTGCACCTTTACCTTATATATTTTTCTACATATGATGCTACGATTGTGTGGCACAACAGTTGGACTAAGCATTGTGAAATAGCAAAGAAGTTAAAAACTGTAGAATTTTTAGATATGACACAAAGTTTAAAAATTGTTCGAATGTGCCCCCCTCTCCCCTATATATTTATAAGAAACTTCATGGCGCAGCGGCATAAGATCTGATGGTAAGCCCGATGATCGCAGGTTCTATTACTATTTGGGGGAATAAGTAATTTTCATTTTCTCACTCTGTTTACAAGATGAAGCACGGCGTTGAATTCTGCCATGCAACGTGTCAAATATTAGGCGGAAATTGGGGAACCGATTGTCCTAACTTTACTCTTCTACCCTGCAATGCGGTACAAAACATGAAGCTGTTTTTTACCGCATTGCAGGGTAGAAGAATTTTTTTGTTGTAAGAATGACGTAAAGTGAAAAAAGGAAGTGACTCAAAATTTGGTTTCTTATTGATACTTTTAATTATATGAATAAATTAACATTGTTACCTATTTTGATCTAATTTCAACATCCTAGAAACAACTTGATGCACTGTATCCATATATTGAGTAGCAGCGTACACTTTCAATCCCTCTTCAGTTGGATGAGTCACACAAACTAGTGTTTCCATACAAAAATTGTATTGCCCATATATAGTATTCTCTCCTTTTATCACCTTTTCTACATCAGCACCAGTTCTAGAGGCGGGAATTGCTTGAAGAACAGTCACTTTGCTGGGATCGTTTTTAGTAACTTTTAGATCAACGACTGGTCTTTTTATATTACTATAAGTAACTTTAACCAAACTAGCACCTTTTTCTGCAATTTTTTGACTTTCCGCCACGATTATTCCTAGGGGTTGATTGTAATATTTAACTTCTTTATCACATAAGATTTCTTCGTTAAGTGGGAAAAATATGTTAACTGGGTTAATAAAACTATTTGGTCCGGGAATATCAGATGCTTTATAAAATGCTACGACTCCAGGCTCTTTCTGCAAATTAATTAATATATATATATATATAAAAATATAATTACCTTAGGTTTTATGGATCATAGACAAAATTGTAAAATAAAGAAGAAATATTAATACCTAAGTTATTATATTAATTACTATCAAAGTGAATGTAAGCAAATTTGGATGTTCTTAACAGTAAATGGATATTAGTAATTCAGACTAATCTCACATAAAGTTAAGAAGATGGAAATTGAGATTGAGAAACGAAAGTTTAAAATTGATTTTATTGCGAGGATATCTATGAAAATATAATAGTTTTGATTAATTTAATAACACTCCGTTTATCAACATATTTTTATATTGAATAAGAAATTTAAATTAACCATATGTTTTACACTTACCAGAGCTTGACTAGGATCAATATTATCAATAGTGCCCAGTGGTATCGTCGTGAGGACAAATGCAGCGAAAACTTCGCGGGGGAGAGACGGTTGATCTTCTGTATATTGAGATTCACCGGCACATTGGATCTAAAGTTGAATGACAAATGATTATTTTCCCGAGACTTCAAGATAATTTTAATGTTTTAATGTATTTATAAGTAATATGGACGACCTTTAGTAGATCAGAATAGATTTTGATTACAATAACCTTGATCTAAACTTCACGAAGTTAATTATTTATGTAATAAGTTCGGACAAAAAAGCTAATAATTATAATTATTGAAAATTAAAAAAAAATGTTTTATTTTTATTTAATTATTTGCAACAAATCAAAAGCCTAACAATATTGTTACAGTAATAAATATTTAAATAAATCATAGTAAAATATAAAATGTGTACTTACCAATCCATCTAGTTTAGGTATAGGTTTGTTTAAGGGCCAGAGTGTGGGATTAGTTGTGAATATTTGCCTGCCATCAGAAACAGGACGCGTATCGTGTATTTTCAAAGCTCCAGAACGGTAACGAGGATGCAACCTATTTACAGGGTAAAGTGAAAGAAGCCCCTGAAAAATTACCAATTTCTCATCTGTGAAATAATCATTATTTTGTATCTAAAGTCAAACTTTGTTTGCATAGATAATAAGACGTTAAGTAAAAAATACCCGTATTTCCCGTTTATGTGGAAACTTAATAGTTATATACAGGGTGATGAAGTTGCAGAAAGAATATTGCTAAAATATCTCTTCCCACTTCCGTCTTAAACTTAGACATTTAAATGTGAGATTTGAATACATTGTATCAACGACAAAGTATCCGATTTTTTAAGGCATCCATGTAATGCTAGGTTTGTTGGAATATTATATTACACAATTTTATAATTAATTACTATAAAGAATAACCAGGAGGATGAAGCACAAGGGTGCGACTGAAAACGCGATGGTTATGGACTCTATATACACACGGAGGAATGAAATGTTTAATATTTTCAATTCTTCGTATGGTGACGAGGCAAAGCGCGGCGTTGAGTTCTGCAGCTCAACTCGCAATGTCTCCAGAATTCGGTAGAAAATGGATAACGGAAGTGTCTTAATAGAAATGAAGAATCTTGGCACTATGTTCCTTAAAACAAAATAATAGTAATATATAATCTTTTACAAAGGCTTTCGCTATTATTATCATGAGTTTATTCAATTTTACGTTCAATAAGTAAATAACATGTATTTTTTTCCAGTTATAATAAAACGACCAGTATTTTTTTGTTGTTTTTAAATATGAATCATATCGAATGATTCATCTGTGAATATTTAAACACTGTATCGGAGTGCAACTTTAATATCTCTTTGAAATCATGATTCTTTCGTATGTTAAATAAAAAATTTAAGAACGAATAAAATAAAACGGAAAGTTATAAAATTTTAAACATTTTAAAATTGTTATTGCTCGTGGAGTCGACATGAAACTAAATGTAAAATTGATTTTGATTGTCAATTTAATTTTAATTAATGATCAATATCAAGAAACCAACGACCATTAGGTCGTAGGTTCAATATCAAATTGTATAGAATATCAATTATTAATCGCGCCAGAATATACCTCGAGAATTCGGCGAAAAATGGGAAACGGAAGTGTTTTAATGGGAACGGAGTGGCAAAGCGCGGCGTTGAGTTTTGCCACTCAACACGCAATGCCTCCAGAATTCGGCAGAAAGTAGGGAACGGAGTGTCTTAACACTAAGTTCCCTCTAACTACCCTGCTATGTGCGGGATACAGCGTAAAGCTGATAGATTGATGATCTCATAAGAAAATACCTTATAAAATAAGCTAATGGCAAGCTGTCTTCTATAGTCAACGGGATAATCCGGCAAGTCTTCAGTCACGACCATTTCAGCGTTCAAAACTTGCAAAGCATATTGCAAAGTTTCATTCGTAAATAGAGCTTTTCCCACTAAATATTTCTCTGTTTTCCATGCTCTATTAAATGCTGTAGAGAGTCCACCGTATACTATTCTACAGGCGTTAACTATAAAGTTACTGTCAATTTTGTATACAAATCCAGCGTGGACGATAGCGTGTGCGTTTTGAGATCGGGGCATAATCTATTTTAGGTTAAAAGAAATAATTAAATAATTAGATTTTTAATATTATTATAACAAAATATATTCTATTCAATCCTAAGCGCAGGCAGCAAAGCTTCTGATTGTAATCGCGATGGTTGTGGGTTCAATTTGTATTCGTAGGCAGGTATTATATATATTCTCATTTCTTTGCTCTGGCTACAATAAAATGCGGCGTTGAGTTTCACCACTCACCACGTAAGGTCTTGAAGCTTAAACTAGGCTTAGAATTATGGATATTATCTATAGATATATAAGTCTAATGAATCGAATACTTATATTTCTTGTCGTGGCGCAGGGGCACAAGTGCGACTGTAAGCGCGACAGATCGTGGGTTCGATTCCCTCGCGAGGAAACTAAATATTTATTATTGTTATTTCGCTCTGGTAATGTTGAGTTCCGCTATCCAATACGCAGTGCCTCTAGAATGCGGCGGAAAGTGAGGAACGAAAATGTCTTAAAGGGAACGGAGTGTGTGAACACTGGGTTCCCTCTGTCTACTCTACTATGTGTGGCTTGCATCGTGAAGCTAAAAAAAGACATATAATTTTAGTAAATATTTTAATACCTTATAAGTGACTATTTTATGTTCGTCACTCAATGGTGGTAAAATTATACTTAAGATGATCTTGGCCGTCATATCTTCTCTAAGAAAATCTTGCATAGATAACACTTTTCTTAGTCCTGGAGCTATTACTAATAAAAAAAAAGATTTGTTTGTTATTATAATGCTTAATAATTATTTTAATAATACAAAACATATATTGTTGTCTTGAAAATTTGAGGCCGTCATGCCGCAGGGGCAAAAAGGTGTGACTGTAACGCGACGATTGTGGGTTCGATCCCCACTCGTAAATAATACAAGTTTATTATTTATACGATAGGTATAAAATGCTAACAGCACATTCTTTAGTTTATGTATAAAATACTAAAATTTTAAAATCATTATAGCACAGTGGAAAAGTGGCTGTCTATTCGCGTGATGGATGTATGTTTGATTTCCGTTCGGTTCGTTTTTTCTTTGCATTAGTTTTTTTTATGCTATCAAAGTAACTATTCTTACATAATTATAATAAATATATTTTTTAACAACAAATAACATAAAATAATTATAAAGTAATGTATTATAGAGGTAAAATTGTCAAGGCCTTTTGCATCAGCATTTCTTAAAGAAAGAATAACCTACTGTCAAGACACTGCTTTCACAACTTTCTTTGCACACATGTTAACGTTAATTAAGAAATGCTTAATTGAGTGGCAAAACTTGTTTTGCCACTCAATTAAGCATTTCTTAATTATCCAGAACATGGAATTCACATTTTTTTAAGGTTCACGCTGTATCCCGCACAGAGAATTGGTGGCAGAGAGAACATGGGAACTTAGTGTTAAGACACTCCAATCTCCATTAAGACACTTCCGTTCCCCACTTTCCGCCGAATTCTTGAGGCATTGCGTGTTGAGTGACGGAACTCACCGCCGCGCTTTGCTTCGTTACCAGAGCGAGGAAATAATATCTAATAATTAATATTTCATTCCGCCTAATGGAAACTCCCTAGTCGAACTCACAACCGTCACGCTTACAATCGCACATTTGTACACAACGGTTTCAAACGGAAATGAAATTAATTAAACACCAAAATGAGACAATGATTATATTATGAAAATAATGGAGTGTCTTAACACAACATTTTCTACAACCTATTCATTAACGATCATTTAATAATAATACAGAATACTATTGTCTATGAAATGTGTTCTATCAATATTTCTTATTATCTTCATACAGTAGATTTTTTTCTCAGCTTCACGTGGTATCGCAGATGCAGCAGAGGGAGTCTAGTGGTAAGACACTACGCCCTCCTCTTCATCTGAATTCTTGATTCCATCACCAGAGCGAAGAAATGAAAATATTATATAGTTCATTTCTCTGAGTGGAAATTGAATCAACATCCTGCGGCGTTTACAGTCACACACTTGTGCCCTTGAACAACGATTGGCTTCAAGGCTTCAATAAATGAATTAGTTTCACGAGATACACCCGCACACAGCAGGGTAGGCAGAGGGAACCTAGTGCTAAGACACTTCCCCACATTCTGAATTCTGTAGGCACTACGTGTTGAGTGGCGGAACTCAACGCCGCACTTTGCCTCGACACCAGAACGAAGATATGGAAATATAAATTTTAAATAAATATTTCATTTTCTCGAATTGGAATCGAACCCACATCCAGTCGGTTTACAGTCACACTGCGCTGCCCCTGCGCCACGACTGGCCTTAAGTCAAGTTAAAATAGATGCCTATTTTAAGTGTAATTAAGATTAAACTAAAAGATACATTTTTATTTACACAAAACATATGTAATTCGCAAAATTACACCTTTATGTAAATCATTTCAAGTTTTTACACGAAAAGATTGAAGTAATTAAAATATTATTTGTTACTGTTCAGTTTTTGTTTAAGTTTGTGAATATAGTTATGAAGTCTTATATATAATTATTTTGTTTTTCATCCAATTCACAAGAAAAGAGATCGGAATCACAAACATATACGCAGTTAAACGCAACCAGTTTAATTAATCTTTCACTGGAACTTGACTTGGCGTTTGTCTTATTACCAGAGCAAGAAAATGAAAATAATTTATTTCCGCGATTGGGAATCGAACCCACAACTGACGCTGTACAACTGCGCCACGAACGTAACATTATTAATGTGTGGAATAAAGAAATTACTGCACTTTTATTTCTCATATCAATTTAAAATAAATTGATCGTAATTACTTTGACCTTTATGATAAATAATTTTTATTTAAAATGAGTTCAGTAAATATTGCATTATTGACCTACAGAATATATAAAAAGCTGCTTTAAATACTATATAAATTTTATTATTTTATAATGTATAATTTTTATTAATTTATTATTCAAGGCCAGTCGTGGCGCAGCGGCACGAAGTGTGAGTGTAAAACCGACTGGTTGTGGGTTCGATCCCCACTCGAGGAGATGAAATATTTACTTAAATTTATATTTTCATTTCTTCGCTCTGGTGTCGAGGCTAAGCGCGGCGTTGAGTTCTGCCACTGAACACGCAATGCCTCCAGAATTTGGCAGAAAGTGCGGAACGGAGTGTCTTAACACTAGGTTCCCTCTGCCTACCCTGCTGTGTTCGGGATACAGCGTGAAGCTAATTTATTTATTAATTTTCATTGCCATGACTACGATGGAACATGACTGAGTGTGCAAGGGTAGTTGTACAAATCACAGCCACAAAGAGATTTTCGATCAAATTGACGAATTGCGGCGTCGAGTTACGCCACTCTACACACAACGTCTCAAATTTGAGTTAAAAGCGAGCAATGGAATGTCTTAACATTAGGTTTCTTCTGCCTTTCATGCTTTAAATAACAATTTTTTTTTGTTTTTTGTGATAATATTTAAAATTAAGGGCGACAGGATGTGGGTTCAATTTCCACTCGAGTAAATAGTTAGTAATATATTTAACAGTTTCATTTATTCGCTCTGATGTCGAGGCAAAGTACGGCGTTGAGTTGCACCGCTCAACACACAACGCTTACAGAATTCGACGGAAAGTGGGAAGCGGAGTGTCTTAACACTAGACTCTCTATGCATACCCTGCTACATGCGGATACAGAGTAAAAAAATTAAATTAAATTAGCTTCACGCTGTATCCCGCACACAGCAGGGTAGGCAGAGGGAACCTAGTGTTAAGACACTCTGTTCCCCACTTTCTGCCGAATTCTGGAGGCATTGCGTGTTGAGTGGCAGAACTCAACGCCGCGCTTAACCTCGAAACCAGAGCGAAGAAATGGAAATATAAATTTAAGTAAATATTTCATTTCCTCGAGTGGGAATCGAACCCAGAACCAGTCGGTTTTGCAGTCACACCTCGTGCCGCTGCGCCACGACCGGCAAGCTGAGAAAAAATATAATTACAGAGTAAAGCTGAGAAAAAATACTTACATATAACAAGTTGAGCTCCAACTGTTTCTAAAAGTAAGAATATATCAGATTTGAATTCAGGATTTCGATTTTTGAGCATTAAATTTCCAGCCAACGTCGCTATCTGAAAGTAAAGGAAATTTTATGTCAAGACACTCTGTTACTCATTTACTCCCCAAAACAGTTCGTGCTTAGTGGCGAAACTCAACCCCGCGCTTTATTTTACCAGAGTCAGGAAATAGAAGTAATTCGTCCATTTAACAATAATTGACTGAATTAATTATTAAGGCCGGCTTGGCACAGTCGCACAATTGTAATTGTAAACGCTTCGGTTGTAGGTTCAATTCCCACAATTCACTAGAGGGAATGAAATATTTAATATTTTAATTTCTTCATAATCATTAAAAATAAATATTATAATCATTAAAAATAAACAAATGTGCAATAGCGGCATTTTAGCGATTTTTAAAAGGCAAGACAGTTTTAATTTACAAAAGGAAGAATGGGAATCGAACCCACAACCATCGCGTTAACAATCAGACGCTGTCACTGTTCCACGATGGCCTAAATTATCTGTTTTAATTTAGTGACAGAGAATTCTGATATAAATAATTCAGTTTTATTAAAGTCTTTATTGCTCTATAAAGATTACAATCACATATTGTCTTAAATATTTTAATAAGTTTTAAATTACTGTACATTTTATTTAATCCAACTGAAGTTGTAAAAAGTATTAAAACACTACAAATTGCAGTATATCTTAATTATGTATAAAAAAGTAAATAAAAAATGGAAATTTATTTACAGTACTTGGAGGTATAAATAATATGATACTTAAGTTCGAATGGTTTACTAGTTCTCCATCAACTGATCAGCTTGATGATATCATATAATTGTATTGTCACCTACGTAGAACTGCCAAGTTTCTTTTTTTGGCAGAGTACGAAGAAGGAGACTAATGCTAAAACACTCCGCTACTTACTTTTCGTCGAAATCTGAAGACATTGCGTATGGAGCGTGGAAACTCAATGCGGCGCCTTGACATCAGAGCGACGAAAATGAAAATATTTAATATGTCATTTCCTAGAGCGGGAATCGAACCCAAACCCATAACCTGTCACACGCTTATGCCCCTACGCCACGACTGGTCTTAAATTACATGATAATACAATTGGGTCAAATTCAGTTCCTTAGATTTTATTTGATATATCTACGTTTCTACTTTTTTGACTTAAGCGAAACGTGTAAATATACTCACATTTTTAATTGGAATATGCGCTACCAATCTTATGTGTTCATTAAATGTTTTTAGATAACTAAAGTAATCATAGTTTGAAACTTTTTCGAAAATGTTCATAGTATCTGTAAGAGTCGTTCCTGCACCAAGTACCAAATTCTGGTCGATGTAGAAGCCTTTCAATTCTGTTAGTCCTGAAATATCTATGAGGATCCTTGGATATTCGATAATTGGATAAACACCTAAAACAAAAGTATAATTATGAATTAACAAAAAGTAAATTAGTAAGACAAATAAAATAAATTAGCTTCACGCTGTATCCCGCACACAGCAGGGTAGGCAGAGGGAACGTAGTGTTATGACACTCCGTTCCTCACTTTCTGCCGAATTCTGGAGGAATTGCGTGGTGAGTGGCGGCAGAACTCAACGCCGCGCTTTGCCTCGACACCAGAGCGAAGAAATGGAAATATAAATTTAAGTAAATATTTCATCTCCTCGAGTGGGGATCGAACCAACAACCAGTCGGTTTTACAGTCACACTTTGTGCCGCTGCGCCACGACTGGCCTCTAATATCTGAAGTTAATATAATTTTAACATCTCTTTTAATTCTTAGAATTGAATTCTCGAACGATATGTTGAATTAAAAGTACTAAAAATAACTTATTTTTTAAAGTTTATATTGTATCGTCCTCATAGCGGGATAGGCAGAGGGAACCTTTGAACCTAGTATTAAGATACTTCCGTTCCCCACTTTCTGCCATTGCGTATTGAATGACGGAACTCAACGATTTGATTTGATATAATTTTATATAACATACAATTTTCTTACCTTTTCCAGTGTTACCAGCAACCAAAGCATATGATTGGACACCTCTCTCTGCCCATATAACAAAAATATCAGATAGTGTCTCAACTCTATACCAAATTTTATTATCTTGTAAGTATAAACATTTGACTTCATTAAGAACTTCATCCTTGCTTACAAAACACCAATCAGCTTCTTCACATTTTGTTTTTGAACATGCTTCACCGGTTTTATCACATATTTTCAAATCTTCAATGTCAGGAATTTCAACGGGATTTGGTGAATCTGATGCGAATTTTTTGAAAGCGTCTAATATTGGTCTATATCCTGTACACCTGCATACGTTGCTACCAAACGACTGTTCTATTTCAAGCATAGTCATACGCTTTGTTTTCATAAGGCTGTAAATATAATTTTATGTATAAGAAAAATTAAATTCAAAGAAGTAAAAGAATTATTTTTACGTGTTTACTCTTTTTCTCCATAACAGACAGAATTCATTCCCCTAGTGGGAATCCAACCCACAACCGTCGCGTTTACAGTCGCAAGCTTGTGCCACTGGGTCGCGATGACTTAGTTGTTTTGAAACATTTTTAAAGTGTTAATCCACACTTGGCAAAGAAAAATACTTATTTAGAAAACGTATAAAAATTTGAACCTAGCGCGACTCGAACCCGCGCCTCCTGGAAACCGACCATGCGCTCTGACCACTGAGCCATACGTTTCCGTCTGACTGAGTTCAAATTTTTATACGTTTTCTAAATAAGTAAGTAAGAAATTAGCGTTGAATATAACGAATAATTAAAGATTTCGTAATGTACATTATTATGTCGGCAACGGCGGCATAATTTTACTTTCTGTCTGCTATTGTACATATTTATGAATTAAATTTATGTTAATTCCTATTCATTAGAGATAATCAAACCCACAACAACTAGTGCGTAAATAATTAAATATATTAATTATTGAAGTTAATTATATATAAATGTTATTTGTTAAGCTTTGAATATTCAACATCGTAATTGTACAATAATGGATGTGTTCAACTATAAATTATTATTTTTTTTTATTTAAATGCTCTCAGGGGTTCACGGAAAAATCTCTTGGCACTTTTTGGTCCCGGCTGGTGGCGATCGAGGAGGAGCTTCGAGGGTTTTAATGGGTGTTATGTAGAGCCTACGTCTACCAGTATATGAGCCCCAAATAACACGGATTTTATGTACTCCTTAAAGGGTTTTCTCTAAATAAAAAAAAAAATCTATTCATATAATTTGCCCATCAAAAAGTGCAATGTTTTTCTTTTTTGCCAAAATTCACATGTTACATTCAAAAAAACTCAACAAAAAGTGATCCTTCTCAGTCACGAAGGCTTCGTGAGTCAAAAGTGTTTCTAACTATAGTGGTCGTGGGTTCGGTCACTCATCTCCATTTATATATGAATTCCGACGGAAATCGAAGAAGGGATACTGCGGGATTGTCTCTACCTACTTTGCTTATGTGCGGGATAAAAAACATGAAATAAGAAAAAACATGAGCATGTATATTGCAAAAATTCAATCTATTCCTTATCTATTAATTTTAATTTATTCTATTAAATAATGATCACATCACCAAATTCCACAATGTACAAATTTTCATACGTTTTCTAAAAAAAAAATTTTCCATATTTAGTATGGAATTAAATTTTAAAAATGGAAAAAAAAATCCTATAACCTGTACATGGCCATGACCCATCCCGGACTGCAGTATCCACATTGACTGCCATTGTTTTCAGCGAGCGTCGTCTGTATGGGATGGTAGCCGTCTAAACGATTGCCAATCTTCTCAACGGTTGTTATATCCCAATCTTGACATGATGTTATGGACACCATGCACTGTAATAAATTTAATTTTTAGCTTTGCTTCACGCTGTAACTCAAATATAGCAGGGTAGGCAAAGGGAACCTAGTGTTAAGAAACTCCGTTCCCCACTTCCCACCCAATTTCCGAGACATTGCATTTGAGTGATCTCTGTCTAGTTATCAGAGCAAGGAAATGACAATAGTTTATACCCCCAAGTGGAAATCGAACCGGATACTATAGAGTAGCTCAAACTTATTTTAAGTTTGTTATTCATATGTAGCAATAATTTAATTAATTAATTAATTATGTTAAACAGCTAACAATTTTTAATTACCATTTCCATAACAAAATTTAAACAGTAATTTAGACAAAATACTGTACCGTAATAAGATAATGTTAGTAGATATAAGAAATCTCTGAAATTTATGAATAACAAAAGAAGTTGAGTTAAAATTTGTTTTATCTAAGTACTTATGTGAATTGTCCTGAATTATCTCTATATATAATAAGACAGTAAAAATATTTTGTCTGTACATTTAGTAATTTTGACTGAAATGGATAGAGGGACACTTAAAAAGACTAATAGAAAGCAAAAAGATGTTTTTTGAATTTCTTGTCTGTCTGTCTGTCTGTCTGTCTGTCTGTCTGTCTGTCGACATATTGTTGTCCGCATTTTTCTCTGAAACTACTGAACCGATTTACTTGAAAATTTCACTAATTGCTTTGTTTTAACTCAATTGAGGTTCTAAAGTTTGGTTCATCAAAATCGGTTCATTAAAAAAAAAGTTATCGTCATTTTAATGAACTCAAGGCATTAGCTTGCCAGCGAATGTTATATAGAAATCGCGCTGGTATGACCCTGGCTAAAGAATGACATTCGAAACGTCTTGATTATATGACTGTTGATAAAAATATATATTTTTGAAGCACTATTATACAATATTTTATACAATAAAGTAAACAATGCCAGTCGTGGCGCAGCGGCAAGAAGTGTGACTGTAAAACCAACTGGTTGTGGGTTCGATCCCCACTCGAGGAGATGAAATATGAACTTAAATTTATATTTCCATTTCTTCGTTCTGGTGGCGAGGTTAAGCGCGGCGTTGAGTTCTGCCACTCAACAAGCAATGCCTCCAGAATTCGGCAGAAAGTGGGGAACGGAGTATCTTAACACTAGGTTCCCTCTGCCTACCCTGCTATGTGCGGGATACAGCGTGAAGCTGATTTATTTATTTTAAGTAAACAAAATTGAATTGTTAGTAGAGATTACCTTCATAAATTGTAACAGTAAAGTTTAAATCGTAATTAATTCAACACAGAGATAAAGAACGATTTGATCTTCAAAGAAATATCAAGTAAATACATAGATTTTTTGGTTCGTTCGTTCGTTTGAAATAAATCTATATAAAAATGCCTAAAAACATCCTTTCTACGTGTACTCTGTAATAACTACATATTTACCAATTATTCATTTATCTAATAATATGCAAACAGGAGTTAATATGCAAACATAACAGTTATTTTACAAAGAATATTATGAATCCTTAACCAAATTAATAATTTTACATTTAAGACTGTTTCTGAAGCAGTACAATTATTAAGTGACATCAGCACATTTAACAGAGCTTTAAAAAACATAACATATATATATATATATATATATATATATATATATATATAATAAATAATTAGCTTTATGTATATTTTATGAATATCAAATATCGACATTGGTCATATTTTTTAGTTCGAAACAATCAAAAATTCTTACAGAAGTTACGATAATGTCGTAAAAAAATCATAATAGAATATTACAGATTAAAGTAACAAAAAATCATATTAGAAGTCATTATAGTTCTATTATAGGGTGTGAGGCCAGTCGTGGCGCAGCGGCACGAGGTGTGACTGCAAAACCGACTGGTTGTGGGTTCGATCCCCACTCGAGGAGATGAAATATTTACTTAAATTTATATTTCCATTTCTTCGCTCTGATGTCGAGGTTAAGCGCGGCGTTGAGTTCTGCCACTCAACACGCAATGCCTCCAGAATTCGGCAGAAAGTGGGGAACGGAGTGTCTTAACACTAGGTTCCCTCTGCCTACCCTGCTGTGTGCGGGATACAGCGTGAAGCTGATTTATTTATTTATTTTATTTTATTATAGTTGTCAATCAATTCTGCTTAAATCAATAATCATGTATTTTAAGCGGGCGAAGCCGTGGGCGGGCCGCTAGTTATTATTATTATTATTTGCTTTTAAATATATTTTTAAAATCAGTTAAGTCACAAAGTGTGACTGCAAATCAATTGGTTGTAGGTTCGATGTCCACTCGAGGAGATGAAATATTTATTTAAATTTATATTTTCATTTCTTCGCTCTGGTGTTGATACAAAGCGCGGCGTTGAGTTCGGCGGCGAAAAGTGGAGGACAGAGTGTCTTAATACTAGGTTCCCTGTGCCTACCCTGCTGTGTTCGAGATACAGCTGATTTATTTTAAATCACAATATATCTACAGGAAAGAAGCAAAGAAAAATGGTATTAAGCGTCTGACTGTAAGTGCGGCGGTTGTGGGTTCGATTTGTTCGATTTATTTCGTTTTTTTCGTTCTTGTTACAAGACTCTAAATAAAAGTTGAGAAAGAGAGTCGGCTTATTGTACGGGATAAAGCGTGTAAACAAAAAAAAGCAAACACGCTCACCGAGTTAACACTATGTGGAGGTTGCCCCAGAGAAGTGGATGCACTAACGATGCATGCTCCACAGCCTCCCTCCAAACACATGTACTTTGTACCGCGAAGGTTTAATTTGCTTCTAATGAAATCTAAAAGGGTTGTGTTAGAATCCACTTCATTTCCCACTGAAAAAAAAAAATGTTTTCTTATTCGATATATTGTAGGAAGATAAGCATAAATTAGCATAAGTATTTTTTTTCGATTCGATTTCCACTCGGATAAATTAAATATTTAATATTTAAATTAATCCTATTAACGAGACAAAGCGCGGCGTTGAGTTCCGCCTTCTCGAAAATAATGTTTGTCACTAATTAATAATTTAATATTTGTAAATTTGTTGATTTTGAAAAAAGGATTTAATTGCGCCAGTTCTCTTTAAGTTTGACGGAGTAGTTTTAGTGAGCTTGTGGCTGATTTATTTGTTTTCCTAACTGACCACTAAGCTATACGTTCTCATCAAGCTACGTCGAAATTTTTATACGCTTGTTACAACTTATTTATGTTGTTAGTATCTCCGTAGGCTGAGAACTTATGGCTTACTTAGAGTGCCTAACCGGTTTTCAGGAGGCGCGGGTTCGAGTCCCGCTACGTTCAAATTTTTGTACGTTTTCTAAATAAGTAAAAAATAATGTTGTATGAAGCATATGCACCTCTGTGCCAATGAGGTCAGTCTTGGCTCACATCTGTAAACGCGACCCATTGTGGGTTCGATTCCCACGTGAGGAAATTAAACATTAATATTTTCATTTCTTCGCTTTGGTGTCGAAGCAAATCACGGCGTCGAGTTCCAACACTGAACACGCAATGCTATAATATGACGGCAAGTTTATAAACAAAATATCTTACTGAGAATGGAGTGATTTAACACTAGGTACCCAGGTTCTCTCTGTGTACCCTGCTATACGCGGGATACAATGTAAAGCTAAAAAATGAACTCATTCCATATAATTATTATTTTATAAAAATGCCAGGCGAGGCACTGAATAATTTATTAGACGTCACGTCGTTTATTTTTATTTCCAAAATGCTAATACCTAAATTGTTTTTAATTTTCCCTAAATGAAATCGCAATATCTGTCATAAAAACCTGTTACAGATTTATTAAAAAGTAAAAGTGTAATTTAATTCAAATCTATATTTTTTTGTAATTATTTCTGTTTACATAATTGTGCTTATTTATTTATTTATTTATTTTTATTTTATGATTTCATTAAAAGTAATTGGATACAGATTATATTTTTACATGTTTTTTTTTATAATTTACGAAAGAAAAATACTTATTTAGAAAATGTATAAATATTTGGACGGAGCGGAACTAGAACGCGCGCCTCCTGGAAACCGTTCTCGAGAATGTATGGCTTAGTGGTCAGAGCGCCTGGTCGGTTTCTTGGAGGCGCGGGTTCAAGTTCCGCTACGTTCAAATTTTTATACTTTTTCTAAATAAGTACAAATTATATATTTTTAGTCATACACTGTTCTCGTACTTTATAAGACAGACAGAGAAAACCTGGGAAAATAGTGTGAAGATGCTACATTCCCATTAAGATATATCTGCCCTTCACTTTCCTCCGAATTTTGAAGACGAGATTCTGCCTCGTTACGAGAACAAAAATGGAACCCACAACCTGTAGTGTTTACAGTAGCCCGCTTGAGCCTCTGCGCAACGACCGGCCTCATTACATAAATTCATTCAGAGAAACTAGTGTCAAGACATTCCTTTCTATTTGTCAACGACAACGATTGCAATTATGTAATAAGTCAGTAAATGACACGAAATCCTAGAAAATAATAAAAAAATCATTCTTAACAAAAGTTTCTTTTCTAGTCGGCTTGACCTTCCTTATAAGGATATCAGATTTATTTTATGAAGTATGGATATGTTTTAACCTTATAATATATGTATAATATCTTTCTATTAATATAAAAATATATTAGACATTTTTTAAGTTTAAGATATAACGTAGTCCGGGAGTTTATTTATTTTTAAAGCAAATTTACGCCCGACCATGGTTGCGGCGGCAGCAGCGATTTATTATTTATTTAATTTTTGTTGGTGAGCGAAGCGAGCATTTATTAGTTTGACACTTTATTCCTAGTAGTGTAGCCGAAGAGAATGAAATGCTTATCACTATGGCAAATATTATATTATTAAATCAAATCAGCTTCACGCTGTATTCCGCACGCAGCAGGGTAGGCTGATTGAACCTAGTGTTAAGACACTCCGTTCCCCACTTTCCGCCGAGGACATTGCGTGTTAAATGGCGCAACTCGACGCCGCGCTTTTTACACCAGTGCGAAGAAACGAAAATATAATTTTTAAATAAATATTTCATATCCTCGAGTGGAGATCGAACTCTCAAGCCACCAGTCACTCTTTGTGCCCCTGCGTCACGACTGGCCTCAATTATATAATAATCCACGCAAACGATGTTGCGAGTAACAAATTGATGTTATACTTATTTAGAAAACGTATAAATATTTGAAATCGCGCCTCTTGGAAACTACCGCAAAATTTTTATACGTTTTCTAAATAAATATTTTTCTTTTCTAAGTGTGGAATAAAACTTAAAAAATATTAAATATAACTCGATTTAAAACACCAATCAACTTAAAAAGTATTTGGTTATTTGTTGACATATAGTCAATATCTCTGACAGTGAAAAGTGGTTGAAGAATGTAAATTACCTTGAAAATAAAGTTACTTGTTGTGTAACGGAGTTTCAAAATAATTACAACCAAAATCAATGTCATTAATAAATAAATAAATGTTTTAGGCAAAAGCGGATTTGAAACTGTTTAATTATATTTGAAACAGTTGTTACACAGTGAATTGTAATTTTAAAACAAAATGCAAGAGGAGCATCACAAGAGAGAACTTAGTGTCAAGACACTTCGTAATCTAATCTCCACCTTATGTTAAGATATAAAGGCTCTGTTAAGAAAACCGTGGTTCCGCCCAATTGGTTTCCTCAGTATATTCTATGTTAAACAGTAAAAAACGTGATGCTGTTTTTTTTACTATTATAATTTTTCTTGTTATTTCGATCCCGTAACGGTCTATTTATAAATAATTACTTTATACAACCCTAATAGAGAGAGAGAGAGAGTTAATAGTAAAGCAGTAGGGCCAGAAGTAGGGACAGTAGGGCTTCGTTATTTTATAAAGCCAGAAAGTTTCTTAGCGCATACACCCAACACTAGTAGGTACTATCAGGCAATATGGAATTTGGGTGGTGGTTACTTTGACAGTTATTAGGTAACAAAGATGCAATAAAATTAAATTATATAATATATATAAATAAATGAGTTCTATTTTTTATATTTTGCTTTGGAGTAATATTAGAAGTGACTTTATCTATTGCCAAACATTGAACATGGATGTAACCCCCTGCCAGACATCGCTAAATTACAAGCGCCTGCCAATCTATTGTACTTAAAATAAAAAAAAATAAATAAATCAGAATAGAGGGAAACTAGTGCTAAGACACACCGTTCTCCACTTTCCACCGAGTTCTGTAGGCATTGCGTTAGCCTTGACACCAGAGCGAAGAAATGAAAATATAAATGTAAGTAAATATTTAATTTCCTCGAGTGGGGATCGAACCCACAATCGGTATTTTACAGTCACACTTTATGCCCCTGCGCCATGACTGGCGGTCTATTGTACTTCAGTGTGAAAAATTATTTGCTCCTAATATTCTCATAGGCGCTTATAGCCTATAGGGGGCGTCTGGCTGGGAGTTAAAACCACGCTAAGTGTCTGGCAATGAACAACGTCGTTTCTAATATTATTCCCATGAAAATATAATAAAATAGAGCTTTATAATTTAACGAATACTGAAGGTCGGGCTACTATCGGCCCTTGATAATGTTTTGTTATTTAAAAAAAAACGCGTGTCCGTACAGACACGGTAGCATTACAATATAAACTGATAATTATAGGAAGTATTTTTTTTATTCATTAAGCGGTGGAGATTAAAACTTGGATTTAGGTTTTTTGTTGTTGTTCTGTGATGAATTAGTTTTAGAATAATAAGAAAAAAAATGTAATTTATGTGTCCTTTTTTATACTAGGTACAAATTTAAATATTTCTTTTTTTTTGGTTTCACGCTGTTTTCCTCACATAATCCCTACTACTAGGCAAATGGAATCAATGAACCTAATATTAAGGCACTCAGCTCCCCATTAAAACTCCCGTTTCCCATTTTCCACTGAATTCTTGAGACATTGTGTGTTCAGTTCAGTTCAGCCACTTAAACTTAACGCCGCGCTTTACCTCGGTACCAGAACGAGGAAATTAAAATATTAAATATTTTATTTCCCCGAGTGGGAATTAAACCTACAACTGTCGCGTTTACATTCGCAGGCTTTTGACCCTGCGCCACGATGGCCTTACATTTGAACAAAATAACTAAAATAACCGCAGCCGTTAAAGCGATGGTTGTGGGTTCGATCTCCATTCGAGGTAATAATTTATAATTAAATTATTTTCATATCCCCGCTCTAGTAAAACAATAAAAATTGATGCGGATAAAAGTAATTGTAACAAGCGTATACGAATTGCGACGTAGCTTAAAAAAATCGTAAAGTTGTATTGGCTATACCCCTTAGACAATATAAAAGATGCTTTGCTTAGTGTGTGTTTAATACTTCAAAAAAAGTTAAACTATCCGCTGATCGACTTGTTTCTAGAATAGTAAGAAATTTACACTAATATACGCTTAAATTTACCCAAAATATACTAATAATATGGATTAACAAAATATTTATAATGTATATAATTGGCTAACTAAGTGGATTAAAGAATCGATTATATCGATAGATAATTTAATCAATGAGAAGCGGAAACCTCAATTAAAATATTAATTATAATTATTTACAAATTGCAGTTAAGCCATGCGTAACATTTTAAACTTATGTAGCAATTAAATTATAATTTAACGAACCAGCAATGTTGAATTACAACCGCTAAAAGTAGGTACCTTTTTAAAATCTAATAACAATTAATTCTGATAAAGTTATTATAAACAACGTCGTCGACCTTAGATTTTTATTACCTTAAGTTACGCTTGGAATCTTTTGTTATGTTTTTTTAGTTTCACGCTGTATCCCATACATGCACATAGCAGAGTAAGCAGAGGGGACCTGGGAAATTAGTGTTAAGACACTCCGTTTTCCTCACTTATTGCTGAATTATGGAGGTATTGTTTAGTGGTCCGTCAGTCATCTCAGTGCTTTTCTTTGTTAAAATGAAAATATTAAATATTTCATTTCCTTGAGGAAATCGTAGGAGTCGAGCCCATAACCTGTCGCAATTATAGTCTCATACTTGTGCTCTTGCGCCATGAGAAACTTTTTGTTCTTATTCGGTATTAATAAAAAAAATAAAATAAAAAATCTCAAATCTGATAAGAGACAAGTTTGCAAGTACATATTTTAATTTAAAAAAAATAACTAATATACTTATTTAGAAAACGTATAAAAATTTAAACGTAGCGAACTCGAACCTGCACAGGAGGCACGGGTTCGAGTCCCGCTACATTCAAATTTTTATACGTTTTCTAAATAAATATTTTTCTTTCCTAAATGTGGGACAACACTTTTAAAAATAACTAACAGTCTGAATTCATTTAAATTTAAAGCTCCTTGGGAAGATTTAATTGGTTGAAAAATGGCAATTCGTTGTAAAAAATCAAATTAGGCCAAATTTGTAAAAAATGTTTAAAATTATTAAGCCATAAAATAATTATATCCATATCTATTAAGTAGGCACATATATATATTATAATATTTTATTAAAAACATACACTCATGATAGAATATTCACTAAATATGGCTCTTTTTAAACGCTTTCATTAGCTTCGGTCGTATATATTATATACTAGTGGGCACGCGCAGCTTCGTCCGCGTATTTGCATCCTTAGGGGTGACTTCTAAAAAAACCACGAAACACGTGTTCCATAAAATATTTTTAACAGTCTGAATTTAATTTTTTATGAAAATCGGTGGCAATTTAAAGATTTTTCCATATAAACTTTCAACCCCTTATTTGAACCCTTAGGGGGTGAATTCTTAAAAACCATGAAACACGTGTGCAGTGAAATATTTTTAAGTCTGAATTTCAAATTTTATAAAAATCGGTACAGATAAAAAAAAAATTCCATACAAACTTTCAACCCTTATTTCTTCCCTTTAGAGTTAAAATTTTTCAAATTCCCTTCTTAGTGGATGTCCAGAATATGAAAATAAACATCTGCCTAAATTTCACGTTTCTACCATCAGCGGTTACGGCTCTGCGTGCGTCTTACCTCAGTCAGTCAGCACAAGTCCTTTTATATATATAGATTATGAATATATATAGTCGTATGTGTGTTTGTAAAGTAAACTTTGAACGTGATTTTGCCTGACCTTTAAATCTCGGGTAACTTTGAAATTTTGCATACCTATCAAAAACCGATGATAATGCAATAATATAAACAAACGACCCCACCTTTGGTTCCGTACCAAATTCCGGATTGTAGGTGAACGGGCATTGCAACTTATAATAAATAATAGTTAAAAAATACAAAAAAAAACATGCTTTTGTAAGAAATCTAACAAAAAGTTATAAATAAATAATAGAAAATAAAACGCTTTTCTGAAGATATAATAAATTCAAAAGTAAAATAATAATAATAATTTGAATTAAGAATAATGTAAAAGAAGGTGGATTGCATAGTGTCAACAGCTAGTATCCTGCATACAGCAGGGTAGGCAGATGAACTTAGAGTTAAAACACTCCTTTCCACACTTCCCGCAGAATTTTTAGCCATTGCTTGTTGAGTGGCGGAACTCAACACCGGGCTTCTACCTTGATGCCAGAGCAAAGAAATAAAAAAAATCATAAATAACATTCCCTCAATTAGGGGTCGAACCCACAACCGCCAGCCTCCAATATCTCAACTACTGTATTATAACTAAATAAGTAATATATCGGGTACGTACCAGAGTAATCGACATCATTAACTTTAAAACACACCCGGTCCATGTCTGTGAGTTAAGTGCGATACGAACGGACTGAGATTCGAAATGACCGATACAATTATACAACCGGGCGTAAGTGTAACAGTTGTTTTAAAATATTTCCTCTACATTATGTGTGAACGTATGATTTATGAAATTCTAGTTTTATGCTCGTGGCTTCGCCCGCTTGGACTATACTAACATTATATGAATGTATCTATATATATGAGGGCAAATCACGGGTCGATTCCATTTGTCGAAAAGAATGATACACTAAATTACATGACTTCAATCGTTTCGATGATCACTAGTTATTTCCAATTGACTTTGCTGGCGAAGCCGTAAAAGTTTGTCTATATGTAAAAATTGCAATATAATTGAGGCCAATCGTACGGGGCACAACTCTGCTACTGTACACTCGGCAGATTGTAGGTTAGATTCTCCCTCGAGGAAATTAAACGCTGTATCCCACTCTGCAGGGTAGGCAGAAAGAATCTGGGAACCTAGAACTTCCTTCCACGCGCCACGCAACTGTGGAATGGCCTATATAATATATAATGTTTCCTGGTCGACACGACATGAGTACCTTAAAAAAGTGCGTCTATCTTCATCTTAAAGGCTGGTAACGCACCTGTAGCTGCTCTGGTGTTGCACGGAGTCGTGGGCGGCGAAGATTACTTACCATTAGGTGACCCGAACGCTGGTTTGCCCTGACAATAAGACAATCTGTTCCCATTAAGACTTAATTTTATAGAATTTTTATATCTTTACTTTACCATTATATATGCACATATATACCTTTGAAATAATTTATCAAAAGAAATATATTTTTGGTCGCCAAATGTGAAAGTATAACAAGAAAGTTGTTATGCATCTCGTTTATTGAGATCATATGAGATTTTTTGTAACGCCCCATATCATAAGTAAAATGTATAGGTGAATAATATAATTAATTAAAAGAAAAATGATTTATAACACAATATTAAAAATATAATTTATAACATGATTATTATAGCAAAATATAATGTTGGCTGAATAAGAGACTGTCAACGTCAAAGACTAAAAAAAGGAAAAAAAGAGAGGGGGGATGGCGGACGTGTCTGGTGAATGATAGTTATTCGAAATTGCTTAGAGAATTATTAGTTTATAATTAATGTATATTTAGTTATATTTTATATTTAAAAAAGCATGACATATTGTGAATAAAATATTCATATAGTTATTCGAGGCTGGTAAGATAAGTTATACGAGTATGTCCTTTCACTATTTACGATTGCTCATTTTCGAATAGTTCGTCGTAAGTTTTTAATAGCTTAATATTAATAAGTTCTTTGATTTTCACGATTTTTTAAAATGAAACTAATTTAACCAGATTAATCGTGTATATTTAAGATTTTACATTTTGGAAACCTGACGTTTCGAAGTTCGAACACTTTGCAGTAGTCCGTGGTCACGGGTAGACTGAGGTGGCATTCGTCTGTCAGTTGACATAATTATTATATCAGACTACCGCCAACGATTTCTTAATTTCCTCGCGTACTGCCCTGGATTCTAAAATGAGCTAACTGTATCTTGCCTTCTGGTATAGTGGGTTTGAGACTTCAAAGATTTTATGAGTGGGTCCCAGGTGTTAGAAAGCTTCCAGCCGTTCTCTCTATTGAAATTAGGATGTTTTTGTATTTCAATAGCCTCGCGGAAACAGATATATTCCTAGAATGATCCGCGAGGCTCGCATTGCAACTACGTCGCGACGGCATATATAATAATGATTGTATATATAATTTTTATATTATAATGTTTGATGTTAATTTATACATTTTTTATAAAGGTGTTTGGAAGTAGGATATCTGTTAAAAAAATACGCTATCTTGGTGTAAATGACGATTATAGGTTCGATTCCCAATCGGAGAAATGAATTCCTTCTATCTTCTCACTCACTCACACTTATAACAAGACAGATTAGAACATTTTTAAAGTGTTGTTCCACACTTAGGAAAGAAAAAAACTTATTTAGAAAACGTATAAAAATTTGAACGTAGCGGTACTCGAACTAGCGCCTCCTAGAAACCGATCAGGCGCTCTGACCACTAAGCTATACGTTCTCTGAAGAGAACGTATGTCATTTTAAATAAGTACAGATTAGAACAAGTTAAGGCACTAAACATGCAATATCTAAAATTGAATAACGGTGTTAGGACACTCCTAACACTAGATTCCTCTATTTACCCTACTAAAAGATGGATACAGCGTGAAGCAAAAAAAATGTTGAAACACCATGACACGATGACGTCTAAAAAATAAAAAACAGTGTACACGAGTCTTAGTAGTATGCGCTATACTTTTATTTTATATAAGTCATGGTTCATATGAAGAGAAAGTATAGAGCGAACAATATTTGTGAAAGTTATAAAATGAAACAACATAATTTACTAAGATTATAAAGTTTTCTAAGATCGCTATTTGCGGGGCAGGCATAGTTAGTCACTAGTCAGTTAAATAAAGTGATAAGACACTTCATTCTTTTTTGTTAGTCAATTTAAAGCTTTCACGCTGTCTTCCGTAACGGTGAAGGTCGCGCGTAACCTAAAAAACTACTTGGGCATTTAAGGAATTTAAACAACGAAATAATAATTCTAAAATAGTTCTTTTTTGAACTTAAAACAGACATTCTAATATATATTTTTTTAGTAATGAAAAATATTTAAAATTAACTAATTAATTTAGCAGTCTCATTTCTTTTGGACTGGTTTACATTTTATAGGACAATCTGTCCGTCAAGTCATTTTTCTGAAGATGGAATGCAGTGAAGTGTAGGTATGAAGTTGAAATTAAAATCAAATATCCAGATCTATACAGTTCCTTAGAGTACAGAAAAAATAAAGTGCTTATCAACGCGATCGAAAGATACGGGTATTTATTTTCGATTTTGATAATTTATAGGTATATCTTTGAAAGAATTCTTTACGAACTTCTAGTTGCAGTCCATCCTTCATACTAAAAAAATGTGTTAGCAAACTTAAGTTCATCAATTTTGCAAAGTTGCATTTTACAATCATGAAATTGGTACAGAATCCACGTTGGGCGACTACAAGTGACATAACCGATTTTTAATTTTAAAAATGGTGGAGTGTCTTAACACTAGGCTCTCTCTGCCTATCCTGTTACGAGATTCAAAAAAAATTATATTTTAGGAATTAAATCTTAATTGAAGATTTATTGACTAATACAACTAAGGAACGGACAAATAATTAATCACCAAGGAGCCCCACTCAAACATATGGAGACTCCTTTAACGTTAAAGCTGCTTCTGCTTTCATATTTAAGCGTCGCGTTAAAAACTATTTCCTTTCTCTATAATATTTACTTGTATGTATGTAATTATCGTTTATGTAAGTTTATATTTTATTTATTTATTTATTTTCTTTTTTTCTTATGTATTTATTATATATTTATCTAAGTAAATTATTATGTAATATATAGCATTAAGTAAGTCATACTTAATGCATTTGTACACCAACCTAAAATCCTGTGTTCTATGATCTTTTTACTGTAGGGGTTGCTTGGAAGAGATCCCTGGTGGTGATAAGGCCGCCCTTACACCAATGCTTTTTTGTCTGATTGTATTTCTTCTTTTGTATTAAATCTTGTTGGTGTAATAAAGTTTTAAATAAAAAAATAAATAAATAATTATGTATGTAAATATAGAAAAAAAAAATATTCATTCCTAAAAAAAAATAAGAAAAATTTAATAAAAAGCACAATATATTATTAGTTTTTTTTTTAGTTTTTAGCTTTTCTCTATATCTCGCACCTAGGAGAGTAGGCAAAGGGAACCTGCCATCCTATTGGTAAGACATTCCGTTTCCCACTTTCCGCCGGATTCGGGCATTGAGTTAGACTCATCTGATGGAAAATTTGAACGATTGCAATTAGTTTAAATTATTTACAAGTAAAATATCCATTTGGAGCACTTCTTGGTCTTCTTTTTTTCAAACGTATATCGACAAATTTAAAATTTTGTCACCAAAATTTTCAAATAAACACTAAATAGCCAATCCAAATTCTATTAAACTTTAAGTGGACCCTCAATCCATGATCTTGGAATAACATATAAAAGAAACCCAAGAAGGGTTTCTTTGTGCTGGTCCATGAAAACAGGTTATGCGTAAACTAGTTTTGACGAAATGTTAAGACAGCGCGCCCGCTCGTATGTTAAAAGCATTATTGGTATTATGATTACAATGAATCAATACAATAAGTCAGTCTTGGCACAGGGGCACAAAGTGTGAACGCGACAGGGGGTGTTGTGGGTTTGTTTCTAATTTGAGGAAATTAGATATTTAATATTTTAATTTTTTCGTTCTAGTGTCGAAGCAAAGCGCGGCGTTGAGTTCCGCCCCTCAACACACAATGCCTCTTGAATTCAGCGGAAGATGGAGAACGGAGTGTGTTAACACAGGGTTCCCTCTGTATACCCTGCTCTCTGTGTGAATCAGTATATATAACAATGAAATATATTCGATACGATTACTTATAGTACCGTTTTGCACAAATAGTTGATTTGACGTACCTACGGACTGACAGAAAGACATGATGAATCTGTAAGGGTTCCGTAATTTTTAAGTATGACACTTGGCTATGAAATTATAATATCAGTACTCAAATGATACGCATTGAGAATAAAATCCTTTTAAATTAAACTTGATGTTGGGGGCTTATGAGAATAAAATATATTATTTTATTTCCCCGCTCAAGTAACAAAAGTAAACAATAAGTAGAATTCGTTACGAAAATTGATAGGAAAGCGGCGAATAGAGTTTAACACTAGGTTTTTGTGCCTGAAAAAAAGAGGTGTGTGTCAAGTAGAAGTGTGTGTCAAGTGTCAAGTAGATTCATTCAACTATATTTGTTGTATTACTATTTTGTGTAACATATTTCAGAAAACGAACAGGTTCAATAGTAAAAAATATTTTACTCAGAGATAACACAAATTGCATTATTTTTGTTGAGTTTTACTCTGTATCCCCATATATGCAGGTCAAGTTAGTGACGGAACTGAGTACCGCGATTTGTCTTACCAGAGTTGTTCTCTCCAGGGTGAAAATTTAACCCACAACTTTCACCATCACAGTCACACCACGTAGCGTAGCCCCACGACTCAAATTTTCTTACAAATGCTATAAACGCTCGAATAACGATTTAATATTACTACTAAATATATTACAGCTAGTCTAAGTTTTAAGCTACAGATCTAATAACTTCATAGTTCGTGAACATAGAGCCGCTTAGCTAAGGCGGCAAGTTTTTGACAGTTCTACAGTTATGCACCGCCACAAAGCGTATCAAAATGTTAGTCTATGCTTTAAAACGCTAATAAAATTAGCGAAGCTTGTCCGATACACTTCTTTTCTACTAATTTTAAGCTTTTTAATACTAGTAGCGTCCCGCCCGCGGCTTCGTCCGCTTGTATTATACGATTATTTATCAAACTGAGTTACGTTCATGATGTTAAAATTAATATAATATTTTTATATATTTTATTAATATAATTAATAACTTTAATTTTTGACCAACTTAAAATAAAGAAGCTGCGAAGCCTCGTGCAAAAATCAATAAAAATAAAAATAATTATGCATAACAATACGTGAAATAATTAATAAAACCAATAAAATCTATTATTTCTGAAGTCGAAGCCAGACAAATAAAAATGTCTCCCTCTATCTCTCTTACCACTCACTTTCACATCATAAATCTTTTTTGCCATTCTTTCATCACTCATTCGTTCGACATGCTCAAACCAGTGAGCACGTTCTTCTTCATTCTTACCGTGACATCCTCGCTAGTACCTGCCATTCTGCGTATCTCTTTATTGCGGATTCGATCAGCTAAGCTGACTCCGCATATCCTACGAAGAAATCGCATCTCGCATCGTTTAATCTGGTTCAGTGTGGAATTATATAGGTATATTTAAAATATTATAGGTCTTGATTTTTTTCTCATTAGACGAAACGCAGCGTTCAGTTCCGCAACTTAGTAATATTGAGTTTCTCTCTACCTATGCTACATAGTAGCAAAAAAGTGAAGCTTATTAATATATAATATACCCAATTCTAAATAATGTATAGAAATAATATTTCGCAAATGTTTCTTAATAAATTCCTAACTAAGAAAATAATAGCAGAAGCTGCTCTAATATGCCAGTGTAAACTCGTTTACGTGGTGTTTATCAACAATTGCTGTCTTACTTAAGAAATGCCCTTTACACTATTAGGAATATCTTATTAATGTATTTGTTAGTAACTCGTGTAAAAGAGGGTAGGAGTAGGTGTAAAAGACTATAAAAGCTGTGGAATTGTGTCAATCGAGGGACCCTTCTGATTAGCGTACGCAGGGCATTCCCCTGCGATCGTTGTCCTCTTCATGAGCGTCCATCAAAGCTCTTTATCTTTAGAGGCATACTATTCTTGAACTTCCCCGTTCGGGGAGGGGCTGAAAGACGATTCCGAGTAACAGCAGCTTAGCTTTTTCGAAAAAAAAAGTCAATCGGGGACAATTACAGGCGACGACTCTTATTCGACGGAAGCTCGTGTGAAGCATTGTGGTACGGTGCATTGTCGTATCTCTCAAAAAAACTATTGGAGGTCTGGCACTCCCTGGTCTTTTAGAAACGATGATCATTTTATCAAAATTAAGTTAAGACATGTTTAATGTTCCGGGATACCAGAATTCTATAAAAAGAAAACCGTTATTTTTGATAGAATTCTGGTATCCCGGTTTTTCGGTATTATCCAGATTTGAATAGCTAGCTAGAGATACAATAAAATTGGATAAAATTTCCTATCACTTAACACACATTATTACAAAAATAAATTCTCGGTTACAATATAAAATACAATAAAATCTGCTGACCAAAAAAAATACTGTCTAATATAAAAGTAAAGAAATATTTACTCCAAAGAAATGCCCAAAAGAAAATACAAAAAAAGAAGCAAAATAAAGATTTTTTAAACATAGAAGATATGTGTTTCTAGGTTGTTTTTTAAAAAAACGTTAACCGTGTACGTGTCACATAATAGTAAGTGATTACCGCCGAAAGAATTATATAAGAGATTTGTATCTATATTACAACGAGGTAAGTTCTATATTATTAATTTTCGGGGAGAGAATGATGTACTTGAATCTATTCCATCATACTATTTTTATCTCTTTACATTCTGGGCCTAAGAATGTATAAAAGCTTTTTACGCTCCTTTGATATTAATATCGGATTGATATTTTTATACAATTATGAGACAAATGCCAATAATAAAATAATAGACAGACAAATAGACGGACAAGTTAAATCTATAAGATTTCTATTTTTTAACCCAAAAAAATCTTAAATTGGACGGAAAATAGGGGACGGAGTACCTTAACACTAGATTATCTTTGCCTGCCTTATTGTGGGATAAAGGGTAAAACTGATAAATATTTTATATAATATCGTATCGTAATCGTTCCGTACAACCAAAAACACCCCAAAACTGATTAAGTCCCGACCTCATGCTTACCGCCTATTGATACAAAGCTTAGCTCCTTTTCGCAATTGCTCAAATAACATATTATATAAGTTGTCACTTAATAGACCAATGTCTTAGTAATTTTTGTTTTTATATGAGATGAGAAAATCTTGGCTGTTTTACAGATGATTCTTATTACAATGTAATATTCTTTTTCTGTTTTGTTTTGTTTGCATTAGGATACTTCTACTTTTGTATGGTTATTGCTTTCATTTCAAGAAGCAGAGATATTTTTTTAGTTTCACGCTACAAGCTGTCCTGTATTTAATAGAATATAAGAGCAATGATATGTGTGACCCAGTGTCATGAACCCCGTCGCATATTCAGACTTTGTGCCACTGCGCAATGACAGCCTCTTAAGCATTTTAGTTCACAAAATAAATATATAAATATATATTGTTAGCGATATTTATATATGCGAATGGTATCAATATGCACCACTGACGTTCCCACTCATATAAAAGAAGTACTCAACGGTTGCCGTACGGAAAAGTGGTTGGCATCGATACTGTAAGTTCATTTCTTTAATTATGAGGTTTTCAACTTGCCAGTTCAGCACAAAAACATTTCTCCAATGTCACGTTTTATGAATAACACACACTATTTTTTTATATTTACTATTTTCTAATAATATCTAACTTTATAATACTTGTTTTATATGTCTGCTAGAGCAGCATGTAACATTAGAATTTACTGCGTAAATACAACATACATCGTTAAATTAACAACGGCCTCTTAATTTTAACGGATTATGTTCTCTTTAATTAAATCACGTAGATGTTAGTTAGCAGTTTCTATCCTGTTTTAAGTTAAAATAAACCTCGCTTCGTGATTTCGTGTTTAATTTTAGCTTAGATTGTTATTAGACGACGACAAACGAGTAAGAATATTATAAAAAAGAGTGGCGTTAAGCTCCGCTACTTACATTATCTCGGACAGATATTGGAAAAAGAGAGTTTTTTAGAAAAGCTCCCTTAGGCTATTTTGGTATATATGCGGGGCTTAGAAGGATTTAAATCTTCACTTGAGGCAATGGATTATTTTCAATACTCCGCTCTGACAAGACAAAGTGCAGTGTTACGAGTTACATCACTTAAAACGTAGTGTCTCGAATTCACGTGGAAAGTGGAGAAACACAAGACATCCTGTTTTGAGATTTGTTGTGTTTTCCCTACCTTTTATGAAGCTACCAATATAATATATAATATATATAATAGACACCATTCGCCGAAACTATACTCATTTTTAAACTATTTTATTGTCCTATTTATATAGTACTAAATAACTTTGACACTTTTTGTTCAGACAATCTCGGATATTATGCTTGCAGCTTCACACTGTATCCCGCATAAAGTAGAGTAGTCAGAGGGAAGTAGTGTTAAGATTCTTTGTTCCCCATTTTCCGCCGGATTTTTGAAGCATTGCGTATAGAGTGGCAGAATTCAACGCTGAGCTTTTGCGTTGGTGTCAGAGCGAAGAAATGAAATAATAATTCATTTCCTCGAGTGGGGATGGAACCCACAACCGTCATAAGAATAATATAATATATGTTTTATTGCCATAAATATGTATACATATATACTCGTATATAGTCTAAATCACAACTAGTTTATTTTTATTATACAATTATACTTAAGACACTAAAAATCAACATATCTTATATATTTTTTTTAAATTCATAACAATCTTAAGCATTTAGTGAGGCCGATCGTGGCGCAGCGGCACGAGGTGTGACTGTAAAACCGACTGGTTGTGGGTTCGATTCCCACTCGAGGAGATGAAACATTTACTTAAATTTATATTTCCATTTCTTCGCTCTGGTGTCGAGGTTAAGCGCGGCGTTGAGTTCTGCCACTCAACACGCAATGCCTCCAGAATTCGGCAGAAAGTGGGGAACGGGAGTGTCTTAACTCTATGTTCCCTCTGTCTACCCTGCTGTGTGCGGGATACAGCGTGAAGCTGATTTAATTTTAATTTAATTTATTTTAATTTTAATTCTTAAGCATTTATGTCTTAAATTGGCCTTTATTATTCTTATGACATTGAGAACTCTTGAAAATAAATAAAAATATATCCTCCTAATCCCAAAAAAAACATACACACCCTTGGAAACTACTCTTCTTGTACCATGAAATAAATACTGCAAAAAGGTATTATGTACTCAAGGAACAGACATTTGTTGCTTTTGTGATAAGAATATTTGGTTTTTCTATTTTTTCCGACCTTTTTGTAAAGCATCAACAGTCCCACTTCTGTTATCGATCTTCAAAAGAAAGTCTTCGTCTTAGCACTCTAGGCAAATTCGGCACTCTAGGCACTCTAGATAATTCGTAGTTACTTTCACTAACGGTAACTGTACTAACGGTACTGTTTTTAGTATTGTAATCCCTATCCAAATAAAAAGAGGACTTGTTGTTACCTGTACATTCTCGATCACTCAACGTCTTTTCGCTGTCCGAATTTTGTTCTGAGTATAAGATATTCCAGTCCTACTTCACTTTCACATTCGCTATTCAACGATGCTTGTGACAAATCTTCATCAGATTGTATGGCATTTCGTGGAAGATCTTCGAGCCGACGCTGTCCGTTTTTTAAGACATTCTGAATCAGAATATAAGATTTTTTTTTTCAGCTTCACGCTGTATCCCGCACACATTAGGGTAGGCAGAGGGAACCTAGTGTTAAGACATTCCGTTCCCCACTTTCTGCCAAATTCTGGAGGCATTGCGTGTTGAGTGGTAGAACTCAGTGCCGCGCTTAACCTCGACACCAAAGCGAAGAAATGGAAATATAAATTTAAGTAAATATTTCATGTCCTCTAGAGGGGATGGAACCCACAAATTAGTGTTGCCAAACTATCGATAGTTTCGCCATCGATAGTTTTAATCTAAAAAAGCCTATGCGATCGATACAACAATCGATAGTATCGATCTTATCGATACTACCGATTCTATCGATAGCTTAGAAGAATACAATACAATCGGCTAAGTGCAATACTATCGATACTATCTATAGTATCGTATCTCCTAATCGGAAAATAATCAATACAATCGAAAGTATCGATACTATTAAATGTCTAGGATACAATAGTATCGATAAAATCTGTTGTATCGATACCATCGATTATTTTGCACTATCGATTATATGCTAATTTACAATAGTATTGAGTATGATTCTTTCGTTTTTATTATATTTATTTTGTTTGATTTTTTGGTGAAAAGAAGAAATACTTAATATGGCGTATGAATAAGCAATTAGTTAGGTACTTCAACTAAGATGTTTCTAATATCATAATGATTAGTGACTACACATGAAAATAATAATCAATATTATCGCAAATTAGCAAGCAATCGGTAGTTCACAATAATCGATAGTATCGATACTATCGATACTGTCGATACTATCGTTTCCTAGAAATTCAATAGTATCGATACTATCGATAGTATCGATGTCTTTCTGATTTGGAGGTATGATACTATCGATAATATCGATAGTATTGCATTTGTCCGATAGTATTGTACCCTTTAGAACTATCGATAGTTTCGATACTATCTCTTTAATCGATACTATCGATTATAACATCGATAGCCCTTCTATCGGACTACTATCGATAGAATATCGAATTCCGATCGATAGTCTACTATCGATCGGCAACACTACCACAAATAATCGGTTTTGCAGTCACACTTCGTGCCGCTGCGCAACGACTCGCCTATATATAAGTTAATAGTACAATATAGGGTCAATGAATCTAATTTAACTATATATAAGTTAATAGTACAATATAGGATCAATGAATCTAACAGTCGTATAAATAGGAAATAATTAATATTTGGTTAATGTCTAATATATTTATGATATTTAATTAAATATATTGACAGATTACCTTTATTGTAGGACATTAAATAGACTCATATTATATAATATTTATAAATTGTAAATACTTATTTTGATATAATAGTTTTACATCATATTATAAATGATACTATTATATTTATATTTCCTTTTATAGTAACATGTTAAATATTTAACATATTACTATAAAAGGAAATATAAATATAATAGTATTATTTCTAACTATAATATAATAATATATATATATATATATATATATATATATATATATATATATATATATATATATATATATATAGAAATTACATTCATAACTAATTATAATTCACCAAATCTATTTAACTCTCATTTCACAATTCACATACACGCATCTAACAAAGATGGCGGCAGGCATTTGCGTACATTAATATAATTTTACATACCTCATAAAACATCTTCATGTATTTGTTCCCATTTACTAAATAAATAATATTAATCTCTCTCGGATATTGGCGGCATTATATACATTAATATTACTCTTCTTTGTTTTAATAATAATCTATTAAAAACTTACCGACGAAGTATTCCAAACCAAGCAATTGTAAATTCGTAATAAGCACTTATAACTTATCTCATATGCTTCTTACATATAAAATGTAACTAAATATCTATTAATTATAAATTAAAACTTCTCTTATCATTTTTGAATAACTATCCTTCTCCAGACGCGTCCGCCATCTCTTCTCTCTTTCTTTCTTTTTTTTTTACTTTGACATTGACAGTAGCTTATTCAGCCATTATGATATTTTACAATAATTAAAATATTAATTTTGTTTTTATTTTTTTTTAATTATATTACACAACGATTAAATATAATTATTAAATTATTTTTAATAAATATATTTTATATCTGCGTGTATTATATCTACGTCACTCTAACATTACTTGTGAAAGGAACGCGTAATTAAAGAACTGAACTAAACTATTATTTATAAGATTGTATTTATCGTAAGCTATAAGTTAAATAATGTTATAAATTATATTTAAGCTAAGCTAAGCTAATCAAAATTCAATCATTCAACCAAATCAAATCAAAATTTGTATTGAATTTAAGAGTTATGCATGTCACTTGTAGATGGCAAAGATATTTGTTACAAACTTTCAGTTGGGTAACACAGCATCTACAAATCTTGCGCTTTGTGATAGCATATTGTTTTACAAACAAAAAGAATAGTATAATTATTTAGTACTAGGTAAGCTTCAAGAAGCTGATTTGATTTGATTGAATGATTGAATTTTGATTTTGAATATGATAATTGAGTGTTACACAAAGATTACCAATTTCTTAAAAAATGCAAACATAACATTAGTAGCAACTCGAAATAATTCATACTAATCGTGAAATTCAAAGATCTTACTATTTTCATACCATGTTCACAGGAACAGGAACTAAAATCACGGCAAGCACCCAATATAATATTTTTTTACTTAAGTAATACTTTTGCGCCTTATTGTATTTTCTAATATAAGTTTTAATGGTTGCCTTTAAAAGGTCACATTGAGGATCACTTGTGAGTGATAAGGCCGCCATTGCACATGTTAATTTAAGTATGTACATATGTGTATTATACATTTTTTTTCAGCTTCACGCTGTATCCCGCACACTGCAAGGTAGGCAAAGGGAACCTAGAGTTAAGACACTCCGTTCCCCCCTTCCTGCCAGATTCTGGAGGCAGTGCGTGTTGAGTGGCAGGACTCAACGCCGTCAACGGAAATAAAAAATTAAGTAAATATTTCATCTCCTCGAGTGGGGATCGAACCCACAACCAGTCGGTTTTACAGTGCCGCTGCGCCACGTCTGGCCTAAATGTATTATACATGTTTTTTTATATGTGCAATAAAGTATTATTATAGTATTTACCTTCAGATATTACATTACATGTTACCTCGAATGGAGGAGTTTAAAACTGCAATGTTTTGCCCGTGACTTATTGTTTTCCATTAAACTTTTGTGCCTATTGGTCTGGACATGGACTGGGTACTTTTGCTGACCTAATAATAGCATCGTGCAGTATCTGGTAGAAAAAAGCTGTTTCTCTAAATGTTTTTAAATAAATATTTGATTTTATCACAACTGCCTGTTTTTATTCATAGAAACTTTCGTATTTTACATCTAATATTTTACTAATAATATTATAATGAGAAGGCATAATTGAATAAAAGTGTCTTCTCATTGTATAATTTTAAATGATTACTCAACATTTCACAAAGAAAATGCGCATTTTTTTGTATGTGCCTTTTAATATTTCTTATTTTATTTAATTTTTTATGTTAAGTTGAAAAAAAAAGTAGTATTTCATTTATACAAAGGTAAGCAAAGAGAATCTAATATTAATACACTCCGTTCCACATTTTTACCTAGTTTTCGAGACACAATGCCGTGCTTTGACTTCTTACCAGAGTGAGGAAGAAAATAAGTCATCCCTCGAGTCAGAATCGAACACAACCGTCAAGATTATAGGCGAGATTTTTAGGATAAATGGAGAACGGAGTGTCTTAACATTATCTAATATAGATATTGAAACTTATGAGAGAAATATTTTATCTCCTCGAGTGGGGATCCAACTCATAACCAGTTGGTTTTACAGTCACACTTTGTGCCCCTGCGCCACGACAAATAATGGCAAATCTTATGGCAAATGCCCCTTAATAAAATAGTTATGAGTGGTATGCGGGCGAAGCCGCGAGTGGACCGCTAGTTGTATAATATAATGGCGCTACTTAATTCACTTCTATTTTCCTACCAGCGTGTAGGTAGCATTATTAGGAATGCCTAAAGAAAAACATTTGAAAGTACTACAAAGTTAAATCACTTCGCACAAAGCAAAAGTTCATACATATATTTTAAAGAAAATACCTTGCCTTTGTTAAAACGTGAGGAAATAAAAAATTCCCGACACCCAAATTTTTCTGAGAAACTCCTGGGATTGTACTTTTGAACTGAGCCCAAAGTAGTTACAAGTTTGGAGTAGAAAAAATCCTTTTAAAGTATTTGGAACCGCGACCTTGAGAGGAACAACTCCACTCGTAACCTCCGGACTATTTATCAGGTATAACTTAAATATTAACTTTGGAAGTTCGGAGTTGGTGTACCTCATAAGTTGTCCTCAAAATCAATATGATAATTAATAGGTATATATAAAACTCTTCCGTTACTTAGTGTCTGAGAGAAAATGTATAGGTAAAATACTGTACTTGAAAAATAGAGATTAAAATGGAATTTACCATTTTACAACTCTTTTGAGCTGCACGCAAGTAAAGTTGTGGGCGATAACTACAATATAATATAATACGAATCTAAATATATAATTATAAGGAAAAAAATAGTATCGAGAGGGCATAAAGTGTGACTCTTACTAGATTAATTAATTAATTTAGAAATAGTAATCATAACATACAAAGTAAACAGCCGCAATATTAGATACGTTTCGTTTTGAAGTTTTGCTCTATTTAAAATGCTTCTTACCAAAAAAAATATTGCTCTTCATTTCCATAGGACGCAAGGGCAAAAGAATCATCATGACAATGTGAAGTCATTTTTTTTTCAGGTTCCATATGCCTACTCTGCTATGTGCGGGATACAATGTAAATAAAATAAAGAGCTTTCGTAATTTCTATTCATTCTGCATTCCATCTTTATACTCCTACACGAGTAATAGTTTCCAAACTACCCGCATGAATGGAACATTCCATTTACAGTATAACAATCTGTATCTGTACTGTTTAAGTGTACTCAAAGTTACGCTTATGTTCTATTTATTGGTTTAGATTTAGAAAGTTGTTGGTGAATAGTTCATTTATTTAATTATAAAGAGATTTTGTGGGACAGCGTTTGACTGCCGTTCTTGTAGGTTCGATCCTGAAACTCAATTGATTATAATTTTGTTAGAATCCAGAAATTTTTGGCAATTATTCGGTCTTCTTCGTCGATCGATGCTCAAATAATTCAAATCGAATTATCAGTTTATAAGTTTATTTTATGAGTTTCAAAGTAAGGCTATTTAAGAAAGAATAATAGTAAAACTATTTCATCTTGGAGGACTTAGAAATCAATTGTTCAAACAAATTGTCAAATCTTTTTGCCCGTATTTTTGTTCGTTATTTAAGATTAAGTTATGTTTAAGCTTCTATTTAGACATTGCAAAGACTTTGTATTAAATTGTTGTAGTTTTAGTTAATATTGTAGAGATATTTAAGTGTTATGGAAGGACAGGGCCTCCTTACACAAGATACTAGATCTTACTAATAACTTACTAGGTTGTTCTCATTAGGTACTTCATATATAGCTAAAGAAAATGTGAAACTAAAATAAATATATTTTTATATTTATTAATTGTTATCCTTGCCGCTAGATAAAATCTCAGGAGTGTTTGCAATTGTAATTGTAATAATGAGAATTGTAATTTAATTTATTTGATAATTCAAATGAATGTAATAGAGGCTATCATGAGTAAATTTCTTAATTTTCAATTCTGGTTTCAGCACATCTGGTTCTTGAAAATATGATTATATTTTTAAGAACCAGAAGTGGTATAAATATCTCTCTCTATATATACCAAACATTAAATTTACATAACACCCAACGAATATATTTGGTAAAGAGCGTGTCGTTGAATTTCGGTACTCAACAGGCACTGTTTTGAAAATTGAGTGGAGAATAAGGAATAAAGTGTCTGAACACACTGGGTGCCTCTGCCAACCCTGCTCTGCACGAAAAATAGCGAAACTGTTTTTGAATGTTGTTACGTCTTTAAATAAACTTAATTACAGGTATTAGCAAGTTAACTAATACCAACTAAACTAAATTAGTGTAATAAAATGGAAGGTAAGTCTCAACATTAATCTTTGCTTCGGATAGCTTAGAGTATCTAAATTAGAAAGCAATTTGTCAACTTTGAAAGATTTTTCAATGACACTTTACATATTAAACTTGAAATGGTATTGACCCAGACTCCCGAGATGCTATCGGGATTCCCGTTTGGGGAAATTAATTATTTTCATTCTCTCGCTCTGACAAAACTTGATTTAATCTTCGATCGTGAAAATATTTATACCTTAATTATTATTTTTTTACTAAGACAAAGCGCGGCGTTGAGTTTCGCCACTCACCACGTAATGTTGTCATAATGACCTCATATATAAGATATTTTAGTTATTATATAAATTTATTTAGCAGACTTTCTTAATGTACATTTTTCTTTCTAATGAATTGTACAATTGTACAACATTAAGATAAATTTTCGTTTCTAAAAAAGATTTACTTCCAGAGACAAATTCTTTTGTATCATCAAAGGCCAATGTAATTAGAGGCCTCATCCTTTATTTTTTGTCTTTATTCATTAATTTCTTGAGGTTTGTTAAGAAAAATCAATATTTCAGAAAAAAATATATAATCAGTATTAAGACCGTCATGGCGCAGTGGGACAGCGTTGCTTAATCGGGAGAATGATTATATATTAATTATTTTGATTTTCCCCTTAAAAATATCAAATATCTCGAAAACAATGTCTCACCGCAATGTCTTTATTTCACAGGATAACAGTGGAAAATGAAGACAAATAATATGTGACACATCTTAAAATAGATGTTAATCGAAAACCATCGAATATTTAATTAATTTAATTAAACAAACTTTATTTTTATTAAGTAGGTACTAGCAGCCCTCGTGCGGCTATCTCCGCTTGAAATATACAAATGATTATTTAAATAAACAGTGTGTTTAAGGAAAAACCGACCAAACGCGAGTCGCTCACAAAGGGTTCTTTATAGGGTTACTTTATAGGTTTTGATGCGGTGAATAAAGTTAAGAAAATAAGTTTGGTATAGCAGCACCCGTGCGGCTACGCCCGTTTGAAATATACGAATGTTTATTTAAATGTATTTAAGAAAAAACCGACTAAGCGCGAGTCGGACTCTCCAACTGAAGCTTTTGTATCAATTTCAGGATTGTGATTATGAAATACCTTATAGATTTTGATGATGCGGCGAATAAAGTTAACAAACTTAAGTTTGTGGGCATATGCTCTTATATTGTATGAAATTACAAATATAGATTTCTAATGCTTTTTCTATGAAATATCTATAGATTTTTACTTTTCGCAATTATATCTTTTAACATCGCATTCGCATATCTTTTAACAGCGTTGTATTAGAAGCTTAATTTCTGTGCTCCAAGAAACTGTAAACCTGAATATCTGATATTAATTTCAGATTGATAACTCAACGTAATCTCAAGGTCTTGACAGACGGACAACAAATTGATCCTATAAGAGTTTCGTTATTTGCTTTTGAGGTACAGAACCCTTCCTCCCCTTTTAGTTTGTTCATGCATTAAATAAAGCGTAATTTAAGTGTTTTGGAAATTCATTTGATTATCGTATTCAATAGTTTTTTTTTTATTATTTCATATCTGACTACGTAAACTGTAAACTGCGCGCAGACTGTAAACGTAGTTTCTACATAAATTTCGATTCCGCAAAAAATCCGGCTTAAAACATAAATTATCTATATATTGCCCCACAAATCTCTACCTATCATTGATAAGTTGCAAGCACTACGTGGCTGCTTGAGAGGGTGTAAATTAACATTCTAGAATCCTAAATTTCCGTCTATTTTATAATAATACATTCTCGATTTCTTTTTATTATTATACAAATAATAATTTTCAAATAATATTAAACAATGAAACATTGGAAACTTAGCCAATTCAATAAAACAGTTGTACAACTCTTTTAGAAAATAGCAATTTTATCAAACAACATATTTTAAATTGATATAACTTTTTTATTGTATTATAATGGCCTTTATGTTGCTCCACAATCGCCTCTTTCTTTCGGTGTTAGTCCCATAATAATAGAGCCTGCATAAACAGAAAGACAGACAGACAAAAATGTTAAAATTATTGGTTTTTTTTTCTATGGTGTATATAACTATATACACTTGATAAAGCACAGTTATATTGATATCAAAGAGATATATTTTATTTTTATGAATAGATATAGGTAAACAGTATTTTTTTCAGCTTTACGCTATTGCAAGCAAAGCCTATCTACAGCAAAGGATGCAGACGGAATCTAGTAATAAGACACTGCTTTCCGCGCAATTTTAGAGGCATTGTGTATTTAGTGGCGGAATCAACTCTGCGCTATGCCTTGAAACCATAGTAAAGAAAATTAATATATATGTTAACGAAAGGTTGCCAGAATCCAATAGTGAAAACCGCATTTACATCGGTTAAGCGATTCTGAGATTAGCGATAACAAACACACAGATAAACAAACAGAAATTTTAAAAATCATTGCTTTATGTTCTACTACATTAATAAAAGTCCTCAAAATATATTTTTTTAAATATCTTCCAAGTACAGACTATAGCATAAGTATAGATTTTATTTGCAAACGAACGAAATTGTGACTTATAATAATTTCAAGTATTGTTTAACGAAAAATACCATCTCTATTGTCCCATTTGAAGGCGTCGTGTAAAATACTGAATTTACAATGAGATGTTGATAAAAGGATCTCAGCTTAATAATAGACCTATTTTGTAGGCTTGGCCTTATTTGAATTTGTATGCTATCTCAATAGAAGCCCGTGGAATTGAACGTAGCGGAAAATTGGAGATATTCCGAATTGTATTGACCATATAAAAATGAAATCGTTCAGATGGAAAATATTGATGGTATTTGACTTTTTGCTATTCGAGTTGAGCAATAACATTTTTTTTTATTTTTTTCATTAAAATATATATTTTAAATGAAACTATATTTAAAACGGATTAACTGCGTATATTTAGTATTTTATTTTTTTTTGAAATCCAACGTTTCAAAAACTTTGCAGTAGTTAGTGGCTACGGGTAGGTTGAGGTGGCATCCATCAGTCAGTTCACATATTTATTATATTAAGCTAACGTCAATGATTTCTTAATTACCTCGCGTACTGCCCTGGATTCTTGCAGAATGGGTTGACTGTAACTAGCCCTTTGGTATGGTGTGTTTGAGACTTTAAAGATTTTTAAAGTAGAAAACTTCCAACCGTCCTCTCTATTGAAAGTGGGATGTTTTTGTATTTCAATAGCCTCGCTGATTATTTTAGATATATATCTATTTTCCTTAGCGAGGATTTGAGATTTATTAAACCTGATGTAATGGATGTGTTTATATGCAGTGTGCTCACACAGCTCAGTCAGTCTGTCAGCTGTGATATGAAGAATAGGCATGCCCTTTCTTGTTATCGGAGATGTGTTCCTTTACCCTAACACCGATGCTTCTCTTTGTTTGACTGATGCATGATAAGCCACAGTCACAATCTAGTTTGTATACGCTTGTACACTGTAAAAAATATTACTTTTGTTTGGTCTCAAGAATTGGCGGCACACTGTCATTTCAGAGTTTGAATATAATCTAGTATAGTTTTACCCCTTCACTTATGATAAAAGTGCTATTTGCCTCTTTACTGTGGGTGCTAGTTAGCGTCGGAAACTAGCATCTTTTTGGAACTGGCAGGATTTTCGAATTCACAAAGTACATTTTTAATTAAATTTAAATTTAACATGTATCCCAAGATAGTAAATCTTAATTATCTGAACCCATCTATCGAAATTTCTAGAAGTGTTGTAGCTAATATTATTGCAGGGAATGATAGGAACGATGAAAATGGTTGTCCCATATAAGCCGCGAGGTCCTTGTGGGATTAGAACTATAGTCTTGACTAAAATTTGCTGAAACTGCCGGCTAAGCCAGGGTGAGCTAAGTATCTCAGGTAAATCAGTGTAGAAAGAGGTATTATATTAGCTATATAGACACTAACACGAATATAGACCCTATAATTATGAATGTTGTCAATAAAAATACTTTTTATTTTTTTATTCTGTCCTGTCGTCCTGATTATGTAAATCACGGCATTGGATTCGATTTTGGTTCGGGTAGCGAGACGAAGACAATATTTTATAAAAATCTATACATGAGCGAAAGGTTAGTAATAAATATATGTATCATTACATATATTTTAATTTGCTCTGTCTGCAAATGAGGCAAAGCACGGCATTGAGTACGCCACTCAACATACAATGCTTCAAGAATTCGGTGAAAAGTGAGGCAATTATCCTATACATACAGACACAACGGAACTGTCTTATTGGGAAACGGAGTGTGTTCACACTCATACATAACACTACGTCTCTGCTAAACTTATCGTGCAACTAAAAGAAAAAATATCACTAAATGAATGACTATTATCAAATTATCAATAACATTTATTTTAAAACTCTCTAAATTTATTTTATTGTCTCCGCTAATAAATACTCGTAGTATTTAGGTTACCGATAACCAAATAATACGTTGGTCCAATATAATATATTCTTTGTTGTTAATTAATTTTACTACAATAGTTGCGATTAATCTTCAATAATGATATCGTTATAGTGTAAATATAAAATAAAGCTTTGGATTTAGGCTTAGATAAACTTATAAATCTTTTTGTTAAATTTTTAGTTTTTAGAAAATATTATTAATTGTTTTTATATAGAACATATTGCTTGTTGTTAGTTTAAATGGTATATGGTTATTTTCTCTTTTTTACCTTCACACTGTACCCTGCATATCCTAAAGTAGGCAGAGGATAGTCCTAAGACATTCCGTTTTCCATTTCCCAGATATTCATCATTTTCAAGATATTGCGTGTTGTGTATCTCATTCAACGACACAACTTGTCTTGTTACCAGAGACAGAGCGATGTGAAACAATTTATTGCCTCAAGTGGAAATCGAATCCACAACCGTCACGTTTACTATCATATTGCTTTAATATATATTTTATAATATATATCTAACGTTAAATATTTCAAGAAACCTATTACAATTTAATATTGCTCTCACATGCATTCCGATGGCTTCACTAAGGATTTCCCACAGGCTTATGACGCTTAGAGGCAATATCTTCCTTCTGAGTATTTGATTTCTTTCACAGATTTATGATATAACTTTAAAGGTAGCAAAAATTTTTATTACCTTAAGTTTTTTTTAAATTGAAATTGGATTTTTAAGTTTGGAATTGAATTGGATTAGCTTTTTTAGCAATCATGAACATGTTTTGTATTTAATTTTTAATTGTGAATTGTGTTAACATTAATTTTTAAGCTAGTCTTAAAGAATGAATTATGTTAATATTAATTTTAAAGCATTTAATGAATCAGAATTTGGCACTTTAAGGCATCGTAGGATACGTAAGGTTACCCTAAATTTCAAAAAATCTAATTATATATTTTCATAGATTTTTAGGAAATGTATTTAAGAAGATTATCTTTTCCGCGAGAAAGTATTTCTTAGAAAAAATAAAAATCCACGCATGCGAAACCGCGAGCAGTAAGTGTCATATAATAGGATAATAGTTTAGATATCCCATAATATCTATCCGCTGCATTTCAATTTTGTCGAGGCCTCGGGGAAATGGAAGTCATAGGAATGTGTCAATACCTCGCCTAAGCGCGAATGAAATATAGTGTGAAAGCTACTGTAACGTGTCGAAATAATATAGCTTGGCTAGCTTGATTGAAATCACATGTGTTAAAAGATTATATTAAATTAAATCAACTTCACGTTGTATCCCGCACATACCAGGGTAGGCAGAGGGAACCCAGTGTTAAGACACACCGCCCCCAGGGCAAAACTGGGCGGAAAGTGACGAACAACGGTGTGTCTTAACACTGGGTTCCCTCTACCTACCCTGGTATGTGCGGGATACAACGTGAAGTTGATTTAATTTAATTTTATTTATATGACTAGCGGCTCGCCCACGGCTTCGCCCGCTTAAAATACATGATTACTGATTTAATAAGCACAATCGATTGACAACTATAATGACTTCTAATATGATTTTTTTACGACATTATCGCCAAAGAATTTTTGATTGTTTTAAATTAAAAAATACGACCATTGTTGATATTTGATATTTATAAAATATACATAAAGCTAATTATGTATTACACGTATATATTTTTGTAACTTTATGTTCTTTTTACCTATATAATTTACGTCTCATCATAATTCTAAAACTCTGTTAAATGTGCTGATGTCAGTGAATAATTTAATTTAGGTTGTAGGATTCATAATATTCTTTGTAAAATAATGTATTAATTGCATATTAAATCCTGTACAGTTTTTAAATTAGTTACATATATTATATGAACGAACCAACCAAAATATCTTTGTATTTACTTGATATTTCTTTCAAGATCGTTCTTTATCTCTGTGTTGAATTAAAATAAATTAAAATTAGCTTCACGCTGTATCCCGCACACTGCAGGGTAGGCAGAGGGAACCTAGTGTTAAGACACTCCGTTCCCCACTTTCTGCCGACTTCTGGAGGCATTGCGTGTTGAGTGGCAGAACTCAACGCCGCGCTTAACCTCGACACCAGAGCGAAGAAATGGAAATATAAATTTAAGTGAATATTTCATCTCCTCGAGTGGGGATCGAACCCACAGCCAGTCGGTTTTATAGTCACACTTCGTGCCGCTGCGCCACGACTGGCCTCAAAGAAATTAAAAAAATAAATATTTTATTTCCTCGTGTGGGAATCCAACCCACAACCTGTCGCATTTATAGTCGTACGCAATATATCTTAAAGCGTAACTTCCTTAATGCATCTCCCGTATACTTAAACAAACATTGCCCAAGTAAAAAATTTTGACTGTCAAATAATATTTAGATAAGAAACTCGATGTACCTTCATATTATGAGGAAATATAATTTACACAAAACACACAACATTATATGGAATTAGACATTTCTTTGCAAAATTACATTTTTTTTAAGGTACTCAACCTCTTAGTGGGGAGAAATGAGGATTTTATGAGACATATTCTGAATCTTATTATAAGGGTACATATTACTACTTATAAGAATATTTAACATAATGCCCTTTAAGGATAGTCTTCCATATATAGTTTCAATTTTTTACTTTTTCCTTGAACTTAATCTTTTTGAGGCCGTTTAACATAGGACTGTGAACAGGATTGGTGTGGTGTAAGAGTGTGACTGTGTGTAAACGCGACATGTTGTGGGTACGATCGAAGGAGGAGATACTGGAGGAAATGAAATATTTAATATTTTTGATTCTTCGCTCTTGTGCCGATGCAAAGCGCGGCGTTGAGTTTCGCCATTGAACACGTAATACCTTCAGACATCTGCGGAAAATTGGAATGGGATGTCTTAACACTAAGTTTCTTCTGAGGGGTACGGCGTGACGTTAAAAAAAATATTAAAAATTAACCATTCATAGGTTCAGTTTCTAGTTTGTAGTAATCTTTATAATCATATAAATAAAATTAAATTAAATCAACTTCACGTTGTATCCCGCACACAGCAGGGTAGGCAGAGGGAACCCAGTGCTAAGACACACCGTTGTTCCTCACTTTCCACCCAGTTCTGGAGACATTGCGTGTTGAGTGACGGAACTGAACGCTGCGCTTCGCGTCGACACCAGAGCGAAGAAATGAAAATATAAATGTAAATAAATATTTTATTACTTCCAGTGTGGATCGAAGCCACAACCAGTTGACTTACAACCACACTTTGTGCCCTGCGCCACGACTGATATCAATCATATATAATCTCTATTATATAATACAATAATCAATTTAATGCGTAACACCATAAAAAAACGGAGACTGAAGACAGAGTGTATCATCACACAATGTAGGGATAACAGTTAAAAATAAATAAAATATACAGCATAGCTTCTGCTAGCATTATAATAGTGTTACATCGCCCTTATTACTGCAGGATACATTCCGTCCTTCCCAGGGATCGCATACGAGGCAAATATGTAAAATTTGCCTCCGAAACCTTGTTTTAAAAACACAAGGGTTTTTGATATTTTGTATGTTACCTGTTATGGTATAGAATATTGTGGGCAAGATTCTTGGTCAATATTTTTTAATAATAATTAATAGTTATTTCCTCATATAGCAGCGTAGGCAGAGGGAAGCTGGTGTGTTTTTTGAGCTTCGCGCTGAAAACCAGGGAACCTATTGTTAGGACATTTCGTTTCCATTAAGATACTCCAGTTACGCACCTTCCACGTTTTATCATTTCATACGTTGAGTGGCGGAACTTAATATCGCGCTTTGTCTCTAAGTCTAGAGTTAAACCACTTTATTCTCTATTTTCAAAATTAATCTAAACTCAACGTCGCACTTTGCCTTCTAGAGCAGGGAAACGGAAATAAATAATTGTTCCATGTCGGGAATGAATCCACAACTATCAGACTTTCAGTCAGGAGCTATCTAACGCCCAATATTAATAACCTATCTCCAACGTCAATCTTGGATTGTTTCATACATCTATCCAATCTAGAGATTGGATAGATATATGAAACAATCTAAGATTGACATTGGAGATAGGTTATTAATATTGGGCGTTAATGTGCAACGATTTGATGAACGTTATTTGTATATACTATACGCAGAGTGGTACATTGATAAAAATTGTAACATTAGGTGCCCTGTGTCTATACTGCTATGCGGGAAAGAGCGTAAAGCTAAAAATAAATTAAATCAATTTCACGCGGTCCGCAAACAGCAGGGTAAGCAGAGGGAACCTAGTGTTAAGACACGCCGTTCCCCTCCTTCTACTGAATTTTCCGAGCGTGTTGAGTGGTGGATCTCAACGCCGGATCTTTTGCGTTGGTGCCAGAGGTGAAAATATTAATAAATAGTAATTCATGCCCTCGAGTGGGGATCGAACCCTCAACAGTCACACCCTTGTGCCACGATGGCCTGTGTAGCGTGTAGCTGCTAATATATAATACAAAATAAGTAAGAGTTTGATTATACATAATTTAGATGACTATTTACTGACTATTAAGTTATTTGTTATATTTAATAAAAAAATATTTATGTATATTTTTACGTAAATAAAGAGAGCCCCATAGAGTAAATTTAAATTTATAATCCTTTTACATCTCTTAACTGATCTCACATCTAGTCCTAAAGGTCCGGTCCTGAATATTCATATAAGATGGTAATAAATAAATGCTTCTGTATGGTCAGCAAAATACATTGTTTATTATAATATCAAAATAATATTTGAAATTTGTATCTACGTGCGGCGTCGAGTTCCGCCACTTAACAAGGAATGTCATAAAGGACATTTGGCCAATTTTATATAGGAATACGTATCAACTTGCGTCATTCCAAATCTACTCTCAACGACTACAATTTTCATTAGACTTTTAGTTACTTACAAGGTTTGAACATAGTTTAACCACATTCTTTTAATGTTTTAAAAAGTTCAAATACGCCTGATCACCTTTTTTAGCAATATTTAATTACTGTGAATTACTATACTGTTTATTATTTATGTAGAAACGAGTCTCAGTCCCCATTTAAGAAGGGAACTGCACAGCATACAGAAACACTCCCTTACCATAAAGACTCAAAATTTCGACAAAGCACTTCGAAGTCACTATCGTTATCATTATCTATGCAAGAGTCATTATATCAACACTTTCAATACTAATAATATTATACTATTGAACTCGACTAATAATTCATTAAAAATAGTAGAGTGATTCAAATGGTCGACCGATATAATAATAACATCGATAGATTGACGTTGACACACTGAATAAAACGAAATAAATCAGCTTCGCGCTGTATACCATATTTAGCAGGGTAGAGAACCTACTAAAAAGATACTCCGTTCTCCACTTTCCGCTGAATTTTTCAAAATATTGCGTGTTGAGTGGCGTTTACACTGTATCTAAAGCAAGATTTTTCGATCATTGTCAGTTTATGAAAGTAAGTATTAGGTCCTTACATATGAAATTGGCGTTTTGTCGTAATGGCCACTTTATTAACATTTTTTTTCCACTTTGGTTAGGAATTATAAATTTTTTTTTGCGTCACTCAGTTTATAAAATGGAAAACTTCAAATATTGCGTTATTGACAAGTACGACTTCCACCGTGGCACCAGTGCTGGGGAGACGGCTCGAAGGCCTAATGATGTTTATGGTGGTAGCGGATCCAGCGCAACCACGTCCGAGTTAGCTTTAAGCTGCGGCGTTAGTGATAAGACTGTTTGAATGCACTTAAAGCAAGTTGGAAATTAAAATACTTGAGGGGTGGGTACCTCACGAAATGCGTGAAGCAAACCAGCAAACGTGCGTCGACTGCTACGTTACATTACTTAACAATAATGGAAGGTTTTTTTATCGAAGAATAACCTATGATGAAAAGTGGTATCTCTACAATAAAAAAATGGAATTGCTCATCGCAATGGCTGGACTCTGGTAAGCCAGCCAAATCCAATCCCAAGTGAAAATTGGCCCAAAAGTTATTTGTAAGAATTTGGTTTCATTACGGTTTCCTTAAATCTGGTCGGACGATTACAGTAGATGTCTATTGTCAGCAATTGCAAACCATGATGGAAAAGCTAGCGGCTAAATGACCGAGGATGGGCAATGGCTCTACGCTAATGCTGCTTGAAGACTACGACTATTTTTTTCTTTATCTATGAATCTTAAACATTGTTTTTTTCTGCTTCATGCTGTATCCCGCATAGAGCAGAGTAGGCAGAGGGAGCTTTGTGTTACTCCGCTCCTCAATTTCCACCGAATTCTGAAGGCATTACGTGTTGAGAGGCGGAAATCAATGCCACACTTTGCCTCGATACTAGTACTAAACCCCAAATGAAATTATTAAATATTTAATTTCCTTTGGTGTGACTCAGACTCACAACCTGTTGCGTTTACACGCTTGTGTCCCTATGTCACGACTGGTATCTGGAGATATAATAACCTTTCCAACTCTAGCAATCTCAAACAAAAATCTAATTGAACGCTCTTTATATAATTAAAATATTTAAACAATCCAAGAAATTTGACGCTTTTGTTATTATATTTTTTTTACATTGTTTATAGTTAGTATTGTTTGTATTGTGACCATAAAGGCGTATTAGCACTAATAGTGCTAAATCAATATCAAATACTCTACACTAAAGTCTAAAATGTAATATATTGCTTACTCCTTTTTTTTGTTAACTGTACAAACAATGATCCCTGTGCGAGCATTAGAAACGATATTAACATAGAATTTGGTTGCTTTTACTTTGAGAGTGTTAACTCAGACGAAACTTCTGAATATGACATTTGAAGGACAGCTTGTTACTCCAGTTAAGAATGACGAAAAGTTCAAGGATAGTGGTAATATAATATAAAATTATAAATTTCAAGTAAATAAAAATCCAGATTTCAGCAAGTAATAAGTGTCTTAATGGGAATGGAGTATCTTATCACTAGGTTACCAGGTTTCCTTTGCCTGTCCTGCTATGTAAAGCATACAACGTTAAGCTTAAAAAAACAACTGCTACTTAGCTTCACCACGTTTTGTGAGATTGCCAGAGAAAACGGAACGCCCAACGCTACGATCTCTGCATAATTCTTTCGCCTCGTCCACTGTCATCCACCTCATACATGCTTTCCGGGGGGTCCGTAAAAATCGATACTGTGCTTATGGAGGCTACCCGAGGTCTCGCTCAGTTTCTCTTACCGCTTATTTTTCCTTCATAAATCTTTTCTACAATTTTCCACTAAGAAAAGAAATATATTAAAAAACCTATAAGAATTATATGTAGTGGGACGCTCTTGCCAATTAAACCATATGTTCTTATCGAGCTACGTCGAAATTCTTACAATCTAGCTCAATATCCAAGAGGGCAGGTTTCACTCCCGATACGTTAAAATTCTAATATCTCGTGGCACAGTGGCACAAGCGTGTATGTAAACGCGACGATTGTGGGCTCAGCCACTCAGGGAATGGGGAATTTATTAATATTTTAATTTCTCCGCTCTGGTCAAAGCACGGCGTTGAGTTCCGCCACTCAACACGCAATGCTTCTAAAATTTAGCGCAAAGTGGAGATCAAAAAGTGTCTTAATACTCAATTTCCTCTGCCTACCTTGCTATATGAGGGATACAGCATGAAGCTGAAACTAAGTTTTTTATATATTCTGATGTTATTAATATTTTTGGCTAAAGTCGAAACTTAAATAAATATTTTTTTCTATATTGAACGTTAGAGTGGATTCTGTCACTAAACTAACAGTGAATAAAGCTTAACTGAATATAATAGATTGTGTATACTTATTTATAAAGAATAGCTATTAACCCCCTCAGGAGGGTACCCTAACAGATATATATCCGATACTAGCATCTAAGGGTACGTGACCCGTTTCGTGGAAGTCACCACTTGCCTTCCCCCAACTCTCAGCCAACCTTCCACATAACTTATTAAAAAAATTAGGGATAAAAAAATGCATTTTTTTCTTAATTTAATACTTATAGATTACTATATACATTTGTTTTGCAATTAGATAACGATGTAGCACAAGAAAAGAAGTATGTAATAATAGTTGTAATAACAGTCATTCATTGTGATTCTTAAACTTATTGTATAAATTTTAAATAAGAAACAAATTTGGACCCACAACCATCACATTAAGTCAGACACACCAACTGAAATATTTTTAATACAACACGCAATTTTAAAAAATTGAAGCCTTCGTGGCGCTATAGCACAATGGTGTAACTGTAAAGTGAGCTGTGTTATGGGTTCGATTCCCATTCGGGGGAAAGAATGAATATTTATTAATATTTTAATTTCTTCGCTCTAGTACTAAGACAAAAGCTCGGCGTTGAATTCCGCCTCTCAGCACGCAATGCCTCGAAAAAATTGGCGGAAAATGGGAAACTGAGTGCCTTAACATCATATGTAGGGAAAACATAATGTTAAGACACTGCCTACTCTGCTGTGTGCGAGATGCAGCGTAAAGTTCATTTTTTACTTATTTTATATTCAACAATATATTTATTTATTATAACTTTACGATTCCAATCCATTTTGCTATTAGATTAAAATGAATGAAATTACGATTTATCATGACTGGCAAGATTAAGAATATTTCTTCAGCTTTTTTTTTCTTAAAGAAAAAAAACACAATGCTACGTTTTCATGGACGAAATGCGAGTATGCTGGAGTCATGCACTTGTTGACGAGATTTTACCACCATTTCTTATGTTCAATGTTCTGGAAAACTTTTTTATAAGTTTGGAGTAGATGGAAGTTAAATATATTTTTTTCAACATTATACTTCAGCCTGTATATAATAGGATGGGCAGGAAATTTTGTGTCAAGTAGTGACTTGGTAGTGATACTCTGCTTTCCGCTTTGTAAATGTGAATGTTGTGGCTTCAATATCTTTGATGGACAACTCCGTTCTTGATTTCTTGGTCTAAACATTAAATTCAGAAAATATTCGTTACATATAGGACCAGTGGTGGCGCACTGAGATTGTGAGTACGATTCCCACTCGAGGAAATGACATTAATATTTTCATTTTCTCGCACTGGTAAAAAGGCGAAGCGCTGTGTTAAGTTCCGCGATCAATCAACATACAATGCTGCCAGAATTGGTCGGCAGAAAATGGGGATCGGAAGTTTTTATATGTGGTGTACAGTTGAAGCTAAAAACAATGTACTCGTAGGTAAAATTTTATTAAAAAAATAAATACCACTAAAGCCCGCTTTATTTTTGTTTAACTATCTATCTATCTGTCTGCGTAGTCATTATATTAAGATAAAATTAAATTCTTAAAAAGGTTAAGAGTTGTCTAGACAATTTTATGTTATAAGATTTTGTCATAAGATAAAAGACATGTAAATATTTTTTTACGTTGTATCCTGCATGTAGCAGGTATGCATTGCGTATTGAGTGACGAGTGAAACTTAACACCGGCCTTTGTCTTGTTACTATAACAGGAAATTTTTGTTTTCTGAATCATTATCCCGAGTGAGAATCGAACCGACAGCCATTGTGTTTACAGTCACACGCTGTGCCACTGCGCCACGATGGCGTCGATACGCTTTTCTACATAATATAACAGAGTGATGGAGGAGGTCATTATTAATTATTTTTACATGATAAAGCATGTCCGAAATGTCACCGTTTTCCATATATTGCCAATCAAAAACTTTTTTAGTTATCATATATGCTTCATGAGCTTTTTGACAATTATTTTTCCATGTTGATTCGGACCCGCTATTTTTATTTTTATTTTATAGTGTTATATTTATTGGGTTATAAAATGTTAATATTTTGTCACAAGCCGTAATTTTTTGTTAAAAATTGGTGTTTTCTTAAAATTTTATTTCAAACAAATTTAGGCCTACCATTTTAACAATATTCTCTACAAAATTATCTTTTAAATTTAAAGTTACAATATAATAATTAACCTCCAATGTAGCGATATTCACGTAAAACTACGTAAATTTTAATAATATCTTATTTATTTTTGATTTCTGGTTCTTTCTGTTACTTTAAATGTGGCATGAATAAATGAATGAATAAAAAAGGTCAAACATAATTATTTCCCCAATTAAGAATTGAACAAACGACTATCAATAGTACAGACTTCAGATATTGTCCCACTCAGCCATGATGGCGTCTATAAAAAATATAATTGACCGAAATTCACGCAGACAGTTATTTTAATATAACTCAATCGTTATTTACTTCATTATTCTAATACGTAACTGAATCTATCTATACGATATCTTTGTCCCAAACCCGAAGGGAAATCACAAAACGGTGTTCCCGCTATTTCAGATTTCAGATATGGTACATTTCAATGAATATCGCCTTTTATTGTTCGTAACGTCTAATTAACTTTAATATAAAATGTATTGTGTATTTCAGATTTTTTCTTATTTAATATTTTCATTTTCTCGCGTTAGCAACTAGGTAAAGAGCGGCGTTGAGTTCCGTCATTTAATGTGTAATACCTCCAGAATTCGGCGCAAAGCAAAGAACGGTTCTTTTTATTTATCTTATATTTCTATGCATATTATTCCCTGTAATTTAGTATAATTCAATATTTTTATTACCTAACTGTGGTGAAGCTCAAAGGCAGGATTATGTTTTTAGCGTGTATGTATGTTCGTTCCATTGTTTTCTTGTAACTGTAAACCAGTAAACCGATTTTGATAAGTTGGATCCGTCGTTGAATTTATCTTGGTGGTGCAAGTGTTACTGAATAAATTAATTTAGTTTATACAGCCGGGTTTTTGATTTTGTTTCTAATTCACTTGCAGTAGGTATAAATATCTTGATAGAATAACACACAGAAAACCAAGACAGACTTCTCTTCACCTAATTAAAAACATGAGATATAATCCGAACGGAACATAAAGTTAAATAGATTTCTGCTCTTGGATTCACATCTCACTAGTAGTTCAGAGTCTTACAGCGACCAATGTATTTCAGAAAAGTATTTTTAATATGATTATGAATATTACATTTTCAACTCGTCGTGTTTTATTACCAACACAAGAGAAAAACATATTTCATCGTAATTTGGCTTTGGATAGTGGAAAACGGAGTGTCTGAAAACAAAACTTCCTTGCCTAAATTTCTAAATGTAGGATTAAGCGTGAATTTTAAAATGTGTATTACAAAAACTTTATTATTTGTACTAATATACATGAATCTGCAGTATATTTACATAATTGTCCTTTACGATTTAAAAAAAAACTTAGAGCAATGAAAGAATCTCTTTCAGAAATTATTCAATTATAATATCATGTATATGTACTTCAAAATTTAATATTGGTATACCACAGCTAGAGGAAGCGTATTTGGATAATTGTACAACTTTCCATAACTTTGGAAAGTCGTCAGGAACGTGTACGTAGCGGTAGCTTTTAGTAAAGTTTATTGGTAATTATGATATCCATATACACAGGTATATTTGATACAATGGAGATGTTTGTGTAAAATTTCTAATTAACTGGTGCTGATCGAAAAATGTTTTGTATTTAATGGTATTTAACTCATTTTTCCGACGTTGCACGGAAAACCTAGTGTTTACACTTTCCCAACACGGAAAGTGTAAACACTACTTTGTGAACCGATTTTGTTTTTTTTTATATGAAACTTAGTGATTCCAGAGTCATATTGTGGTAATTAATGACAATGGTATCCATAGAAAATCTCATAAGTCTTAAATTTGCATAAAGCACGTGCGCGAGAAATGGACGAATAACTCGATATCAACGTAACCGATTTCGATGATTCTTATTTTATTGGAAAGGGTACATCAAGGGTAGTTTGGTGAAAATTTGGTTAAGTTTTAAGCTGATGAGAGATCCGGTTGAAAACGAAAAAGCAGTTTTTTTTAAATTATAATTGATAATTATTTACCTTAAAAGATGGCTTTAAAAGTTCTTTAATTTATTATTTTCTTGTTTTTGATCTCAATTTTATTTATCATTCAGCTATTTCTTTATATAAGCTTTTTTATAATCGATAAAAAAAATATATAATATTTATAAAGTGTGAGGACATCGACTGCCTACAAAAAAAAGCGTGAAGCTGTATACAATAGGATATTCTTCAATTCTTTTAGTAAGAAGTCAGGTGTAAGCAAGATGATCAGCTTTCATAGGTAACATAGGTTAAAATGTCTGAGGTAAGACACATAAAAAATACACACGAATTGATAACCTCCTTCTTTTACAGAAATTGGATAAAAATATCCTAAAAATGAAAAGAATCATATTATTATAGTAAGAATCAACGGTCAAAATATTGTTTTTTTTTTAAATAGTATACATTATTATTAATTCTCATTCGTTACACCTTAATATAATTAAAATCAGCTGCACATTGTATCCCGCACTCAGCGGGGTAAGCAGAGGGAAAGTGTTAAGGCACTCCGTTTCCCACTTTCCGACGAGTTCTGGACGGAACTCATCGCCGCGCTTTGCCAGAGCGATGGAATGAAAATATAAATAAATATTTAATTTCCTCAAGTGGAGATTGAACTCACAACCAGTCGATTTTACAACCACACTTTGTGCCCCGGCGCCACGTCTGGCTTTTTTAATATAATTAGTTGTGACATTCTCATGATATGGTTGCGGGTTCGATCTCGAGTAGAGTAATGTTTTGCTTAGATAGAACCACTCCTTCTGTACATAGTAGTGTCTTAGTTATATAGTATAGCAAAGCATAGCACTAATATAAAACCAGCTTTATATTTTATTTTAATTTCACCGTATTTTGTTACCGTGAAACTTACTTTTACAGTCTAACTGAATTAAGTTTTCAGTTAATTAGAACGCCTAATTGAGTTTTTAGACTTACGACTGAAAAGCGTAAGAAAACGGCTGACTTTTATTTCAATGCTAGCTAAGTCTCTACTTCACCTTATAAATGACTGTTTTAAGTAAACTTTTATGAAATTACAGCGTAAGTAATATTATGTTTTGAAACTTTAGTTAGTAGAATGTATGTGTTGAGTTTTGTATGAAATAAATTGCATCTTACATAAGTCTTTTTCATAAGGAACCGTATTGTATATACAATAAGATTATAGAAAAAAAAACTTCATACAAAAATAAGAAATGTTTCTTGTTTACATAGAAAAGTTTTTTTTAGATTCACGCTGTATCCCGCAGAAGGCGAGTTAGGTAAAGGGAACTAAGTGTTAAGACACTCCATTGCCCACTTTGAAAATTTGAATTTTCAAAAGTGGCAACGGAATTGATTTTTTGAAATTTTTGGGGATTGAGCTGCTGACCGAATAATTTTCAGACACAGATCATCGTATCTGAAGCCTGATCATGGAAGTTACCGGGATCCGCACACAATTCACCGCTGGTCGACCACAGGTAAGGGGCCCAAGTAGCGTGTTAGCCTCGCGTAAAAGGCTGCCCGGCTAACTAGCGAAAAATCCCGGAAATGCGCCATCATGCCGGTCAGCGACCGAATGACATTTTTGAGGGTGCTCGGGCGCTCGGGCACACCCGCATTCTCCAAGTCAGTCTACTATTGGTATCTCCGTTTCTTTTGTGTGTTTCTCGGATTGACCATAGTATAGACCATAGTATTCGAGAGTTCCACTGGAATCTCATACCAGTCCACTACTATCTCGAGATTGAGAAACCTCATTTGCTGTTCCTCATGGAGACTTGGTACCATTTAGATCTATAGCAAATGTTTTGGGTTTATGATAAAAAATTGATTCATAAATTCGTCGGAAAAATATTTATTACTCATCTAATTACGGTAAAATTATGTATATATGATCGCCTGTGTAAGGCTTTTTTGGCAAATTGCATTTCTTCACGCTTTACACATATCATGGTAAGCAGATGGAACCCAGTTTCAAGCCATTCGGTTCTCCTATTTCCTCCACCTGGATTCGAACAGCGACACTGCGGCAGACACTGCTCCATGAGTGGATGGATTTAAGGATTTTAGTTTTAAAATTACGAAAAATTATATCATATTACGGTATTCAATAAAATACTGCCGAGGATTTACAAGGTTAAAATCATCAAAATGGGTCAGTAAAAGAGGCATTGTAGCAGTGGACAGCATCTGGTTGCAAATTCGATAGCTATGGGTTCGATCCTTATTCAAAACAATAAATTATTTTCATGTTCACACTCCAGTCTGGCGTTGTGCTCAGCCACTCAAGTCACGATGTTTTGATTAGGGGTGAAAGCCGAGAACGTACGTAAACGAGGAGTATCTAAGCTCTAGACTACTTACTGCCCTTACCCTGCTCTTTGGGATAAATCGTCAAATAACCTTGTAATTCTGTACCATAAATTAACCCAATAACCATTACTTGAAACTTTCAAATATGCTAATAATGTTTGATGCAATTACGAAGTTTTCACAAGCTAAAGACCTTTAAGGGAACTGAACACCCTACCCGCAAGGCATTAAAGATTTTAGTTGTGGTTTGCTCTGGGCGCCGCGTTACTTATAGTTTACATTAAAGTTTCAATACTGATTATACAGTAGAGGAGAGGGATTTAGTAAATAATACATGAATATCCGTACAATTCTTTTTATAAATCATAAAATCTATGCCTTTATATAAAATAAGATGTTAAAAAAGTAAATTCTTCAAAGTAAGTATTATTAATATATCAATAATGGAAGCTAAAAAATCACTTTTTGCAGAATTTTTGTACTTCTGTTTCTTAGTTTGTTAGTTTGTTCGCGAATCACGCAAAAAGTACTGGACAGATATTATAATTTGGTCTAACATTTTATGTTATACTTCTGTACTTTTTTCGTAAAATTCTATATTTTTGTTTCTTTTTCAATTTTTGAGACGTCTGGCTTGTCAGAACGTCTTGCTACAAGAGCGAGAAAATCAAAATGTATTTACCTAAAGAAATAAGTATTTATTTATAAAATTTCATTGGATCCAATTTCATACAAAATGCAGCAAAAACAATTCAAATAAGTTTTTTAGATTGCGATATTTGATTTTTTTTCCTTCTTTCTTGGTTAAAATAATTTCAACAATATCGCACATCGGTCTGCCGTAATAAATAGCATTTAGAGTTCATGCAGCACAATGGGATAGCGGCTGTGAATGGTTGTGGGTTCATATAGCACAGTGAGAAGGTGACTGTTATTGATGCAATGATTATGAATTCAATTCTCAATCGATTTTAGATTAAAAAGAGACTTCCTTCCAGAAGACGCTTTTCACGTAATGTACAGGATTATACAATGCGCCTTCGACATATATATTGTAAATATTTTATAAGTGAAGTCTATATTTTAACAGCATTTTTCTATTTTATAACATTATTCTTATACCTTTGTGTTGTTCAGACTATAACAATGTGTCGGCGAACTTATTAGACCTCAACTGGTACGTTCGGCACTACATAATAAAGGAAAGAACAGAACCGAATATTTAATCATCTAAATAAGTAGAAAGTGGAAGAATGAGTAAATTTTGAAAATATGAAAGTGATAAAAGCGTTCGGTGTATATATAGATAATCGTGTAGCAAGCACCTACCACGTGTCATGATAAGTAATTTAAATATTAAAAAAAACTCATAATATTAACTTTATAGCACTATTCACAAGTAGGAGTCGTGATAAGCAGTCATGGATCGTGTGGAGTTTCACGTGAATGGAGTGAAAATTTCAGGTACCTTAGAGTAATTTTTATATATATTTTTTATGGAAAAGCTAAAAAGTTTGTATGGTTGAATGCATTAATCTCAGGAACTACTGCTTTGTATTAAAAAAATGTTTTTTTGCTTTGGATAGTCCTTATATCGAGGAAGGCTATAGACTCTAATATCACGTTAACCTTTTCGATGTAATCGACAGTATCTGTGTATTGAGTTACCTCATGCACTTAGAATGTGTCATACACAACTCTTAGTTATTTCCGTTCAACTATAGCTAATAATATTTATTCTATTTTTTCGGCGAAGTGCGGTGAATGAAACAGTTTTAATGAGAACGGAGTGTCATAACACTTTGTTCCCAGGTTCCCTCTGCCTACTCAGCTATGTGCGGGATAAGTAAGATCTTCTTTTGAGCTGTCTTACTTACTAGAGCCCATTGTGGCGCAGGGACATAAGACAGCAAACGCGGCGGTTGTGGGTGCGATTCCCACTCGAGGGAATGAAATATTTTTTTTTTCTCGTTCTAGGAACGAGGCAAGGGGTGGCATTAAGTTCCGTCACTTTTTCACATGATTCCTCCAAAATTTGGCGGGAAATGGTTTATGGAAGTTTCGTAACACTGTATTTCTCTCTACCTACCTTGCTATGTGCGGCATATAGCGTGAAGTTTGCTAACACTGTAGAATCTTTTTTTCGACTTTGCGAGATTGACTAATAAATCCTGCCTACATACTGGACATTTACTGCAGTAATTGTATCACCTAAGTGTAGATGAACACTGCGAAGGTGTCGAAGAAACGGAAATGAATAAAGAGCGTACTTACGCTCTTGAACTACAACTATTAGGGTTCTACTATTAGGGTTCAACTATTAGGGTTCGGCTAGAGATCGGCATTTGATGAAATGAAAAACGATGCATAAATGCTCGCAACTTTTGATTGCGTTAACATGTTGCTTGATATTCTCTGTACTCCATGGGACTGTAGATCTGACTATTTGATATTAATGTCAGCTTTTTACCTAACTCCACACGATATTGAAATAATAAATAACGTTGACAGACAGACAGACCACTGACTAAAGTAACATTTTTTATTACAATAAAAAAAGATAATTTAAAAAAAAACCACGCTAAACTTATAAAGTTATCTTTGTTATCGGTTAGTGGGATGCGAAGTAAGTTCCACTACAACGCTTTTACACTTCCTCCGGGAACATTTGGAGCTGCGCGGCACAAAGTACATGTGCCTGGAGGCCGGTTGCGGTGTCTGCATTGTCAGCGCTGAAAAATCCGCCAATTCTCTGCCAGAGGCTGTTAATTCTGCAAGTATTTTAACTATATTAACAATAACAATAATTTGTAATTTTATTTTTAGTTTTATTGATTCAGTCGTTTATGACTTTATCTACACACGATTTCAAAACCCTGTAAGGAATAATAGATTCATTGTATAAACAAAAAATGCTTTGTAATTTGTTTACATTATCAATATTATTTGCAACAAAGATTAAAATATTTGTTTCTAAATGACATTTATCTCACATTTCATATTGGATATTAAATTTTAAGATTTATGTGTGACTTTTCCTCTTCGGTCCCCTCTGGAGGAAATAAAATATTTATTTAAATTAATATTTTAATTTCTTCGCTCTGATGTCGAGGCTAAGCGCAGTATTGAGCGGTATTCCGCCCCTCAACACACAATGCCTCCAGAATTCGGCGGAAAATAAGAAACAGAGTGTATTAACACCAGGTTCCATCTTTTATTATTCTGTTCTATTTACTTTATTCTGTGTTTTAGTAATAACGAAGTTACAGCGGCAAGAGAAATATATCACGCCTGAAAATGTCAACTACTACATATCACGGCTCGTAAGATACAGACAGCAGAATCTTAGTAATACCTTTATCCTGTTTTACTCTTCGTGTACAGACACCTAAAAATATTTAATTTTAAATTGCACCGTGGTGCAATGGTTCAACATTTGACTGTAAGCACGATGATCGTGGAATTGATCCTCACTCCTGGGAATGTTTTAATTTCTTGTTATTATTTTCCGTTCTAGTACAAAGAGTCTGACACTCGGCACTTTATTTATTTATGTAATAAAAAAATATTTTTAGTGTATAGTGTCAATTACATCGTGCCACGGCTGGAGGATAACTACCATTGAAGGAATAGGCAATCGATGGAAGGGATATCATCCTCTACAGAAGGCGCTCGCTGAGAATAATGGGTCTCAATGTGGATATTGCAGTCCTGCTTTCGTTATGTCTATGTACAGGTACTAAAATCACACATTTTAGAAAATCTTAAATTTTTCTGTACCCAAGAATTTAACTTACTGTTTCATAACTTATCGTTAGATTTTACCTGTTGCATTAAACTTATGTGACAGGTGATTTGAAATAATATTTTTGGGTTTGAAATTTATGTTTATTCCCAGACTGTGTGCAAGAAAATAACGTACCGATATTATATAATATTCTTGACTCCAGTCTGAATGATCAGAGCAAATTAAATAATTCCTTCCTTCTCCTCTTAAGAAGTGAGCAATAAATCTATTCCTTACATTTTTTTAGTCTGTTAAAAAGTAAAAAAGAAATAAAAATGCTTGATATCGAAAGAAGTTTATCCAGTAACATCTGTCGATGCACCGGGTACAGGCCGATCCTGGAAGCATTTAAAAAATTTGCCAGCGATGCTCCTAAACGGGAAATCTATGATATTGAAGACATATCATTGTGCTATAAAACTAGAAACATTTGTTTACAAAATGAATGCAACGAAAACGACTGGTGTATTGTTACTAAAGACGATTTTGAAAACCAAATATTACATATTGAACTAAATGATAACAGACAGTGGTACAAAGCTGAAACAATATCAGATATATTTGAGATTCTCAAGAAAAACGGTGATGATTCTTACATGCTGGTTGCTGGCAACACAGGAAAAGGTAATTATAGGAGATATAATAAAAGAACGAATAAGAAAAAGTAAAAAAAAATCTGAAGTATTTGTCGTTCGTGAAGTAAATATCGTTCTTAGATACCCCTAATGATATTTTGTAGGGTCAATCTGATTCACATCTATTAAATTTGTAATGTTTTTTTATTATTATATATAATTTCCTACTTCCTTAAAGTATAAAATAGAGCCATATATTCATTTAAATAAGAAATAAATTTTTTTTTAAATAGAAAAATATCGATCAATTACAATTTTAGAAATCTATTTTTCAAAATAATATAATATTTTTTTCTATATCAGGAGTTAAGCATATCGAAGAGTATCCACAAATCTTAATTGATATCAGTACAGTATCGGAATTAAAATCATATTACTTTGACCAAAATTTGATAATCGGTGCTGGTATTACGCTTACAGAACTTATAAATATATTAGAAGACGCATCTGATACAGAATATTTTGACTATGTGAAAATAATTGTTGAACATTTACAACTGGTGGCCAATGTAGCAGTCAGAAATGTAAGTATTATGTAATAATGTACCACAGTTGCATGTGTTTTATATTTTTTCATCTATTATTTACACTAACATGTAAAATGGAAATAAAAAAAAGGATATTGCGGATACCGGATTTTTTAATAACGTACGTAAGTGTTAATCCAAACTTAGGAAATTCTAAATAAGTAAGCGTATAAGAATTTAAGCATAGCACGAAAAGAACGTATCGCCCGACCAGCGCTTGGATGAAGCCATGTAGAAATATTTATACGTTACTTAATACTTTAAATGGTATGTATATGTAGTGTACTCGTATTTTTTTACTTCACGCTCTATCCTACATACAGCAAAGTAGGCAAATGGAATCTAGAGTTAAGACACTCCGTTCCCCATTTTTTTGGATGCTGGATATTCCATCTAGGTATAGAAAAAGACTACGACAAAGATCACGCGGTCGACGACGGTTGTAAAAACTAATAAAAAACAAGTTTATTTCAATAATATCAAATCATATTAAATAAATTCATAAATAATTGTTACAGCTTGGAACGATAGCTGGTAATCTGATATTGAAACATATGTATCCTGATTTTTCATCTGATATTTATTTACTTTTACTAGCAATAGGTGGCGAGGTGACTTTGGGTAAGAAATTGAAGTTGTATTTACATAGCAGTAAAAAATATAATACAAAATTTACTAAATAATACTGTCAAAGTGCATTGTTAAGTTTCGCCGCTTAACTTAACAAGAAATTCCCAAAGACTTACTTTCATAATTCAAAGAAAATTCTGTTTTTAAAAGGTAATAACGTACATTTTGTATGACTTTATAAAATACAAGTTTAGTGTAAAAAAAAAATGAAATAAAAATTAATTACAAGCTTGTGAGCTAGTGTGTAACACACTTTTTTGGTAAGAATAACTGAAGGACCTCGAAGGTATTCATGAAGAAGTTAATAACAGTGAACGAGGCGGAAGAAGCATGCAGAGACCGTTGCATTTAGCTACCCCGTTAGGGATTAAGCTTGAAGCTAAAAAATTTTGAAAATAAGATGTATTTTAGAGTTAAGGATTTTTTTTTATATTTGAAATTGATACGTACCTCTATATTTTTTAGTATCCCCTCCAGGAATTAATAAAACAGTGACAATGGAAAATTTTATGAATGAAAACATGAAAGGAAAAATTATAAAAAATATATTGCTACCACCATTTAGTAATCAGAATAAATTAGTTACGTTTAAGGTAAGAATATATATTTTTGTTATATCAAATATACGATTTTTATTTTAATTGAACTTATTTAATAGTATGATGTTTATTATGCTTATTTAATAGTATGTGTATGGTGTATAAAAGCTATAGTGGCATAGTTGAACTATTAAGCAGTCCGATTTATAAGTTGCATAATTTTTGGTTACTATAAATTAAAGTAAACACTTCTTCATCATCATCATCATCGACAGCCGTCAATCATCCACTGTTGGATATAGGCCTTTCCCAATTCCTAACAACACATTACCGTTAGCACTTCTTAACTTTCAGGTATCTTCACGTCAGCGAAATGCACACGCTATTGTTAATGCTGCATTTTGTTACAAACTAGGACGAAATAATACGGTTATTAAAGCCAAAATTGCTTATGGAGGACTAGCAACAAATTTTACTCGTGCCAAAAATACTGAAAATCTCTTACTAGGAAAAGTGTTGTATAGTAATAGTACTTTAAAAAATGCAATGAATGTACTATATAAAGAAGTAATTGTTGAGGAAAATCCTCCAGAACCATCAGCACAATATAGAAAGAAACTAGCTCTTGGACTATTTTATAAGGTTATCGTTTAATACATAGCTTATGTTACAATCCTTTATATTAACAATAATTACGGAATATTAAATTTTTCAGGGTCTCTTAAAGCTTTGCCCAAACGACAAATTGTCCCTAAAATTTAAATCTGGTGGTATTAAGATAGCTGAAAATCGTCCAGTATCAAAAGGCTTTCAATATTTTGAAACTGATCCATCGATGTCACCTTTGAATCAGCCAGTAACAAAAGTAGAAGCTTTTGTAAGTTTAAAATAATATTTATTTATTTTTCAAATACATACCTACAACATGTTACTATAAATTAAAGTAAACACTTCTTCATCATCTTACCTATGACAATGTAGGAAAGCTAATAAAAACTTTTAAAATTTGAAATTTGATACCATACTGAAAAAATGTCTTTGTAGATACAAAGTGCAGGTGAAGCTATATATACAGAAGATATGCCTACGATACCTAAACAAACGTTTGCAACATTTGTTCTTACTACTGTAGGAAAAGGAATTATAGATTCTATAGACCCTACAGAAGCATTGGTAAGCGTTGATAGTAAAATTACAAACCATACTTTATTTTTACTTTATTTTACAAATTATTAAATAAAATTGTAAACTGTCGTAGGCGCAACCAGGGGTCTTAGCGTTTTATACGGCGAAAGATATTCCAGGTATTAATTCATTTACGCCACCAGAGGTTCCTAACATTTCCGTGAATGAGGAAATTCTATGTAACGGTGAAGTTCGTTATTACAATCAACCTTTAGGAATTATTGTAGCTGATGCATATCATGTTGCAAACAGAGCTGCATTGCTTGTTAAAGTGACATATAGTGACATTAGAAAACCTGATATTGATATAAGAATAAATAAAAATAATGCACGAAAGACTACTTTATATAAATCTATAAATGCCACGAATCGGGGAAAAAATATATCAAAAGTTATTAAAGGAGAAGAGACTATTTTTGGTCAATATCACTTTTGCTTGGAGAACATGGCTTGTATAGCTTGTCCAACAGATGATGGACTTAAAGTTAGTTCATCATCACATTTTATAGACGCCGATCAGCTAATGGTCTCGAGGTGTTTGGCGATTGACCAAAACAGGTACAAGAATAGTTGTATTTTGAAGATTCTGAAAATTTTGTGCAATAATTGTTGATAAAAAGAAGTGAAGGCTTATATTCCATTGCAATGTTTAATGGAATTGAAATCGAAATTTTACAATATTGTTTTTTTAGTGTGGACGTAAAATCACTGAGAGTTGGTGCAAGCTTTGGTTTAAAACTATCTAGGCAGACTTTAGTTACAACAGCTTGTTCTATAGCTGCGTATAAATTAAAAAGACCATGCAGATTTCTTTTACCGTCCAGAATACAAACTAGGGCTATAGGAAAAAGAATGCCTTCTTCAACTAATTATGAAGTAAGTAATAACATAACACTTTATTAATTGCGTCTCTTTCTTATTATTCTTCTTTTACCCGTTATTTATTTTTACGGATTATCAATGTATACTTTAAATTTATTGTATTTTAGATTGGCGTTAATGAAAAGGGAATCATCCAATTCGTAAATTACGATATCTACAGTGATAATGGTTATATTGTAAATGAACTTCTAATTTACTTAACAATAGATTCTTATTATAATTGCTATAAAAAAGACACGTGGAAATTCCGTTGTTTTAATACTGTTACTGATACCCCATCAAACACTTGGTTTCGTTCCCCAGGTATTACTCTAATTGCAAATTTAATTAATTTTTATTTTCTTATTGCTCCCTCGCATAGCAGGTTAAGCATAGAGAATCTATATCTAGAGACACTCTGTTCTTCACTTTCTGCAGAAATTCGAGACAATGAATGTTGGATGAAAACCTCTACGCCACATTTTGTCATATCAGAATGAATAAATGAAGATAATAAACTCCCTCGAGAGGGACCGAAATCATAACTATCACGTTCCCAGTTCTGGCTCTGGTTGTAAAAATAAGTATGTACATATTTATTTTTTATATTGTTGTTAATTTTCAGGAACGTTAGAGAGTATTAATTCCACAGAATTGATGTTGGAAAGAATAGCATACGAATTAAGTTTAGATGCTTTGGAAGTCCGTTTAAATAATATAGACGAAGAACATTACCCAGCTATTCTTGAGATGATAAGTACAATAAAAATTAAATCTAATTACACAAAAAGAAAAGAAAATGTTGAAAAATATAACTCGAGCAATCGATGGAAGAAACGTGGATTAAGATTTTCTCTTATGAAATGGCAAAGTGCATATCCTTTCCAATTTAACATTACATTGTCAGTATACCACGGTGACGGATCAGTTGCAATAACTCATGGTGGTATTGAAATAGGGCAAGGAATAAATACAAAGGCGATCCAAGTGTGTGCTTATTTTTTAAACATACCATTAAATAAAATTAAGACTAAAGCTAGCAACACTGTGTTAAATGCTAACAATTCCAATACTGCTGCAAGTTTAACTTCACAGTATGTAGTTTTAGGAGTTCAGAGATGTTGTGAGCAACTCCTACAAAGACTTGCACCTCTTAGAGCAGAAATGGGAAACCCGACATGGGAACAGCTTATTGCTCAAGCGTACAAACTTGGTATGAATTTGCAGGCGAATGGAGATATTGGAGCCAAAGACGTTTTTAACTATAACGTTTATGGTGTCACTTTAGCTGAAGTAGAAGTGGATATTTTAACAGGAGAGTGGCAATTAGTTCAAGTTGATTTGATAGAAGATGTAGGGAAGAGTGTAAATCCTTCTATTGATATTGGTCAGGTAGGCATTTTTTCTCTCAATTTTAACATTTGTATAAATTATATAAATAATCAATTATAAACAACATTAAGGCCGTCGTAGAACATGAAAGCATGAACACGCATGAGACTGTAAACACGAAAGTTGTGGATTTGATTCTCACTCGGGGAAGTGAAATATTTAATATTTTCATTTCCTCGCTCTGATAATGAGGCAAACGCGGTGTTGAGTTCCGCCACTCAAAAAATCAACGGATGGTGGCAATCGGAAGTGTAGCTAATGGAGAGTGGAGTGTCTTTACACTAAGTACTCCCTCTTCCAATTCTATTATGTGCGGGATACGCCATGAAGTATCAAAAGAATAGAAAAACAGTATGGATATAAGTTATATTGTCCTTGTTTCTTAAACAAAAGTATTCATAGACTTGTAAATAAAAATACGATATAAAAAAGCGTAATAATAAAACCATAACAAGCAAGCTTTTTCTACAACATGTTTTGAAATATTATCATATACACCATATACTTATATACACATGTGTTTTATATTGCACAAATATATATTATTGATCTTCTGATTGATTGATATTGATTATTCGGCAGAAAGTGGGGAACGGAGTGTCTTAACACTAGGTTCCCTCTGCCTACCCTGCTGTATGCGGGATACAGCGTGAAGCTGATTTGATTTGATTTAAAATAATTTCCAAAATAATTGTGGGCGACGTGGCGCAGTGGCACAAGCATGTGACTTTAAACACGACAGTTGTAGGTTCAGTTCCCACTCGGGAAGGAATTACAATTTATTAACATTTTAAGACCAATCGTAGACTAACCAAAAGCGACTGGTTATGGGTTCGATTCCCACTCGAGGAAATGAAATATTTATAAAAAAATATATTTCATTTTATTTATCAAAATCACGCATCAGCAAAATCCATATTTTATTTCATTATATTTCCCATATTTTACAATCCTGGAATTGATACAGAAGCCTCGGTGGGCGAGTCCAACTCGCTCTTGGCCGGTTTTTTATTAAATACAGTTAAATAAACATTCTTATATATAAACAGGCCGTCGCCGCACGGGTACTGCTAGTATTAAATATAATCATCAATCATCGGATAGGGATTGAACTCATAAGCGTCAAATATAGTATAAATAGATATCTTTTGTTTCTTTTTATTCCGCATATAGTAGGGTAGACAAAAGGGACCTAGGAACCTTGTATTAAGACACTTCCCCAGTTACCGCCAAATTCTGGAGACATTATATATTAAGTTGCGGACCTCTATATCGAGGAAATGAAAATTCTAAATATTTCATTTCCCGGAGTGGAATGGAACCATAACTGTAATGTTTAATGTCGCCTCGTATCAATAAAACACACTTTTACTATTATAATTATGAGATAGTAATATAGACAGAACACCGAGCACGCCGGCACGCGTCACGATCAGTGAGCGAATGACGTAGTCGGTGTTCGCATACACTACATCTCTTCTTTATTTATTTTTTTCAGTTTACAATTCAATTATAATCTTACTTTGATTTACTAATTTAAATTTAAATTTAAAATACAAAATAACATGTAAACAATTATATAGTTAATCAATGCAAATTTAACATTAAAAAAATTTAATTTAATTCGTTATCAAGTTCCAAATTATCATTACTAACATTTTTATCAATTACAGTCCATAAATCATTTACTTTTTTCAAATGAACTATATTTCGACGGTATTCTTTTCCAGTATCGTCGTTCCGAATATTTACATCACCACCAGCCACACCAGTGACTGTATGTGTAGTGAGATTAAAATTAGTGGTCAACTTATTTTCTTTGATTAAATTTTTGACTAATACTTTTTCGCCTATTTGTAAATTATTGTCAGTGGCTTTTCTTTTTAAGTCTCCATACTCTTTCCCTTTTTCTTTCAATTGCAGATCTCTGTCTCTTACATCTTCATCAATTATTTTAAATTCTATGTCTGGAGCTGACGGGATCTTGTCTCTAAACTGTCTCCTATAAAATAACTCTGAGGGAGATTTACCTGTAACAGAGTGGGGTGTACTATTATACATCATTAAATAACTAAAAAGGTCCTCTTTCCAGTCCCGACTTTCCGCTTGACAAATTTTTAAGCGTTTTAAAACATTTCGATTTTGCCTTTCAACTTCCCCGTTCATTTGAGGCCAATAGGGTACCGTATTATTAACGATGATACCGCATTCTTTACAATAGTTCTGGAAAACTTCACTCGTAAACTGATTTCCATTATCACATGTTGAAGTCGCCGGGTAACCTAATCTCGAAAAAATTTCTCTCAAGGAGTTTATCGTGTCAAGGGAAGTAATACCGCGCATTATTTTAATTTCCTTATATCTACTATAATAATCAACAAGTATTAAAAGGTAATCACGACTAGGGAGAGGCCCTAAAAAGTCCATCGCTACGTCAACCCAAGGTTCAGCAGGAAGTGTTCGTCTCTTCATTGGATGGGGTGGAGTAGGATTAGACACCAGAGTACAACCTCGACAACATTTTACTAATAATTCAGTATCTTTATCGATTCTTGGCCACCAAACCTTTGTTCTAAGACGAGCCTTCATTGCTACTATCCCTGGGTGTCCTTCATGAGCTGCTTCTAGTACACGTTGACGCAAATTATGAGGCATAACTATTCTTGTACCACGAAGAAGGATGTCACCATTGAAGCATAGTTCATTTTGTATCAATTTATAATTATTAATGGAATCGTGCCAATCATTATAGTAGACGCCTTTCTTGACTTTCAAAATTTCCCCATCTTCAGCAGAGCATCCTTGTATTTCATGTAATGGTACTGCAATAGGTCTACTATAGTTTACTACATAGTTTATATAATTTTCAGAGTCAAATGGTTCTGACGGGGAAGTTTTGCCAAGTCTCGAAATGGTATCAGCTATGTTTGATTTGCCTGGACGATAAATGATTTTATACCTATACGCCTGTAACCTAAGAACCCATCTTTCTATTCTCGCGCATGGCTTAGACGTTCTTCCAAAAATAGTTTCCAATGGTTTATGATCACTTACTAGTTCAAAGTCTTTGCCAAACAAGTATATTTTAAAATGCTCAACAGCCCAAACGAGTGCTAACGCTTCCTTTTCAGTTTGGCAATATCTTTTCTCACAGTCTGTTAGAGCTTTATGACCATAAGCGATCACACGGGGACCATCTTCGCCAATCTGAACTAATACTGCACCTAAACCCATAGGAGAGGCATCAGCAATAACTTGGGTCCTGTCAGAAGGATTATAATACCCTAATGATTTAATATTGGATAAGCTTCTCTTTAGAATTTCGAATGCCTTATTTTGCCTACCTGTCCAATTTTTTTTTATATTTGCTGACTTTCCTAAGCCTAACCGTAATATTTCGCGCAACGGTTCAGTAAGGGTAGCTAAATCTGGAATCCATTTACTAACGAAATTAACCAATCCTAAGAAGCTTTGAATTTCTTCTATGGTATTGGGGGTTCTACTATTTTTTATTGCAGTTAAGTATTTATCTAGTGGTCTGACTCCATTACCTGAAAGTTCATGACCAAGAAATTCAATGCTTTTGGTTTTATAGATACATTTTTTTTCATTTAGTAGTACGTCATTTTCTTTCAAAACCTGTAATAACTTTTTTAACCTATCGTCGTGTTCTTTTTCAGTGGACCCGTGAACTATAATATCATCGATAAAATTAAATGTTCCATCACAGCCTAATAACATCTTTTCTAAAATTTTTTGGAACATTTCCGGGGCACAAGATATTCCAAACATTAATCTTTTGTATCTAAATAGTCCTTTGCTTGTGCTAAAAGTAGTAATATATCGACAATCTTTATGAATTTCTAGTTGATGAAAGGCATGTTTTATATCAAGGGAGCTAAAGTATTTAGCTCTGCGAAAATGAGGAAGTAGTTCATTCATTGTCGGAAGAGGATGATTCTCTCTTATAATTGCTTCGTTGGCTCTCCTCATATCTACACAAATACGTACCTCTTCTTGACCTTCTTTAAGTACGGGAACAATTGGGGATACCCACGTTGATGGTCCATTTACTTCTTCAATAATATCGGCATTCTTTAGTTCCTCTATTTTTTTGGCTACTTTTTCTTCTAAAGGAATAGGAATTCTTCTATGGGGTTGGACCACTGGTTTAACGGAATGATCTATTGGAATCTGAACAGTCACTCCTCTAAACTTTGGAAACGGTTTCTCTAAAGGTGGCTTACTTATAGTATTAATTTGTCCAATTTTAAGCACGTGTAATGCAATTGCAGACTCTTTGCCTAATAAATCACGTGTCCCATTTTTTATAACATAAAACGTCGATTTTATACCAATATTACCAAAAACAGAAATATTCGCGGCAAAAGAACCCATAATATCTAATGGTTTTTTACTGCCGTAAGAGATAAGTGTCTTGTTAGGATTGCGTATTTGGTTAGAGATTAGTACACTATTGTTTTTTAAATATTGCCATGTTTTGTCAGTGATCACATTACATTTGCTTCCTGAATCTATCAACATATCAACAATCACTCCTCCAATGTCACATTTTATAGTTTCATCGTCGTCCAGATGAAATATATAATCAATTTCAGACTTGTCAGCGTATTTTCTTGTTTCTGTTTTAGGTTTTTTATGTACAGTCTCAGTCCTATGGTTAGAAAATTGTCTTTTCTGTCTGGTTCTACAATGCTCTCTAAAATGTCCAACAAAGCCGCACTTCATGCATCGTTTGTCCCTTGCAGGACATTTCAAGTCGTTGGATGAATGCGTGGAGCTGCCGCACCTACCACAGTTTGTGTTAAACGGTTTGTGTCGGATCAGTCTACCAAATTTTTTCTTGCTATCCATTTGGTTAATATCTGTTTTGGTAAAATTGTTCATGTTATGTGTACTTTCATTTTTAAATTGTTCTAATTGTCTGGCTACAACTTCTAATGCATTTGCTTTGCTAATAATTTCATCAAGAGTAATTAAATCACCAATTTCTAAGATTTTTTTTCTCAGCTCAACTAATCGGCACTTTTCAGTTATTTGGTCGATTATATGATCTTCTTTATTATGAAATTGACACTTTTCAGCCTGATTTCTCAATCTTAATAGAAATCGTTCGAATTGTTCTCCTTCTTCCTGTTTCATAAGTCGGAACAAGTATCTTTCATATATTCGACTTTGTTTTGGAGCAAAATAACTATCTAATTTATGTAAAGCTATTGTATATACATCAATACCATCTCCTTCTTCAGCATGAGCACCAGGTAAATTATAATAAACTTCTTGGAGTGATAATCCCCCTAAATGAAGAAGTGTCGCTCGTTTTTTTAAAGGTGTGTCAATATTAGCAGCCAGTAAATAAATTTCAAATGCCCTCTTCCATTTTACCCAGCGAGTTCCGACAGATGTCGGATCACCTTCGCAATCAAAATGATCTAAGTTTGTGAGTGTGAGTGATGCGTGAGACATTGGGGCGTCCTGCAAACAAATTTATCTCTTATACTTGCGTGGCTTTTACTTAAAATCAGTAACAGTATTTATCTGCATAGCCCTTTTTATTGTTGCGATTACACATGGCCTTTTCTATTTTGTAATTATATTCCTTAAATTAATTACACATTTGCTTAATATGTATAATTTGTACATTCTATATCGCAATGTGCATGGCCCTTTTTTTTCATTAACTTATTGCGTGGTTCTAGACCTTTAATGTAATTACGATCTTCTATACCTTATTGTGTTACTATGCAATCAAGTACGTTTAAATAGTACAAAATATAAAATAATATAAAACAGCAAAGTAAAAAAGAATTGAATATTTCATAATAAAATATCAAAATAATTCTATTAAAATTTTAATATTGTTCTATATTTTATTGTTTTTATTATATGGTTCAATTAAGTACCTATAAAATTTGTATTAATGATAGTATAATAAATCAATCAATTAATTTAACCAATGTATTCGGAAGTACCGTTAGATTGCATATCTACACAATGTACAGTAGACACATACCTACATACGTACTCGTAGGTTCATTACTATGTTCATTACTCGTAATTACTGTTATTTTCGTATTTACATGGCCCTTATCGATTCAGATCTAATGCGTGGCCCTAAACAGTAAAAGAGAAATGAACGATTATTTACGTATTATCTCATTTGACATAGACATAGCATTTAAATAAAAACTGTTTCTTGATGTTTAACATATAAAAGTAAACTATACGTAAACAATCGTTTTGTAGGTCATATTAATAATATCTTTCATCTTTCTTTTTCTTTTCTTTTTTTTTTTTTTTATTAGGTAGGTACTCACTTTTTTCCTCGTCGCCACTTGTAATGTTTAATGTCGCCTCGTATCAATAAAACACACTTTTACTATTATAATTATGAGATAGTAATATAGACAGAACACCGAGCACGCCGGCACGCGTCACGATCAGTGAGCGAATGACGTAGTCGGGGTTCGCATACACTACAATAACGACGGCCTTAAAATATTATATTCACAGTCTCTTCTTCTTCTAGTTAGAAGGAGCATTCATACAAGGTTTGGGCTATCAAACAATGGAAGAACTAAAATATAATCCTAATACAGGTGAACTATTAACTGATAGAACCTGGAACTACTTTGTGCCGCTTGCTACTGATATACCAACGATATTTAACGTATATTTCCATAAGAAATCCTATAGCTGTGATGCTATTTTAGGATCTAAAGGTATGTTGCTTTCTTTTTTTTTAATTCATAATATTTTTAGCATTTTTAAAATTTTAAATATTTATTTTAAGCCTAACGCAAAACGAGTTTTTTTTACGTCTTAATTTTATATAATACTTATCATAGATGTTTACGTATAGGTATATTTTTTGATAATTAGTCTTATTAAATTTATTGTAATTTAAAATCTTACAATAAATTTAATATGACTACCTGCCCAATGTAAAATATAAAAATTCACCTTCACCCAACCTAGTGTCAAAACGCTTCGGTCTCTTCCTTTGCCTAATTCTCATGACCAGAGCCAAAGTGGAGAAATGAACGCAATTTAAACAAACTCTTCCCCCTGAGTAAGACACTGTCTCTCTTCGTCACGACGGCCTCAATAATAAATTATAAATATTTATATAGACAATAAATATTTTTATTTCAGAATTAGAGGCCAGTTGTAACAGAGGGGCACAAAGTGTGACTATAAAACCGACTGGTTGTGAGTTCGATTGATTCGATCGATTTACTTAAATTTATATTTTCATTTCTTCGCTCTGGTGTCGAGGACAAGCGCGGCGTTGAGTTCTGCCACTCAACACACAATGCCTCCAGAATTTGGCAGAAAGTGGTGAACGGAGTGTCTTAACACTAGGTTACATATTATTGTAATATGTAAAATTGATAAATATACATATATAAACACTCGCTTTGCACCTTAGATCTAAGTAAAATTTTGTAAAATAATGTATAGTTAAAAAAAACATTTTCTTATTATAGGTATTAATTTTATGTAAACAAAAATGTAATTAATATATATGATAAGGAAATTAAATATAACAATAAATTTAAAAAGGGTACGGACCAAGTGTCTGTATTGTTAAGAAATAATAATTAAAACACTAGGTTCCCTCTGCCTACCCTGCAGTATGCGGGATACAGCGTGAAGCTGATTTAATTTTTTTTTATTTGAAATATTTTTAGCCTGTTCAGAACCAGCTATATGCATGGCAGTAGTGGTGCCACTTGCGATGAGAGAGGCCATAGTGTCTGCTAGAAGTGATACTGGACTACCTGCGAACCAGTGGTTTCAAATAGGTAAGTTTTAAATTTTGTAAATAAATTGCACTCGTATGACTACTACATTGTAACAGTAATTTTAGTCCTTCTCTTCTAACCCAAGGTTGCCTGGAAGAGATTGCTCACTTTGCAATAAGGCCGCCTATTGTGCTATATATACATATAAATTAAATTAAAATATCTGTCTGTGATTTCGAAATAATCGTGTTTTTCCAAGTGCGTATAGTTATTTCCGATCTGATTGTTCGAGTTAACTTCCGGAACAGCTGAACCAATTTTATGACACTAAGCCTGAAAGATTATGGAGTTATGGATCAACATATGGATCAACATAACCCCTAATACACACGGGATCCGGATTTACGCAGGAAAAACCGCTTATGTCCTGCGCGTCTACCTACCCGCCTACCTAAATAGATATGAAATAACTAAATATTTTTCTGCAAACAAAATTAAATAAAGTTCCAAAAGATATTTTAAAAAAATAAATTTTAAGCTCATATAGATAACCATATTAAAATAATAATCAATCAATTTTGTCTACATAATGTATTTAAATACTATAAACTAAATAAACCAACGAAGCCGCGCTGGGGCCGCTAGTGTTATATTACTTGAATTGAATTTAAATGATAAAAAGATACATCAGATTTTTATTTGTGTAATAGTTATAATTTTTTTTATTATTATTTCAGATGGACCATACACAGTTGAAAAAATCTGTTTGGCTTGCGAGACAAATATAGACGACTTCAAATTTTAGTTCTGCCTTAATAATAGTTTTTTTTAGCTTCACTCTATATCGCGACCATAGCAGAGTAGGCTGAAGGAACTTGGAAACCTAGTGTTAAGACACTCCTTTTTCCGTTAAGATACGTTTCTAACATTCATCGAATTCTTAAGGCATTGCGTATTGAGGGGCGGAATCTACGCCGCGCTTTGCCTTGTTACCAAAGCGAAAAAATGAAAATATTGAATATTCCGTTTTCCCGAGTAAAATCAAACCCACAACCTTCGCGTTTACAGTCGCACCCTTGTGCCCTTGAGCCACAACGGCTTCAATATAATAACAGTATTATAGTTTTATGTGTGTAAAATAATATGTTATATTTCATAAATGGAGGCACAGCGTCTGAGTGGAAACGCAACAGTTGTGAGTTCTTTTAACAAGACAAACGGTGGCGTTGAGTTGCGCCACTTTACAAGCAATGTCTCATATTTAACAGAAAAAATGAAGAATGGATTAATTTATTTTTACACTTCATTCTATTTCTCTACTCTGCTACGTCGAATACAGAGTGAAACTGTAAAAAAAACTCTACATAATATTAAATTAGACTTTACGAGTGTAATATTCTAATAAAATGGAAATTGTGATGATAAATGTTTCTTTTTACTTTTCAAAGCTTTAAATCAATTAAAAGTCTCACTCTGTCTGTTCGTTTATTGCTCTAGATTTGTAGGAGTCGTTTTTTTCCATTTGGCATTTTAACTTTACGATGTTTTAAATGAAGTTGAAATATTTTTAAATATAAAATAAGTTGACTTTCAGTTTCCGGGAAATTTACAGACAAAAATACTACCATATTATATAGGTAAATATTATTTAATTTCAGCAATATTACATATATATACAGGTCAAACCAGTAACCCCCTTTTTTGAATTTTTGAAGTTAAAGAGTAAAAATTGATATAAAAATCTATTTACAGTGTCATTCTCTTTTAAATACAAAAAGCTGATAATCTTAAGGCGGTTATGGGATAGCGGCTCAGCGATTGTCTGTAAAGGCAACGGTTGTGGATTCAATTCCCACTGGGGGAGTGAATTATTTTCATTTCTCCGCTCTGATAACAAGACAAAGAAAGGCGTTGAGTTCCACCACTCTACACGCAATGTCTAAAAAATGGTATGTTTGCCTACTGTGCTATGCGCGAGATGTAACGTGAAACTAATAATCTTAATAACTTTTATTTAACAAAACAAAAGAGCTTCACGCTGTATCCCGCACACAGCAGGGCAGGCAGAGGAAACCTAGTGTTAAGACACTCCGTTCCCCACTTTCCGCCAAATTCTGGAGGCATTGCGTGCTGAGTGGCTGAACTCAACGCCGCGCTTTGCCTCCACACCAGAGCGAAGAAATGAAAATATAAATGTAAATAAATATTTCACTTCCTCAAATGGGGATCGAATCCACAACCAGTCGATTTTACAGTCACACTTTGTGCCTCTGCGCCACGACCGTTCTAATAACTTTTATACTCCATAATATCTTCATTGTAACTTAAAAGCGAATAGTTTGTTGGTGTAATAATTCAATTTTGAACAGATTACCTTTCCTAATTATATTAGACTTTCATCTTAACTGTTAGTATTAAGTCTGACGAGTTATGAAGAGAACTTAATTATATTACATTTCAGTTTCTAAATTCTATGTAATATGTGATATAACTGTAAAATATGGTTTATCATGATTCTTTTCTATAAATGTCATTGAAATCCTTATGAAGGTATAAAAAATAGGTTATGTGAACCTACGTGACGTTGTCTCCAGGCGTCCAAAAATATATTTTTCATAATTTAACTAAGTAATATCAATAGATTTTTACCATAAAGTGCAATTAATAAACAATAATTTAAATTTAAATGAAATACAAACATTTATAAAATAATTATTACTCTACCAAATATTTAATAAATGTAATCAATCATTAATGTTTAAAATTTAATATAGATAAATGTGTCTTTGTAATCTGTTTGGAATTGAATTAAAGCTACATTATTATTATTAATAATCAGGCATTATATATATGCAATCAAGAATTAAAGCTATCGTGAAACAACGTAACCGTAAGCGAGATAGTTGTGGGTACGATTCTCGTACGGGCAAATTTATTATAATCATTTCTCCGCTCTACTGAGACAAACAAAATTAAACGTTCGAAGTTTAGATTTAACTTTCGAAAGGTTCAATTTAATTTTATATTTTTTACTTGTTTAGAAAACGTATAAAAATTATGAACGTAGAGGGACTCGAACCCGCGCCTCCTGGAAACTGACCGCTCATCCTGGTCGGTTTCCAGGAGCCGCTAGCCGCTAACCTTGTAAACTTTTGAGAACACAATATTAATTATACTGTAGGAAGGTTACGTAAAAAGCATGATGAACCCACGGAGGGCATGTATGAAGAGGTTGATGACAATGGACGAGGCGAAAGAGACCCCACGAGTAGTAGAGTGTAGCTTAAAAAAATGCATACGATACTTAGGAGACCCAAGTCAAGTGTCAAGGGTTAAGCAAAAATGCTTATATTGAAATATATTCTATTGTGTTATTTTGGTATTGTCATCACAGAAAGTGTCATGAGTGATCTCATTATAAGGTTGAATAAAATGATAATTAATAAAATTAGAAAAAAGAAAATTGTTGGTACTTTCAGAGATTGGTGCATTCAACCAATTAAGACTTCATATTTAGAATGATCGTATATGTATTATATTATTAATTAAAAAACTTGTTTACTTTAAAGTTGAACATATAGCCATTGTATTAAATATTCAATTAAAATATCGCAATGCTTTATACATTTGTACTGGAGCGCTAGTTTTAATATAGTATTGACGCTGCGTCCTTGGGGAAATCAATGGAGTCAGTGTCTTTTAGTTTATAATACAGTTTATTGGATTTTATTATGTGGGGATTTATGTATGGATTTTCAAATATATTACGTGATTTACATTTGAAGCCGTCGTGGCGCAGGGGTATAAGGGTGTGACTTTAACGCGACGGTTGTCGGTTCGATCTTCACTCGAGGGAATGAATTATTATTTCTTAATATTTTCATTTGTTCGCTCTGGCACCAAGGCAAAACCCTACATTCAGTTCCACCACTTAACTCGAAATGCCTCGAAAAATTCGGCGGAGGTGGGGAACGGAGTGTTATAATACTAGGTTTAATCTACCTGCCCTGCTGTATGCAGGATACAGCGTGAAACTGAAATAATTCGAATCTAATATCATTACTATGTTTATTTATACGATGGAAGAAATAATGAATAACCAAGAACATATTCGGCTTTTATTTTAATACATAAATTATTTTGGAAAAATATTTAGTTTTGTTTCACGCTGTGCCTCGCATATGACAGGGTAGGAAGAGGGAATCTAGGAAGCTAGTAGTGTTACTCCGTCCCCACTAACATACTTCCGCTCTTCACTTTCCGCCAAATTTTAGAGATATTGTTGGCGCGATAGGTTTTGGGTTCGATTCCCACTCGAGGAAATGAAATACTTATATTTTCATTCCCTCCAAGGCGAAGTGCAGTCTTGAGTTCCGCCACTCAACACACAATGCTTTCAGATTTCAGCGGAAAATTAAGAACAGTATGTCTTCGTACTAGGTTCCCTTTTAAACAATCCAACCAGCATCAACTTTCTTTGTCAAAATAAACAATAATAAAAGAGATACGACTAACAGAATTTCTATGTCTGACAGTAAACCACGCTTTAACAAGCAGAGCGTAATATAATGCATGCTTCGCTATACACTGCGCCAGTCACTTTGAAAGATCTCACACATTCCCTCAAAATGAAATATTTTTATTATATTTTGTTATTATTAACACTTAAAAAATATACTTTTATAAGGAAACGTATAAATATTTGAACGTAACGGTTCCCAAGAAGCTCGGATTCATATCTCGTTATGGTCTATTCTTTATATGTAGTCTTAAAAAATATACTATTTTTCTTTTCTCTTGAGTGTGGAATAATTTTTCAACTTTTTTAAAATGTTAAATAAATAATTTAAATTTTCTGGCAAGCACAAGCAAATCACGGAATTTAGTGCCGCCATTCAATATGTAATATCACCAAAGTTGAATGGAAAATGGAGAGCAGAGTATCTTAAGAATATTTTGTTATCTTATATTTATTATGAAAAAATCTGATTATTTCGAACAATCACTCTCTATTTTAACTCTACTCCTCGTAGCAATTTATAGCTAATATTATAACATAAGTTACGAAAATTTACCAGTAATAAAAAACAAAAGCTTCCTAATAGTAATAATAAAGAGAACACTACTACAGTATATATAAGGTTCACAAGCGAGGTGGATGACGGACCATGGCTCAATATCAATTACGCCTACAGCGCCTCCCGAGAGCGATGGATAAAATGTATGAATTAGCTGATTACAATGTTTCGGCTATTTTCTAAGTATGGATAAGTACTTCTACAGTGTTTTTAGAGAGTAATTTTATTGCTGTACTATTATTAAAATAAAAGAAAGTAATAAATATGAAAAGTAAGTAATAAGTAACTTTTTTGAGGCCAGTCGTGGCGTAGCGGCACGAGGTGTGACTGTAAAACCGACTGGTTGTGGGATCGATCCCCACTCGAGGAGATGAAATATTTACTCAAATTTATATTTACATTTCTTCGCTTTGGTGTCGCAAAATGCGGCGTTGAGTTCTGCCACTCAACACGCAATGCTCCCAGAATTCGGTGGAAAGTGAGGAACGGAGTGTCTTAACAATACATTCCCTCTGCCTACCCTGCTGTGTGCGGGATACAGCGTAAAGCTGATTTTTTTAAAATCTTCTCACTGGTGTACGAGTACCTCGTAAAACTTTAAAATTAGACAAAAAAATAATTTGATTTTAGAGACTTAGGGAGTAAGGGACTCAAGGGTAAGGTGTATTATTCAAGAGTTAGGCATATATATATATATTATTCTTACTTATTACTCTTTTTCCAATAATGCAAGGCAGAGGGAACATAATCTTAATATGAGGAGACCGAACTTTATTATAACCGATGAGTTTGAATTTAACCTATAACCAGAGTGCTTACAGTTTGACGCTGATCTACTGAGCCACGACAGCCTCTTATATATATTTTTTATATATAGTTTTAAAAAGAGCATGGCAGCTAAGGAGATATACGAGGCCGCAAAAGTGCATCGTGTAAATTTTTCCTCTAAAGTCCGTGATATTAAATTTCTACTTTCCAATATGTTATTTTTAACGACGCTTCTACAGATTAATAAGGGAAGCTTTTAGCTTTTTAATGATATCAAGATAGAAATTTTCTGATACCTACATATATATCAACTAACATTAATTATATTTATATAATTAGTGAGATTATTTTTTTATGAGGTGAGTCGTAGCGCAGGAGCACAAGCGAGCGACTGTAAACATGACAGGTTGTAGGTCCGATCTCCACTCGGAGGAATGAAATATTTAGCATTTTCATTTCTTCGCTCTGATGATGAGGCAAAGCGCGGCGTTGAGTTCCGACACTCAACACGCATATCAAATTTTATCTAAAAACTAAAAAGGTTTTCACACTAAGTTCTCTCTGCTTATCCAATGATAAATGAAGAATGCCTACATCTGTCGGCCCATGATTCCCACATAACCGGCTCGAGTCTCCATTTGGGCGGAGTACACGTACAAGGCTTTCCTCACGATAAAAAAGAAAAAAAAACAGATTGTCTTAGTCTAGCCTGTTATGCGGGAAAAAGTGAAACTGGCTCAGCATTGGATTTTGTCTTTAACTTATTGACATGTTTTGAATTTAGGCCATAGAGTATGCTGTTGGATCTCTGTACTGGACCTGCTATGTAAATAATATAGATGTTGAACAACAAATGTATAAATATATAGTATAAATAATGAAATGTAAAAAAAAATGGAAAAATTGTGCTTTATTTCTCCTATTCATCCCATAGGTCTTTTCAGTTACGTGCGTGGTTAAGTAATACTAAAATAGAACTTCTTGGAAAAAAAAAAAAATTCTCAAAATTTAAACAAAAGCTTTATGTGACAAGAGTTATTTGCAGATCAATTTTCTTATTTGTTTAAAGCAGGAACATAAAAAATGGATTAATTTGATTTTATTTCCAATACAAGAAATGTATAAAATATTTTATAAATTATAAAACATTTTTTTTTCTTTTATAAAGAACTTACAAGGAGAGAGTGTAACTAGTAAAATTTGAAGTCGTCCATATTTGTCTCACAAGCTAAACAAATTTTTTCAACCGTGTGAGGTCCATCTGAAAAAATTGTAACAATTAAGATTTTATATTACTTTTTAAATTAGTACGGTTTCTTTAAGATCAATTCAATAGGTCAAGTTTTCCTTTAATAATATTATATTACTTTATATATCGTATTTTTAATATCTAAAAATAAGAAAATGTTGATGGGGCCAGTCGTGGCGCAGGGGAACACAAACGCTACAGATTGTGGGTTCGATTCCCACTCAATAAAATTACATATTTAATATCCTCATTTTCTTGTTTGGCATTGAGCATGCATTAAGTTCCGCCACTTAACATGATATATCTGCAGAATTTGGGGCAAAGTGAAGATGTGTCTTAATAGCAACAGAGTATCGTAACACTAGATTTCCAGGTTTTCTTTGCCTACTCCGCTATGAGCGGGGTACAGCATAAAGCTGGCCAGTCGTGGCGCAGCGGCACGAAGTGTAACTGTAAAAAATACTGGTTGTGGATTTGATTCCCACTCAAGGAGATGAAATATTTACTTAAATTCATATTTCTATTTCTTCGCTCTGGTGTCGAGGTTAAGCGCGTCGTTGAGATCTGCCACTTAACACGCAATGCCTCCAGAATTCGGCAGAATGTGGGGATCGGAGTGACTTAACACTAGGTTCCCTCTGCCTACCCTGCTGTGTGTGTGTGCTGTGTGTGTGTGTGTGTGTGTGCTGTGTTCTTTTTTTTCAGCGTGAAGCTGAAAAAAAAATGTAAGCATTTCACAAAATCCTGTCTACTCAATCACAACGCAACGAAGTCACTTAACACCTAGCATAAATGTTTTTGTATTTAATACATTACCTATTTGAAACCACTCGTTAGCAGGTAGTCCAGTATCACTTCTAGCAGACACTATGGCCTCTCTCATCGCTAGTGGTACTACCACTGCCATACATATAGCTGGCTCGGAACAGGCTTAAAATTTTATATGCATAAAAAATGTAAGTTTGGTACTTTTTTAGAAAACATATAAAAAGTGAACATAGCAAGATACAACATCGCACCTCTGGGACACCATCTAAAACGAGTTGTCCGTCTGTTCTTGGAAACTGTTTAAAAGGCGCAGGCTCTAATCCCTCAACGTTCAAATTTTATACTTAATTTAGAGTAAATATTTATCTTCCCTAAGTGTGCAAATAAAATTTAAAAAATATATATTTTATGTTTGAAAAATACCTTTAGATCCCAGAATAGCTTTGCAGCTATAGGATTTCTTACGTAAAGACACGTTAAATATCGTCGGTATATCAGTAGCAAGTGGTACAAAATAGTTCCAAGTTCTATCAGTTAACAGTTCCCCTGTTTCAAGATTATATTTTAATTCTTCCATGGTTTGATAACCCACACCTTGTATGAACGCTCCCTCTACCTAAAATCATTTAATGTTTTACATAAAGCAGTAACTCTATTTTGACTAAGCTGTTAGTTACATCGTTGTATAATGAAATGAGGTCGTCATGGAGTAACGGCAAGGCGTCTGGATCTATGATTAACGCAACGATTATGGATCTGGTTTTCACTCAGAAGAATTAATTATTTTCTATAAGAATAATTTCAAGAAGAATTTTCAAAAACAATCTTTGAGTTCCGCCTCTCTAACATTTTTTTTATGGAAAAGACAAGGCAAACGAGCAGTCGAGTCACCTGATGGTAAGTGATTACCGCCACCCACGACCCCGTGCAACACCAGAGGAGCTATAGGAGCGTTGCCGGCCTTTAAGGTGGGTTGGGCGCCGGAGCCCGGCATTACCTGATGCGAAACGCAGTGGCATAAAGCCACTACTTAACGCCGGCTTGTAATGCCGGGGGTAGTACTGATACGGTCGAGTCTGCCCATGCGTGTTGCCATTGCTGGCGACGTGACTCTATCACACGTCGCCTCTTACGATACCAGCAGTACCAGGATGACCCTATTCTAGGCCGGGATCTCACGACATGCAAAGGTTCGAAGATTGGGCGGTGTGTAGGTTACGGGTTGTCGTAAATGTGCCTCCTCTACTATATGCGGAATATAGCGTGATGCTATATTAAAAAAAATGTAAAGTTTTTTTTATGTTCAACGCAATAGGTGGTCTGCTCTTATTTGGGAAATACATAGGTAAAATACCATTTAAATATATATTAATAGATTATGATTCTGGCTTATCATACATCAATCAAACAAAGAGAAGCATCGGTGTTAGGGTGAAGGAACATATCTCCAACATCAAGAATGTATCGAAGTCAGCTGTGTGTGAGCATATTGTGGATAAACCCAGCAACAAATACAAAAACATTCTGATTTCAATAGAGAGGATGGCTGGAAACTTTCTACCACCTGGGACCCACTCATAAAATCATTGAAGTCTCAAACCGACCATACCAGAGGGCAAGATACTATCAGCTCATTCTGCAGGAATCCAGGGCCGTACGCGAGGCAATTAAGAAATCGTTGGCGTTAGTTTGATATAATAATAATTTCAACTGACAGACGAATGCCACCTCAGTCTACCCGTGACCACGGACTACTACGCAAATAAACGTCGGATTTCCAAAATGTATATTCTTAAATATATACGATTAATCCGGTTAAAATAGTTTCATTTAAAATATATATCAATAGGCTTACCTGACCAATATCAATGGCTGGATTGACACTTTTTCCGACATCTTCTATTAAATCAACCTGGAGTAATTGCCATTCGCCTGTTAAAATATCTACTTCTACTTCAGCTAAAGTGACTCCATAAACATTATATTCAAAAATATCTTTACGCCCTATATCTCCACATGCTTGCAAGTTCATGTTAAGTTTGTAAGCTTTAGCAATAAGTTGTTCCCACGTCGGGTTTCCCATTTCTGCTCTAAGAGGTGCAAGTCTTTGAAGGAGTTGCTCACAGCATCTTTGAACTCCTAATGCTACGTATTGAGTAGTTAGACTTGCAGATGTATGAGAATTGTTAGCATTTGCTGTAGTGTTACTGGCTTTGATCTTTATTTTATTCAATGGTATATTAAGAAAGTAGGCACAAACTTGAATCGCCTTTGTATTTATTCCTTGTCCTATTTCAACACCACCATGAGTTATTGCAACTGAACCATCACCGTGGTATACTGATAATATAATATTCATTTGAAATGGTGTGACACTTTTCCATTTCATAAGAGAAAATCTTAATCCTCGTTTCTTCCAACGATTACTTGAATTATATTTGTGAACACTTTCTTTTCTTTTTGTATAATTCGAATTAATTTTTATTGTATTTATCATCTCAAGAATATCAGGGTAATGTTCTGCGTCTAAATTATTTAAACGAACTTCTAAAGGATCCATACTTAATTCGTAGGCTATTCTTTCCATCATCACCTCAGTAGTATTAATGCTTTCTAATGTACCTGATATTTAAGAGATTTGATTAGATTGTTAAATTATAATTAGATTGTTAAAGCATAAATTTTACATAATTATCAGTAGTATACATTTTGATTTATACCTGGTGAGCGAAACCAAGTATTTGATGGAGTGTCAGTAACAGTATTAAAACAGCGGAAATTCCAAGTGTCTTTTTTATAGCAATTATGATAAGTCTCTACTGCGAGACTTATTAAAAGTTCATTGACGATATAACCGTTGTCATCAAAAATATCGTAATTCAGAAATTGGATGATACCCTTTTCATTGACACCAATCTACAACAATCACCATTCATAAATTCATAAAAAAATTAAGGATATAATTAATAATCCTTCAAATAATATAAATAAATGAAAAAAAAGATTATAGTAAGTAATCATTACCACTTACTTCATAATTTGTTGATGAAGACATTCTTTTTCCTAACGCTTTCATTTGAATTTTGAATGGTAAAAGGAATCGGCATGGTCTTTTCAACTTGTACGCAGTAATACAACAAGCTGTTGCTACTAAGGTCTGCCTGGATAGTTTAAAACCATAGCTCGCACCAATTCTCAGAGCTTTCACGTCTATACTAAACATATTATGACATTAAAACTTTTATATTACTACCTAGAATATTGATTGATGAAAAGTAATACCTATTTTGATCAACGCCTAAACATCTGGATATCATTAATTGATCAGCGTCAATATATTGTGATGAAGGATTTACTCTGAGTCCATCATCTGTTGGCCAAGTTACGCAAGCAATATTCTCTAAGCAAAAGTGGTATTGACCAAAAATTGTCTCTTCTCCCTTGATGACTTTTACAATACATTTACCCCGGTTAGTTGCATCTATAGACCTAAATAAATTCGTTTTTAGTGCGTTTTTCTTATTAATTCTTATGTCAGTAATAGGTTTGCTTATATCACGATATGTTACTTTAACAAGCAATGCAGCTTTGTTTGCTATGTGATAAGTTTCCGCTACAATAATTCCTAAAGGTTGACTGAAATAACGGACTTCACCACCACATAGAATTTCTTCATTAGCCGAATTCATGGGGTCCTCTTGAGGTATGAATGAATTAATACCTGGAATATCTTTAACTGAGTAAAATGCTAAGACACCATGTTGCGCCTGTAATAGTTTAAATTCTTTATTTATTATCATCAATGTTTATCATTCTTACGTATTAATTGTACCTTACAAAAATTTGTTTACCAATGCTTCTGTAGCATCTATAGAATGTATAGTTCCTTTGCTTACAGTGCTGAGAACAAATGTAGCAAACGTTTGTTTAGGTATCGCAGGTATATCCTCTGTATAAACAGCTTCACCTGCACATTGAATCTAGAAATACATTTTTTACAATTATTTACTTCACAACTTATAAATGGATGACAATTTGCAATATTAGTTTATCGAAATCCTACCTTTCACCTTGACACACAGACAAAGTAAAAAAATATATTCATAAATCATTATAAACTAAATACGCTAGAATGAATGCATTGACATACTATGTCTCTTGTATATTTTGCCCGTTACAAAAACATACTTACATAAGCTTCTATTTTAGTTACTGGGTGATTGAGAGGCCACACAGTAGGATCAGTTGCAAAACTTTGTGAGCTTTTAGATACCGGACGTGTTTCCACTAATTTTATTGCACCAGATTTGTATCTTAAACCTAATTTATCTTTTGGACATAGTTGTAATAAACCCTAAAAATTACATAAAAATATTATACAATGCATATTTGCATTCCATTCAAAACAAACATTGTGTTATTATAAATAAAAAAGTTATTTTATGTCTGCGTATAAGGTCAAAAATTGTATGAAATATTATTTATATGCGTATGCGCTGAGACTTAAACCTTTCAATACCTCTTTTAATACGTTTCGCAGCGTTATTAATTCGCGACGTGAATTAAAATCTAGCATTAAAATAAAGTCGTAATGACAATATAGAATTAGAAGGTAACCTTATAAAATAGTCCAAGAGCTAGTTTCTTTCTATATTGCACTGATGGTTCTGGTGGGTTTTCGTCCACAATCACTTCCTTCGAAAGCACAGTTAATGCAGATTTTAAAGTGTTATTACAAAATAACTCTTTCCCTACTAATATATTTTCTGTATTATTAGCACGTATAAAATTTGGTGATAATCCACCGTATACAATCCTCGCTTTACGGACTATGTTATTAGATCCTAATTTGAAGTAAAATGCAGCATTAACATGTGCATGTGCATTTCGCTGTCGCGGTGATACCTGAAAATTTTTATATTAGATAATTATGAAACGATAAATAATAAAAAGGTTAAAAGTGGAGCCATCGTGGCATAATGGTCCTATGTATGACTGTAAATGCGATATTGTAGTATTTTTTTTTGAATATGTAATGTCTTAACATTAGCTTAAATCTGTGTACCTGAATGGTCGATCAAGAATGCTAAGATGTATTTTCAAATATTACATTTTTAGGAAAAACATAAAAAAATCATGTAGAAGAGAATAAGGTAGAAAAACTGTGTATTCTTTTTTCAGAAGGCATTAGGACGAGTTATACATGTAATCTGACAAAGAGTTGAGTGACAATGAATTATTTTATAAAAAATTAACTCTAGTTTAGCATTATAGTGTGATAGAAATACAATAATAAAAATGTTAAATCATCCAACATTGAGATTTCTTATTCAAACTGGTTCATTTAATTATAGATTAAATAATAAAAAAATAACTTCACGCTGTATCCAGCATACAGCAGAGGGAGCCTGTTAAGAAACTCCATTCCCCATGCCCGCAGAATTCTAGAAGCATTGCGTATTGAGTGGCGGAACGCCGAAAATAATTAAGTAGTGGCGCATAGGCAAAAGTGTGCGACTGTAAACGCTACTGTTTGTGGGTTCGATCCCCGCTAGAGGATACTAAACTAAATGAAATAATACTAATAATAATAATATTAATTAAAATAATGAGAATTACATATACATTTTTAGCAAATAAAAACAGTATGCTGTCATACCTTAAATGTGACAAATTTATTGTCATTATTAAATGGCGGTAATATTATACTTTTTATAACTTTTCCTTTCATGTTTTCATTCAAAAAATCTTCTAATGTTACTTTGTTAAAATGTTAAGTTTTGTTATGAAAATGGAAGGATCGAGTCCTTACGAGATCGATACATGTAGGTCCTGAACCAGCCGTTAAGTCGGAAAAGTTCAGGTACCTTGGATCATGAAAACACAATCTATCGAAAGACATAATAGACATCATATTCGGAAGGACTCTGGTGAGGAATTCGGTTGCTGGCCCGTCGTGCTGTGTAGTGTGATATTAATAATACTAATAATCAAATCATGCGATGTCCAAGTCGATCTATTTGTTTAAAACTTAAAATATTTTTAATATTGGCATGATAATAACTTATGTAATAACTTAAGACAGAAGATCCTTTAAGTAGAGACTAAATAGATTAAGCGACTTGGTATTACATGGATCTCACAATTTTTATGGTAGAAAGACTGAGCTGCAAGACCTGGGTTTTTTTACAGGATGTGTTTGATGGAATTTTATTTTACAATAATAATTTTATTAATGTTTGAATAAATAAGTTTTTCATTTTTGGATTTGGATTTTTGTTTTAAATTGTATTAGGTTTTTATAGAGTAATTAATATTGTGGTTTCATTTAAAATGGTGATGACAAAAACACTCTGTATATGTAATTTCTTACCCAAAATCATCTCGGCGCCTATTGCTTCTAAGAGAAGATAAACATCGGATGGGAAGTCACGATACATATGTTTCAACATTAAATTACCAGCTACCGTCCCAAGCTGTAACATATACATGTATATTCTTTTAGCTTTACGTAGTAACATCCACCACATCTGTTTGTATTCTTATGACTGATTGCAAGATTAAAGCGGAAAAAAAAGCTTCACGTTATTTCCCGCACATATCAGGGTATGCAGATGGAACCTGGAACTCAACGCCGTGCTTTGCCTCGTTACCAGCGCGGCGAAATGAAAATATTAAATATCTCATTCCTTCCAAGTAGCAATCGATTTCACAACCTGTCACCTCTATAGTCGTCGTAGTATAGCCGGATTTTGGATACGTGTTGAGTGACGGAACTCAACGCCGCGCTTTGTCTCGACATCAGAGTGAAAAAATGAAACTATAAATTTAAGTAAATATTTCATTTCCTCGAGTGGAGATCGAACCTACTACCAGTCGGTTTTACAGTCACACTTTGTTCCCTTGCGCCACGTAAATTAATTTACATGAAATTAATTTTCATATAAATTGATTTACATGAAAATAGTAAATTAAGGTCTAAGAGTATTTTATTGTAAATACTTACATTTCTAACAGCTATATGAGCCACGAGGTCTAAATGGTCTACTATGATTTTGAGATAGTCAAAATATTCTGTATCAGATGCGTCTTTCAATATATTTATAAGTTCTGTAAGTGTAGTGCCAGCACCAATTGTCAAATTTTGGTCAAAAAAGTGTCCTCTTAACTCCAATACTGTACTTATATCAATTAAAATTTGAGGATAATCCTCTAAATGCCGAACTCCTAACGCAAATAGAGAAAATAAAGTTAAAAGCTTGCTTTGTAACGATATTTTATGAAACAAAATTTATTTAATTGTGTAACAATAAAAATAAAATCTAATTTCCAGTACCTTTTGCAGTGTTTCCAGCAACCAACATATAAGAATCTATACCATACTTTTCAAAAATCTCGAATATATCTGATATACTCTTAGCGTTGTACCATTGCTTTCCATCCTTTAGTTCAATATGAAAAATGTTGTTTTCAAAATTATCCTTATTAACGATACACCAGCCACTTTCATCGCATTCATTTTGTTTGTAACAAACGTTTTCTGTTTTATTACATAATTTTATGTCTTCAATATCAATAACTTGTGGTTTGGGAGCATCGCTAGCAAATTTTTTGAATGCCTCCAGGATTGGTCTGTATCCTGTACACCGACAGATATTACTAGTCAAATTTCTTTCGATTTCCAACATCGTTATATTTTTTTTACTCTTTAATAAGCTGAAAATTATTTTAAATTTTAATTATAACAACTTTATCTTTTTTTAAGGTTAAGGAGTTCCGCCACTCAACATGCCTCGAAAAATTCGGCAAATAATGAAGAACGTAGTGTCTGCCTACGTGAGTAGGATACAGCGTAAAGTTAATTTATTTAATCTTTTTCTTAAACGTATATTTATTTTACATACCTATACATAGACATAACGAAAGCAGGACTGCAATATCCACATTGAGATCCATTATTCTCAGCGAGCGCCTTCTGTAGAGGATGATATCCCTTCCATCGATTGCCTATTCCTTCAATGGTTGTTATTTTCCAGCCATGGCACGATGTAATAGAAATCATGCACTGAAGTATTTTTATATATATAAATAGTATATTATACATATAATACGTACTTTTATGGTATGTTTTACCTAATTGATCCATAGAATTGGCTTATTGGTATTTATATAATGTTTAAATTGCACTCATCCATTATTTAAGTAAGACAAAAGTTATATTCTTTAACTTCACGCTAAATATATTTGCAGCTATTGAAAAGGTAAAGAGATTGAAAAACTTATTGCCACTTAAAACCAAAATATCATTAATATCAGTCTCTTCTTTTACCCATATTTGATAATGCAGTCCTTTCCTGTTACTTATTCAGTTATTAGATAAATAGAATGCATAAAATAATACCTAACATTTGTTAAATTATAAGGCTTAATTTAAAAATTGATGGAGAAAACGGCAGCCCAGTTTTAGCAGGTATTGCGAACATATGTAAATGATCGATTGAAAAGGTGGAATTAAGCTGCTTTCGTGGTGGATGGTATTAACGTGATGGTCTCGGGGGTCAAAAACGGCGCCCGACGAAGATTCAGGTATGGCAGTGACAGAGCAGAAATTTATCTGATCAAAATTGGTTATAATTACCGTTGTAAGCACAATGTACATAGATGCATAGAAGCGTGCAACTGTAATAAAAGGATTTAAGCCGGCGAAGCAGTGAGTGGGTACTCAAGTAAGTAAGTAAATAAAAAAATCAGCTTCACGCTGTATCCCGCTCTGCAGGGTAGGCAGAGGGAACGTGGTGTTAAGACACTCCGTTCCCCACTTTCTGCCGAATTCTGGAGGCATTGCGTGCTGATTGGCAGAACTCAACGCCGCGCTTTGCCTCAACATCAGAGCGAAAAAATGGAAAAATAAATTTAAGTAAATATTTCATCTTCTCAAGTAAGTAAATATATTTAGTTTAAAAGAACAAACTATGATATTAGAATTCAACGTAATGTAATATGATAAGTATGTATTGGTCAATCCATATAAAATTGCTTACTAGCAAATTGTTGAGCGATAACATGAGTAATTGTACTTGTTTGAAGTATTTTATAATTTTAAGGTAATAAATAACTTTTGATTACTTGTCTTAAATACATTTTTTTAATATTACTTATAGTTAATATTACTTATATATCTCCTCGAGTGGGGATCGAATATGAAAAATCAATACCTTAAGTTAATTAAAACAGAACTGGTGAGGGATTGAAGAAAAGTGTCCTAAGGTACACGATCTCCCCTATATGGCAAAATTTATTCAAAGACTTTCAGTAAGTGCGGCGTTGAATTCTGCCATTTGAAAAGGCGAAAAGTTGGAAACGGAAGTGTCTTATTAAATAAAGAAAAGCGGAATATCGTAACATTACGTTCCCTGGCTCCCTCTGCCTAACCTGTTGTGTGAGTGATACATCGTGAAGCTATTTCGTTCAGTATCAAATGTATTATTTTTAGCAAAAATATAATTAAAACAAAATTTACAGAATTAACAGCTTCCGGTAAAGAATTGGCAGATTTTTCAGCGCTGACAATGCAGACACCACAACCGGCCTCCAGGCACATATACTTTGTGCCGCGCAGCTCCAAATGTTCCCGGAGGAAGTGTAAAAGCGTTGTAGTGGAACTTACTTCGCATCCCACTAAATAAAAAAGTTATTAATAATGTAATATTTTTGGTAACACATTTGTTTTTGTTCATAAAATATGAAAAAAATCCTAAAACTTATTATAAAATAATTTTTATGGTTCTCGCTATTTCGTAATTTGTCTAGCACCAAACCAAATAAAAAAACATATTAGCAAAACGAATATTAATTAATTTTCTAAATAATGTATAAGATTATTAATTAATTTAAAACAGATAATAAAGATACTTTGGATATTATGTGTCTTCTTTAGTATTATTATTTTTATTTTTTTATATTATATCCCTCTCTGTATGAAAACTGCACTCTCTTTCCGGTGTTGGACAATCATACCCACTTCCATTGGTTGGCCGGAAGAGATTTCTTTTAGAAATAAGCCCACCATTGTTAACTAATATTTTGAATTTTGTATTACCTATATGTGTTTTTTAAAGTGCAATAAGGAATATAATAAAGAAACTATTAAAACTAGAGCATAAAAAAAATTTAAAATATGTAAATATTTAAAATATTTTTTATTATTAATATATTACCTGAATATTTCACTCCATTCACGTGAAACTCGACACGATCCATGACTGCTTATCACGACTGTTAATTATTTACTGAATTTTCGATAAAATGTTTAAAACGGGTTTTTTACATTTATATAGTAATTCACCAAATTAATATCGGAAATGCTAATTATGTGAATTGGCATTTCCGTTATTAATTTGGGGAACGGCTTATTGAGGCCGGTCGTGGCGCAGCGGCACGAGGTGTGACTGTAAAACCGACTGGTTGTGGGTTCGATCCCCACTCGAGGAGATGAAATATTTACTTAAATTTATATTTCCATTGCTTCGCTCTGGTATCGAGGTTAAGCGCGGCGTTGAGTTCTGCCACTAAACACGCAATGCCTCCAGCATTCGGCAGAAAGTGGGGAACGGGAGTGTCTTAACACTAGGTTCCCTCTGCCTACCCTGCAGTGTGCGGGATACAGCGTGAAGCTGATTTGATTTTTTTTTTTGGAACGGCTTATTTCTTACATTTGTACAGGTATTATACTTTCAAATTTATTTAATCTTTCACAAGCAATTTCTGAAGGATATTGTGGGCGTAGGAATGAGAGGAGTGGATGATCCGTGTCACTCTAGGATACTTTGATGGCCGCTCCAGAATTATTACTAACAAAAAATTAAGGTAGAAAAATACAATTAAAAATCTTACCCAAAAAGATCAATATAAAAATAAAGTCAAGAAAGTTTTTTACTAAATTTAATTTAAAAATATTATAATATTAAATTAAATTAGCTTCACACTGTATCCCGCACGCAACAGGGTAGAAGACACTCCACTCCCTATTTTACGCTGAATTTTGGAGACATTGTATGTTGAGTGGAACGACTCAACGCTGCGCTTCGACACCAGACCGAAGAAATGAAAATATAAATTTAAAAAAAAATAAAATCACGTACGTACTTCCTCGTTTATTTCATTTCCATCAAGACAGAATCTAACGATTGAATCCCTTAGAAATCGAGGTCGAAATTTCTCTCGCAATTTTTGACGTTCAGATTTTTATAGAATTGCAAGTAAATATACTTTCAGCTTGTACTGGATTTATAGTTAGGTTGCTTTGATAGTAAAACACAGGCAAAAATTTGAGCTTGTATTAGGCCCTGATTCGCTCAGACTCTTCATTTTTAGACCCATACATTGCAAATAAAAATTTTAATTTATATTCTCCACACTACTCACGTACAGAGGCTTTCGTACCTATTTCAGGATTGTAGCTCAACGGGAACTACAGCTTATAAGAATTATCATATCACTTAAGCTTCCGAGTATATGCACAAATTTTGTATGACAGTAGTTAAATTACGCAGGCGAAAACAGGCTTTTTAAAAAAAAAAATATTTAATTTTACAAAGAATTTTCTGTATCAGAGCAAATTGAAGACAAAGAATATTAATTAAAAAACTATATTATTGAAAATAATTATCTCAGCAAATATATTGAACTCTTTTGTTTGTTTCCACGAGCTGCAAGTGCGCCGTCAGGGGAATGTATCTTTACACGTTGCTAACTCAGTTTGTAATATTTTTCTCTATAAAATTCCTATATATTTTTATTTTTCGGATTTTTTTCTTAATAGATATTTTAAGTTCTCTTCGTGCCAAATTTCATATAAAATGCAGCAACATCGACGCATAAACGCTTGTATTTTTGTTTACGTTGATTTAGAAGCTTTTTTATTTGTGCTTCAAGGCACCATACGTCTGAATATATGATAACAATTTTAGCTTTATAACTTAACGAGATCTCGATATTAATGGTCTTGACAGACGATTTTCTTAGTTCAGAAATCCCTTTGTCCACCTTCCTACTCAACCTAGACCTTATATTTTGCATTTCACAAATCAACCTCTTTCATTTTAAAACTCACATAAGTTTTGAAAAAAACATGTTTGAGTTTGACGATGGTCAAATCACAGTACAATTGTGAGTACTAAATATTTTTTTTATAATCATATATATTATTTGAAAAAGAAATAACAATAGTCCCTATGACTTGGCCAATTTTATTTTTGTTTGATTTTCAGTAATAGTAAAAAAAAATAAAAACATATTGAATATTTGTTTAGACGAAAAGGAAGAAAATCGATTCAAAATTAAAAAATACTATATTACAATTTGTGACATTTTACCCTTTTTATTTATTTATAAATGAAACGACAAGACACCACAAGGCTAAAGCAAGTAAATTTAGAATAGGAATAATTTTAAAATGAGGAAACAGAAAATAGAAGTAACATTTCAATCATGTCTTAATAAAATAGTAGTCCATTTCAAGCCAGATGAAGATGAAAGCGTCTAATAATCGAATACTATTGAAGTTTACAAGAAGAATGGCATTAAAACGTTTGAAAAGGAACAATATCCTGTAATGGCTCAGTGAACATTTGTAATAAAATCATCGTAAAAGTACTCCGTACATTTAGACGAGATGAGCGGATAGAGCTTTTCTATGGACAATGCGCTAGAAATTGACTTCGGGCTTCGAGACAACTTGCCCGTTATACTCGTTTTTGAGTGGTCCAAATTATGAGCTGATGGATATTTTTCTTTTTTTTGATTTCTTATATATATTATATTAAATAATTAAAAATATTGCTATATCGACAAAGTCATTACGGTTAAATTGGCGCTATTATCAAAAGTTATAAAATCTCATAATACCGTAAAAATATATGGTAGTCATTAAGACTGTGTTTTTTTTACTGACACAATTATTTTTATCACTAAATGTTTTGCCCAGTAACTATTTATCCTCAACGCACTTCGTTAAAATATAGAAAAAAGATATTTTAGTCAATACTATTTTCATGCGATCAATAAAGATAGTGAAGAGCAAAATTCTCTTAACTCATTCTTAAAGTAGAAAGGTATGAATACCGTTCGCGCGAGCTTTGTAACACTCGAAATAGTCGACTGTCATCTCCTGAAGCTTGATTAGCCTCCTATTACCGCTTTTGTGATAGGCCTTCGATAGCTCCCACACAATATCCTGAGATTACCTATTGTACTTCATATTTCATACTCATGTAAAGGATTACGGTTCCCTTGTGGTTAAACGTTAACTATTCTTAGATTTATAAAATTTATATTCAGTGTAATTCGCTTCTAGACTCTCTTAAAATATAAATGATTATCAGTTTAATATGTATATATTATGTGTTATTGTAGGTCAAGCATTTTTTGAAAACAAAAAATCATATCTAGCTTATTCTTTTTGATTTAAATGCATCCGAATGAAACAGTTTATTCTTTATTTGTATTTAAAATTTTTAAAGTAGATAGTATAAATGAAATTACTTGTGAAATATTCTTTCCAAAGCTTGTGAAAGTTAATATTAACGACCACCCAAGTATTAGCCTCATAGCCTGCGGTAGCTTTACAATATCGAAATATTTGTACTCAATAAACATTGTCTCATCATAGTAGACTAGTAAATAATGCAAACACTTATGTAAATATGGTAAAAATCAATTTAAATATATTCAATTCTCGTAAAAAAATAACAATTTTTTACTGTTGCAAGATTGGAATATATTATTTAACATTTTGTCATAAAGGTGCGCCAATGGAACTATCAGAGATTATTCTATACTAATTTCTTCGATCAACTATATACATAGTGTATAGTTGATCGAAAACTAACACTAATAGTTTTTCAAAATTACTTCAAGATAAAAATCGCCAGTATTTTTTTAATAACAGCTTTTTAAAAGTTTTGATAATTTTTTTCAAAAGTTTTAATAAGAAGTTTGAAAAATTATTTAAAAACGATTTTTGTTTCCATGTTATTTCCAAGATTTATAAGTCGATAGTTTTGAAATATTTCATTATATATTATTGAGAAAAATAAATCAGGAGTCTGTATTTGTCAATTTTCTTCAAAAATCCAATATTTTCCACGAATACTTCCATGTCTGCCGAATCCCTGAAAATTGGCGAACTTACGTGGGGTTGAAATATATGGGAACTAAAGTTCTCTACCCATAGACAACCGTTGATCCGTCGATTGCTGTACACCCTAAGTCCAAATTCGGTTTACTAGTTTTCCCATGTATTTTTGGTGGGGGTGACATATATATACATTATACATGTACAATATATTAATAATATTATTTATTAATATTCAGATCTTTAGTCCCAAGGCATTATAACAAATAAAAAGAAGCTTTTATATTTAATTTAGTATGAAATTCGCCGCGCAATGAAAACCTATAGCACTTGTAATTTTTAATATACATATTCAAAAAATAAGTTCCGACGTAGAACTTCGACAAAAACGAAGTAAAACTTCTATCAAGATTGATAGGTGAACTTGTTCAAGCGCCTAATTCGTAGGCTATAGACAGAGCCCAAGTAATTAAACTTAGCAGTACTTGTTTGCTGAAATTTCACGAATCGTCTTTTCGTTTTATCGATAAATGAATAATAATTGGAATCAATTTCGTATATTCAATTAAAGGATTTCCATAATGCTTGAAACTACGAAGTCGTTTAAGCTGTTTGTAGTATTAGAAATACATTTTATATTAATATTAACTTTTACTTGAGGCCGGTCGTGGCGCAGCGGCACGAGGTGTGACTGCAAAAACCGACTGGTTGTGGGTTCGATCCCCACTCGAGGAGATGAAATATTTACTTAAATTTATATTTCCATTTTCTTCGCTCTGGTATCGAGGTTAAGCGCGGCGTTGAGTTCTGCCACCCAACACGCAATGCCTCCAAAATTCGGCAGAAAGTGGGGAACGGAGTGTCTTAACACTAGGTTCCCTCTGCCTACCCTGCTGTGTGCGGGATACAGCGTGAAGCTAATTTAATTTAATTTAACTTTTACTAGCAGTCCAATAGAAATAAAATTTGTGCATGTCGTCATAATATCGAAAAAAGAAAAAACTTAACGTACCTTTCTTCTATAAATAGATTATTCAACAAAAAAAATGGAGAGGAAATAGCACATTATTTATTAGAGGTCCGTACCTCAAAGGAAAAAAATGTCATAAATGAAGGTCCACGGGAAGTTCTCTATAGGTTTTGATAACACGGCAAGTTTCATACAAAATGCAATAAATGCGATGCATAAATGACATAGACTGAATCAGCACGATAGTAACTGAATGTTTGATATTGATTTCAGTTTGTTAACTCCACGCGAGCTCAAGATAAATGACTTTGGTTCTGTTTTTTCTTTCTTTTGAGGTACGAAACCTTAAAAAATATCGAATTGTAGAAAAAAATGTTTTATGTTAAAACATTTTTAATTTTTTATATTAAAATATACCTTAATAGGGGCTATACTCGATTCACGAAGGCTTGACATAAAAGGTAAACATGTCAAAAAAAGGTTCTTTTACATTACAGGTTTGATGGAGTCATTATATTAATTAAAAATATATATTTTAAGTATTAATTCGCTAATAACACTATAAATACAACAAGCAATAATGCTATATATAGAAAACTCCACGTTAAATAAATTAAATATAAATAAAAAAATACAATAAAGTTTGAGAAACAGAATTTTTTTTGTTTACATTTTATGTCATGCCATAATGAATCGAGTATAGCTATCGCTTCGCTTGCTCCAATGGTAAAAATCTCTATTAACAATTTTTGTCAATCATAAACTATGTTCTTGAGATTATGCTGTTATATATAACACAAATCATTATCACCATACTTTTAAAGCAAATTTAATTAAGATAAAAAGATTATCTTGTTGAACTTAAGAATTCGGTTATAGATAATAAATCGACTTGATTAGTGTATAATGTTAATGGTTTAGATTATAAACTGGTAAAAATATGAAAATATAGATGATAAAATTTTTGCAGAACACAAAATAGTCGAAACACTTTTTTTATTATTACTGGAATACATTTTAGAATTTCATAACTCCTGTAACAAAGATTATCTATTGATTTGAAACTAATTTCATTAAAACGGCTCACATCTCAAGGAGTTGGTTTACAAACTGCTAACTTTAATTACTTATACCCAAATTATAGCTTCTTGCCTACAAATTAACCGCCTGAAGAAACTCACCTATTAATCTTATTGAGCTACCTTGAGTTTCCAAACCGTTAATTAAGTATTTCAATCATATACCCACAACACTAAATTTTGTTATTCTTTTGCTGTCCATTTTGAATTTGTCTAATACTTATTTTGAACATTTTTTATACGTTTTATAAATAAGTATATTTCTTACCTAAGTGTGGAATAACACTTTAAAAATGTTTAAAAAATAGAGATTTGTCTGTTACATGATGGAACATATCGCCATACTTTGGCATATCAAATTGGGGTAAAATAATAATCATAATTATAATATCAGCCTATCACCAACAAATAGACATAGACATATATACTTAATCCAAGGATCAGCGATGATAATTCGTGCGCTTCTCGCTTCCAGCGGCCTCTGAATACCTTGACCAAATTGTCGGTGCACCCAGTAAGGGGCTAATGTTAAGCATAAATTGCCAAATGTAAAATATAAATATCCTTGAACCTTTTTTAAAGTGTTATTCCACACTTAGGAATGAAAAATACTTATTTAGAAAACGTATAAAAATTTAAACGTAGCGGGACTCGAACCCACGCCTCCTGGAAACCGACCTGGTCGGTTTTCTAAATAAGTATTAGCCTTGAACCTGTTGCAAACTATTATGTGGAACTTTGTCAACAATGGCCTCATCAAGTGTATAAATACTATGTCCTAAGAATATCATAATTCTATATCTAATAGATACTGCCTATATATTCGTTTTTTTAGCTTCATGTTGTATTCTGCTAGGGTAGGCAGAAAGAAATTGGTGTTAATACAGTCCGATCCGAACTTTTTGCTCAATTCTCGGGACATTGCGTGTTGAGTGCCGGAATTCAACACCGCGATTTGCCTTGTTTCCAGAGCAAGGAAATAAAATTTTTAAGTAATTTATTCCCCTAACATTTTAACTAAGTCTATCAGTCACTCAGTCACACGTTTCACGGGTTAGTTTAGTCGCGTTTACAATCACCACTAACGCCTCTGAAAACCTCTAGAAAACTATTTAAAATTTTAAATATTTTTCTAGTCTGCTTAAAACTACCCTTATCCTTAAAAGTACCTTATACTTTAATAATTGAAAATATTTATTAAAAATTCAATCTTTGTTGAATTTCTACAGCACTCGCCAAAGACATAAATAAATCCCGACAGTTATTTTGTTTTTTCACGCAACTTCCATATTTAATAATGCCATTGACACAGCTTACTATATTCAGACCTTGGAAAAAAAATTAAATAAACTCGAAAACAAAATCTAATAGTTTAGTTGGTTTAATTAAACTGCAACTAGAAAACCTATAACGACACTATTCTTTGTTTTCAATCCGAACGACTTTTCATTGTCGATTCATTGTCTTACAAGGATGGCGAGCTGAAAATAATTAATTCCCCTAAGCGGGTAACGAACCCACAATCATTGCGTTAATTATATGTCAAACTACGCCAGTGTGGCCTCCATTTAAATAATATAATGATTGCTTAAATTTCTCACCACGCTAGCGCAGTCGTATATCTTAGCAGATTGTATCAAAGAGACAGTTCCGATCCGTTTAATTCCACTTACGGCACTAACGTTTTAAAAGATTTTCTACGTTTTAAAATTTTTTTTTTATATATATTTGCGCAAATCGCTATACATACATCTAATAATACTAGATTTAGAAAGTTGACATTTAACGTAAGGGACAGTATTAAGAGTGGATTTTTCTCGGTATTCCTATTGGGACCGAAAGAAAACAGTACTATCCATTTTACGTTTTAAAGTCCACGCAAACGAAGTTGCGGGCGACGACTGGAATATGACTCCGCGTATCCTGCGAAGAGATCATTTTTTTTTAAATTTTTGTTGCTTTTTTTAAAATTATCGTAAAAGAATTGTGTAAGATACTTCAATTATAGCGTAAAAGGAATTCAGACATAGAATACAAATCGAGTCATTCCAATCCAATCTCTTGGCATTGTGAATTGAATGCTGTTGGGATTAAATTGCAGCTTTAATAAATCAAATAAAAATTAAATCAGCTTCACGCTGTATTCTGCACAAAGCGGGGTAGGTAGGAGAGAACCTAATGCTAAGACACTCCATTTCCCATTTTACGTCGAATTTTGGAGGTATTGCGTGTTGAGTAGCGGAACTCAACTCCGCCGTTTGCATCGACACCTCGAGTGGGGATCAAACCCACAATCACTCGCGCTTACAATCAGACTTTGTGTTCCTGCGCCACGAATGGCCTAAATAATTATCTTTAATAAGTTAGAGTTATATTTATTTTAGATTCAATACAAATGCTTAGAAGATCTATAATTTTGATGTCTTATAACTTCAATATCTCTAAATAATTTTCAATATTTTTTATTTTCAATCGTGTATAAGGAAGTACTGAAGTAAATGCTTAAATAAAATAGCCACGATGGTCTTTAGAAGTTTTTTTTTTATTATTATAGCAGTGAGGGTTGGCTTAAAGTATCTTTTGGGTGACTTTTTTTTTTTTGCCAAACATATAAATCATTTAAAATTTTAAAAAAATATAATATCAAAAAGTTCACTTTTCAACCATAAATTTAATTTTCGTCAACAATGAAACAATATACATAATTATAAACATCACAATATTGAAAGCGAGCGTTTCACGTTCTGTTTAGAACAAAACATCATACTCATATTTACATACTTCACAGGTCGCGCACAAAAGGAGCTCACTGAATTTGATACGAGACTGCTTATTACAAACAGTTTCTATGTAAAATGGATGTTTTCCAGTGATTTTTAATAAACATGTAACTAGCTAGCTACTAGCCCCACGCGGCTTCGCTTGCTTTAACTGTTGAGTGGCAGAACTCAATGCTGCGCTTGTCCTCGACACCACAGCAAAGAAATGGAAATATAAATTTAAGTAAATATTTCGTCTCCTCGAGTGGGGATCGAACCCACAACCAGTCGGTTCTACAGTCACACTTTGTGCCGCTGCGCCACGACTGGCCTCAACTGATTTTTTTCATTGTTTTATATCTGACAGATATTTTTCCATTGTTTTATAATGTTTTAGTATCCTGTAAATATCTACTCGAAAAAAACACGGTTATGTTGAAATCACAGGCAGACATTTTAATTATATTTATATTGTTTTTATTTTTTTAAACTAATACACAATTATGCTGTATATGACTGTACAGACACCCTAGCATAATGAAGTGATAGTAGATTCAATACTCGTACTCATTGAAATTTTACTTAAAAAATGTATATCCTTCCTTTTTTGCCTTTTCCGCTGATGTGAACTTATTAATATTTATATACAGGTGGAAGTGTCAGCAGCACTTTAAATGAAACCACAGTTTTAACTACTCTATAAAAGCCTAATACAATTTTAAAAAATCCAAAAATGAAAAAGTGATTTTTTCAAACAAAATAAATAATAAAATTATTGTTGTAATATAAAACGCCATTTGTCAAGAACAACGCACGCATACATAAATCTACCAAAGGGAAACTGCCGCACACGCTTCATTTCGAAATCGTGTGGGTATCGGTGGCAAATTTCAAAGTTGATTAACCTTTAGTAGTATTTTTGTAGTAATATGTGTTTACAATATTGATATCTATGCGTAACTGCGTTACACGAAATACAGGTAAACATCGTGAAATGAAAAAGAATCCTACGTCTAAACTATTGATTAATTTCTTTAGGTATGGGTTTAAAATATTTTACCCTATATGCTGTTCCCGTAAAAAGCTTTCAATAAAATACCAATTTTAATGTAGTTGAATAAAAACAATTTCTACTTTAAAATTATATTAAAACTAGAGGGCGCGCGCGGCTTCGCCCGCTTATTAGGAGTGAATTCTAAAAAAAACCACGAAACACGTGTTCAATAAAATATTTTTAACAGTCTGAATTTAATTTTTTATAAAAATCGGTGGAAATTTAAAGATTTTTCCATATAAACTTTCAACACCTTATTTGAACCCTTAGGGGGTGAATTCTTAAAAACCAACCAAATATTTTTTATAAAAATCGGTACATATTAAAAAAAAAATCCATACAAACTTTCAACCCCTATTTCGTACCTTTAGAGTTAAAATTTTTCAAATTCCCTTCTTAGTGGATGTCCAGAATATGAAAATAAACATCTGCCCAAATTTCACGTTTCTACCATCAGCGGTTACGGCTCTGCGTGCGTCTTACCTCAGTCAGTCAGCACAAGTCCTTTTATATATATAGATTATTTATAAATTTAAGTACCCAGGTAATGGTTATTTTATGCGTAATAACATAGAAACACCTTTATCACTTTAAAGTAGATGTGTATTCACTTATAATAAAAGTGTTATCGAATATATAAATATTAATTAATTAGATACCAGCTTACATTTAAATTTCATCAATTTGGCATAAAATAAATACATGCATATGTATGTATGTATATATTTTTACTTACTGACTATTGTTTATTTATTATTCGAAAATTTTCGGGGTACCTGTAATTATCACATTTTTTTATATTTTTCTTAGCTGCACACTATATTACGTCGGTATAGAAGCTTAGGCAGTCAGTCTGCCGCTGCAGTAGTATTCGGACACTTCGGTAATAACCTTTCGTATATTTTTTGAGTCATTGCGTATTGAATGGCAGAACTCAACGCCGCACTTTATCTTGTTACCAGAACGAGGAAAGGAAAAATAAATAATTCCTCTGAGTGAGAATCGTATCCACAACCGTCGCGTTTACAATCAGACAGCAGCGGCGGCCAAAACACTCTCTCATTGCTCTCAACTCTAAGATCGATCTTGAGATGCCGTTTTCATTCATAGATTATTATTATTAACTTGCGGCATTAGGGCAGATTACAAGTAATTACCACATAATCGCTTATTTCCACTTTTAGTAGAAAACATACTTTATTAAAGGTAAAACGTATTTAATCCTTCCGCTGTTTGGTCAAAGTTTGCTTTCATGTTCATATAAATACAACTTTTTCATCAAATGTGTGATGCGAACTTTTTCATCAATGAAAGTGATTACTCAAAATTTTGTTCTATTTACTCTATTTTTGCGTAGAATAATATAATATGTTAAATGATTGTAGGTTCGAATCTTATTTTTATCTATATATATATAAAAGGACATGTACCTGACTGATTGAGGTAAGACGCACGCACAGCCGTAAGCGCTGTACGTTGAAACGTACGTAAACGTACGTTGAAATTTGGACAGATGTTTATTTTCATAACCTGGACATCCACTAAGAAGGGATTTTGAAAAATTTTAACCCTAAAGGGATGAAATAGGGGTTGAAAGTTTGTATGGAAAAAAATTTTTAATCGGCACCGATTTTTATAAAATTTGAAATTCAGAGTCTTCAAACTATTTCATTAAACACGTGTTTCATGGTTTTTTAGAACTCACCCCCTGAGGGTTCAAATAAGGGGTTAAGAGTTTATATGGAAAAGTCTTTAAATCGCCACCGATTTTTATAAAAAAATTAATTCAAACTGTTAAAAATATTTTATTGAATACGTGTTTCGTGGTTTTTTTAGAATTCATCCGTAAGGGTGCAAATAAGCGGGCGAAGTCGCGCGCGCCCACTAGTATAAAACATAGCTTTAGATTTCGACATTTAATATATCTCTTCTCGAAATAAAGTAGATTGAATTACTTGAATGTAGCCTCTTTCTACCTACCATAAGTACTGTGCTGTGCTATGCCTGAATGATATTTTTTAGGATTTATTTATATAAAAAATTAAAAGAATTTTTTTTTTTTGTTTTTATTAGCACTGTATCCAGCACAGCATAGTAGAGTAGGTAGAGAGGACCTGAAAATCTAGTGGTAAGGCATTCCGTTTCCATTAAGACACTTCCGTTTCCCTCTGAGAATATTGCAAGTTGAGTGGAGGAGCACAATGCTGTAATTTCCAAAATGAGAGAAAAAAAAATAATAAATATTTAATTTCCACAAGTTGAAATCGAACCTGCAACCCTGTGCTTGTCATTGTGTCGCGGCCACACATTTTATTTAAATAAAATTTTAAATATATTAGAGGCCAGACGTGGCGCAGTGGCACAAAGTGTGACTGTAAAACCGACTGGTTATGGGTTCGATCCCCACTCGAGGAGAAGAAATTTTAATGAAATTTATATTTCCATTTCTTCGCTCTGGTGTCGAGGACCCTGACCCTGCTTTGTGCAGGATACATCGTGAAGCTGATTTATTTATATGAACGTTCAATTATCTATATTAATAAGAATTTAATACGTCTTTCTCTTTCTATTATATAAAAAAATCATGCGTCGCCGCGGTAGATGTAACGATATATTTAAATTTTATATTTCTTTGAAACTAATTGAATACTTGTTGTCATTGTTATATCGTTTACTTTAAATGTCTAATTAATTCGCTTTGTATACATTTAGAATAGTGTTGTAGATAAAAGCTACTATCGGCCGCCGACCATACATATTTGCGAGTCTTACCTCGCACGACGCTACGAGTTACGAACTTACCCTCTAAAATATTCATTTTGTTCACACACTTTAAATTTGATCTAAATAAAACATATAACAAATTTAACAGCAAGTATCTTGTATTTAATTGAATAAAGAATAATACTGTATTGCTAAATATAATTTCGAAAATATCCCTTAGCCTTTTGTTATTTTTCTCCAGTCCTACGGTTTTGTAAACATTTTGTCTTCTTCGATAAATGGGCTATCCAAGATAAAAAAAATCTCAGATCGAACCAATAGTTCCTGATTTTGTTGAATGCTGAATATATTTGGCGTTCAAGAAAATAAAATATTTCTCCTAATAATATTAGTATAGATTATCAAGTTTTATACTCTAAGCAATTGGGGAAAGGTGCGAAGTGAGAATTTTTGAAATAAAAAACAAGTTTTATAGTTTTAGTTACTTTAAGCATCAAAAACTATCTAGTGTTAAGACTCTCCGTATTTCACTTTCAGCCATCATTAATTGGTAGGTATTAAAATAAAAGTCGGGGGTAGCATAAAAATAAAAGTCGTGTTATAAAAACAGAATATTATATATTTTTCAACTCATCACAATGTCGCATAGAAATTTAAAATACTATTTTTACATACATACATACATAAATAGATCGATTAAATTGCTTAAAAATTTTTTTTACAAAGCACATGTCATCATTTTTATCATATATATTATAATAATAATATTTGGCATTTTGAGTATATTTAACGTATTACGTAGTAATTTTTTTTTAATAATATTATAAGCATATTAGATCTAATTTTATTGAGAGATCCACTAAGGAATATAGAGTTGCTTAATTTAAGTAAACCGACTTCTGAGTTTATTTTAGCTTTACGCTGTATCGTGCACATAGCAGGGTAGGCAGAAAAAACCTGGGAACCTAGTGTTATAACACTCTGTCCCCATTAAAACATCCATACCTAATTTTACTCCGATTTTCGAAACATTATGTATTGAGTAGTGGAACTCACCGCTGCGGCGTCGTTAACCAGAGCAAAAAAACGAAAATATTAAATATTTCATTGCTCCGAGTGGGAATCAAGCCCACAACCGTTTACAGTAACACGCTTGTGTCCCTGCGCTACGACCGAATTCTGAGTATTTTATTTCAAATGAGACAATATTCTATATATTATTTACTTTACAACAAAAAAAAGTATAATTTCTGAGAAGGCTTCTGGAAATTCTTCAATGGACCAAGTGCACATTGCACATACAAACAACGTGCTTATATTCAGATTATATAGTACGCTATAGTAGCGTATATGGCCTCAAATAACCAAACTCAACACCGTGCTTCATCTTCCAGAGCAATAGAAATAAAAATAAGTTAAATATACAGGGTGGAAGCGTCAGCGCTCCTTTTACGAAAACAGCATATGGGGGTAAAATATTTCAAACCCAGACCTAAATAAAAATTAATCAAGATACCTCAACGGTTTAGACGTAGGTTTTTTTTCACGATGTTTATCCATACCTGTATTTAGTGTGACGCAGTTACGCATAGATAGATACCAATAACGTAAATACTTACTACTAAAGGCTAAATAACTCTGAATTTTATCGCCAACATCTATTTCCGAATGAGAAGTTTGCGGCGGTGTCCCTTTGAAAAGTTTATATGTGCGTGCGTCGTCCTTAACAAATTGCATTTTATTTTACGACGATAATTTTATTATTTATTTTGTTTGAGAAAAAAAACTTTTTCATATTTGTGAAAAAAAATATTCATTGTATTAGGCTTTTATAGAGTAGTTGAAACTGTGGTTTCATTTAAAGTGGTGCTGACAAAAACACTCTGTAGTCATTACTCCGAGTTAGATTCGAACCCAAATCCGTCGCGTTTGTAATCAGAAACTAAAGTTGAGTCCTGGCTATTTTATATATTTTTTGAAAAAACTCTTTCAAGTCAGTCAACAATAAAATGATAAATTATATTATGATAATCTCTATAATAATTTCATATTCACTCCTTAACATTTAGAACGGATTTAGATTTTTTATAATACTAATATATAATAATAATATGTTTTATATTATAACTTTTAGCAGCTATCATAAATATTTTGTAGCAAGTTCATTAATTTAACGAAGACTTATTTAATAGATAAGTATTTTAGTAGTATTATAATACAGTATATTAATATTGCACTAGATTTGATTTATAGTCTGTATTTACAATAAAAAATCTCTATTATCATTTAAAAGTAAGAACGTATCATAATGATGTTTGTTTTATATGAAAATAGTCTTGGTTTGAACCCATTAAGTTAAAATGTCTTTTCCGTTTGAAATTCAAACTCTACAAAAATAAAACTATTCTACCAAAATTGTTATTTTCGTTTAAAAAAACATAACTTATTACTTTTAGTTATTCACTTATGTAATTATTAAAGCAGTTTCTAACTTTACAAGATTCATCTATAATTACAAATTGTACTCAAATTACATATTATACTCTTATAATTAATCACACACACACATTTCATTTATTATAATTTTTCTACATTTATTTTATATTACAATGCAATTTTACATTTTCATACATAATATTCTAATTAAATCGTTATTTTACATTAATTGAGCAAATTAAATGCAATTAATCAAAACAATTGAACTATTTTCATATTTTTTTGTGATTTATGGATAAATGTTATATTTATTAAATTAAATAATTAATATATTTATTTTTCAGATTCCTTTTCACGTGGTTGAGAAAAAAATATAAATTTATTGAAGTATGACACTTCGTTCTCCATTTTATGTAGCGCCCAAAGATTTATTCTGCTGTTGTTTAAAATTATACAAACCTAATAAATATATGTAATAATAAATAATAATTTAAGTTATTCTCTAGGTTTTGTATTGCTTATTATAGTTAGTATTATAATTATATTAAGTTTTTAAATTAAAAAAACTTTTAAACAAAAGTTTGTAACTTAGTGATTATAAATATACCAAATATGGTATAATTATAGACACTTAGTTACTTTATAGGCGTGAAAATTCTTGTAATTTTGAACTACATATTCTATTAATAAATACATAAGTAACTACATAAATATTATGATATGAGTTCTACTATTAATACTACCTTATCAAATCGCATCGTGCATTATTTTTTCGTGGACATATTTTCATGCATTTATAATTGTTCGAATTTTAAAATCACACCCAGAGACGCTAATTAGCGTTTAACTCACTAAAAATCTGTACAAAAAAGACATATTTGTACTATTTGAAATCCAAGTTTGCAAATAGTCTTTCCACCTACATTGATATATTTATCTAGTTTTTAGGGTTCTATACCTCAAAAATACTTCCTACAAGTTATGAAATTTGGCACGAAATGAATTCTTACAACTTAAATAAAGAAAAAAATACGAAAAGTAAAAATTTATAGATATTTCATAGAAAAACATAATTACAAACTTATATTTTTAATTCATTTCATACAAAATTTAGGTTTGCCATCTTCTATATATTTTACTTCCCGTTGACTTATAATTATGTTCTTGGTACGGAGCCCTCAGTGGGCGAGTCCGACTCACATTTGACCGTTTTGTCAATGTGTTGTTGCACCAAATGAGCAATATGTGAACATAAAAAAATATTTGAGGCAAATTAAATACTAATTATCATCTATGGGTGTAGTGGTGTCCATATGAATAATCCTTAACAGTTTTTACATAATATTACGTAATTTACAATATTATTTGAGGCCGCAAACATTATTGAAGTCCACGCACTCAATAGTTAAGTTATATTTTATATTTGTACTAATAACTATATATAAATATATATTAAAAATATTTCCTACTTAAAAGAACAAAAGGCGGCGTTAGGTTCTGCCAAGAAAAAAAACATCGAAAAAATTTTTTGAGAATTATCAAACTATAATTTTATTAAAACGATAATTAAACAACTAATGTTAATGAAAAAAAAGTGGACGGAAAAGGTTGATCTATCGACGTAATGATCGATCGAAAAGTGTTATTGCCATATTTTTTTTTTATTTTCTTTATATAAAACAAATTTATTTGTATGAAATGGATATTTATAAATAAATAAAAAGGCTATACAGATACATATGCCTATTTAGTTTTTTTTAAATAGAAATTCACAAAACAGTAAAATTGTTGTATAATAAATCATAGTCACAACCTTTATAATAACAAAATTCAATTAAAATATCATCTATATTGGCATTCGATTTGAAGTTCTGTACAAAACGTATATCAGATATTTAAGTATTAGGTATATTTATATAATATATTCTAATTTCTAATAGAGCATTGCTATTCATAGACTAATAATATTTTTTTTAAGAATCATTACTTATACAATACACTATATAAGTTAATTACTTTGAGATCACTATTCAAAGATAATTCATTATTAATATATTAATAATTAATATAATATATTATAATAATAATTAATTAATTATATTAATAATACATGTCTTTTAGTTTAATACTGATAAGGAGACTAGAATGAGCAAGCTTATCTATTTAGTCAATAAATTGTTGTATTATACTTTTGTTTTTTTTTTTACAATATTTATGATATGCTAATATTCTACAAGTTAGACGCTAAAATATCACTTTAATATATTTGGCCGTTTATAAGATCTCTTGAAAGTCTTGAATAGAAACTGTTTCGTTGTAGAACTATTTCACATCAACATTCCATTACGTTATATTCCAATATATTCAAAATTGAAATCACGTTATATAACAACCATCTAAGCACAAATCACTTTTAGTTCATTTCAAGGTAAATATAAGACATTTTTATATAGAGATCTATTGCGTGAAAACGACCAAATACTCCACGGGCTAGGTGCTACATTTAAGTATTTTCCGGAAAGCCTTTCTGAATTCCGGATTGAAAATGGTGTAAATGACAGGGTTTAAGAAGGAATTGATGTAACCAAGCCACGTATTGAACATAAATACGGTGACTCCAGGAGAAAATTGAAGGCCGAGCTTGCCACAAATTGCGTCTAGTACGTTGCATGTGAAGAATGGCGTCCAGCAGAAGAGGAAAACACCTGTAAAAATATTGTAGTTTGTTAATAAATTTGATATATTTATAAAATATAATATATTAAATTTATTTATTATTGTTAATATTTATTATTACTATTATTAAATCTTCGTATAAAATACTAGAGATAATATATTTAATATACATTAAATGTAAAATAAATAAATGTTAAAGAATTCTTTACTATAACTGAGTAAAATGTTACTTGACAATGGCAAATGGATTATAACCTAAAAAAAATCTAGCTTGGGTTCAAAATACTGTTATTTTAGAATATTTTATATAAATATAAAATGTACCTATCCTTATAAACACTAAAATTGCAAATAACACTTAAATTTACATATTTAACATAAAATACAAGTCTCGCAATCATCACTTTTTTCCAGCAATACCTTATTCGATATATAAAGTCACAAAATAAAGCCTCAATTTCCAGGCAAGTACAAACTTTATAGAGCAGTTAGTAAGTCGAATAATAAAGGATATTCACTGAATTTCCACCTTCGTTTTCGCGTTTTTAGATAACTCCTAAGCAACTAAGTTTTAACAAGTTCGTGCGAAAGGTGAGCCATTTGGCGAAGTTCGGTAAATTTAGTATCCCCCGTTTTTTTTTTGGAACGAAGACCTCCCAATTTATTGTAGGTAAATAATTTGTTGTAAAAATAATATTTTCAGATAGTAATAGATAGAATAATTAATATTATAAATACAGATTTTTATTTGGCGTAGTACTGATGTGGAGAGTGTAGAAAGATTCTAAGGATATTTTATTATAGTCTATCCTGAAGTTTTACCAATGTTAGTAGTGTAACCTAATGGATGGGTCACTTACCTAAAACAATAGCAAGTGTTTTAGTGGCTTTTCTTTCTTTTTTGGCGGACGACTTTTCTCTTTTCTTTTTACTCGCTTTATTCGCTTTATAGATAGTGAACCTTGCTGTTGCTGCGCTAGCTTTGCGTTCCTTTTTACAAGTTGATCCATCTCGTATATCGTAGTGGCTTGAGCCAAGATCGTCGTCGGATCGGAATGCAATTGATGCGTTTCTGTAGAAATGTTACTTTGTGAAATGATTTTAATTTAAAATAAAATAAAACGTCGTGGCACTGCATCTGATTGTACATATCATGGTTGGAGGTTCGAAACGACTCTGGGAGAATTAATTACTTATATTTCTTCGCCCTGGTGTCAAGGTAAAGCATGGCGTTGAGTTCCGCCACTAAAATTAATAATAAAATAAGGCTGACGGTGATGGCCGAAAAACTGTATTAAGGAAAATTTATTTACTTTATATAAATAGTTTCTCCATTTATTAGACCATGGATGCACAGACCGCGGCCCGCCGGTCGAATACTGGTGGCCCGCTGACAGCAAAAATAATACTCTCGTACATTCGAAAAATATTGAATTCTATTCCAGAATAAAACCAAAAAAAAAAATATGTTCGAAACTTCTGGCGGCCGGCCCGCCATCAGTTCATGATTTGCACGAGTGGCCCCTAGTCTTAATAAGTCTGTGCAACCATGTATTAGACTAAGTAAAGCAATAGAATATGTTTAAAAATATCCTGTATTAAAATAATTATCAGTACCATCTTGTAGATTTTAGGGATCCGATATCTCATTTAATATATAAAGCCTTTTTATTTACTTATCATCAGTAGGTACCTTGAATCTGAATCCATTTTTCTGCCGTTCTTCTTCCACCTCTCACATCCCATGTTCTTTAACACTGTGGCATCCTTCATAGATGGTGAGCCGGGTGGTGACACGTGTTCTTTCACTGTATCCTCCAAATTTGATGGTGCATATCCGGAATCATTGTTCCCATTAGGATCTTGCATAGGTTGGGATTTAATAATTCGCTTTGGAGTTCTGCATAAAAAAAGATTAAGCAATTGATGTAACAATTCTGACGCATAAAATACTTTATATTGATATTTTTTTTTAATAAGCGTTAAGTTCTGCCACTCTCACACCGCCTGGGAAACGGAGTGTCTTAACACTAGGTTCCCTCTGCCTACCCTGCTGTGTTCGGAATACAGCTTGAAGGTGATTTTATTTGAAATAAAACACAAAATGTTATGGTAAGTTTGCCAAAATACAACATTGAAAACTATATATAAAGAGAAATAAAACATTATTTTATGTTCTGTTACTATTTTCTCATATATCTTCCATGTACAGAGTTACAATTTTATTATAAAGTATAAGAAAAAAAACTTCACGACTAATTCTAACTAAAACATTTATAAAATAAAATATTTAAACAACCACTATAAACTTACTTTGTTTTACTATCAGTGACAGATGCTAGCATAAACTCTGTAGACTTATCGTTGGGTATAACGTGACATTCATCCGCGTCTGCCTCCAAATCCACTGAGCGTTTGTCGAAACTGAAAAGGCGAACGTCTTTATTTATTTATTTATTTATTTATATATAAAATATCATTTTATGTCTTTAAGTAAACTGAGATACGTAATATTTTCCGTATTTCTCTATATATTTTTTGTGTTTAACCATCGTGGTGTGGTGGACTGGTTGGTGCCTAGATCTTAGTGTAATGGTTGATGGTTCAATCTTTTTTTTTCTCCACTCTTGTAAAAGATAAAATATAGTGTTAAGTTTCAACACTCAATTCAACTCAGCGACTGTAATATTTAATATTTTCATTACCGCGCACTTGTAACAAAGCGTAGCGTTTAGATCCAACATTTAACATGCAGTGCCTCGAGAATTTAGCGGAAACTGGAGAAGCGGAATGTGATAACACTAGGTTCCCAGGTTCCCTCTGCTTACTCTGCTATGTACAGGATACAGTGTGACATTTCAAAAGTAATATTGACACGTAGTATATCAAAATCGAGAGAAAAGCGGGAAAAGGATTATTTTCTCTCTGCCAAGTCGATTATGCAACAAAAATCACGAAATTGTAAAAAATAATTTAAAAAATCCTTAAAAATTTCAAATAATTCCACCTAACTTCAATGTTTTTTAATTATAACATAAAATAAAACCATTTGCTGAACTGCAAAAAACAAGATTAAAAAAAAGATTATCATTTGCTATGAAATACCAAATTAATTAATTATTCTCAGATAATTACACGATTTACGCTCCTATACTGCTTGCTCTCTTGTATCGAGATCCCACTAGATATTAATTAGCGCGATGTACCGTGTAAATGTTATTATTGAAATGAATTATTTGACACAGTAAGCGTGTGACTGTAAGCGCGACGGTTGAGGGTTCGATTCCCACTTGGGGGCATTACATGTTCATGTTTCATTAAAAATTTAATATTTTCATTTTCTTATTCTAGTGACAAAACAACGCGCGGTATTGAGTTCCGCCACTCAGCAGGCTTTGCGTCGAGAGTTCGGCGGAAAATGGGGACCGGAAATATCGTAATGGGAACAGAGTGTTATAAATTCAAATTCAAAATATTATTTATTCAAATAGACTATTATAAGCACTTTTGATACGTCGAATGAACATATAAACAAAAAAAAGAACAAGAAAGCGACCACCGGTTCGGAAAGCTGATCTGCTGAGAAGAGCCGGCAAGAAACTCAACAGTTGCTCTTTTCAAAGTCAATGGTATTATTACATTATCTGGCAGCTATCCTGCATCACATTCAATAGGCATTAATTCCATACATGTTTACCCTCTAAATATGTAATAAGCTTTACTTGTTAGTATTTTTTTAAAGCTACCTTAAATTGTGGTAGTGGCAAACTTAGTTATACACTGCGGAATTTTTTTATATACACGTATACTCAGACCCATAAAAGATTTAATAACTTTTTGGAAGCGAAAACTTGGCGTAACAAGCTTATCTTTATTTCTCGTTCCCATCGTATGTATATCACTATTTATACTATGACTGTACATTTCGCCGGACACATAGAATATTATAATATACAAATTGTGAAGCAACTGTAATAATACCTGCATTTCTAAAAACATCTCGCAAAGAATCTCGCTCTTAGGTTGTAAATATATCTCATGACTCTTTTTTGGAGAATAAATATTGAATTTATACCTGAAGCACTACCGCATAGTCGCATTTCCTAAGATAAAAATAATACTAGGTTCCCACGTTCCCTCTGCATGTACCCTCCCTTACTCTGCTATCATCATATGCAGGGATCCAACGTAAAACTAAAATAAAATTAAATGCCTTTGCGGCGCAGTGAGACATTGTAGTGACATCCTTTACCACTCAAGATACATTTGTCTGGTGTTGCTATTGTACCCTGCTATGGATAAACATCTGAAGCTTTTGAAATGTTAAATTATATAGCAATGTAGGGTATACTCCATCATCATAAATCTGTTTTATTCGCTGATTCACTAAAACTAATTACAAATATAAATTCAAGCTCACTTATAACGAATCCTAGTTCAGCTACCGTTTATATTATATGGAAAATGTTCCCGTCTGTCAGTTCAATTTAAATTAGTTTTCATAAGTATTTTGATGTAGTAATAACATTAAGATTTGATGATACTTCGGCTAAAATGAGTATAAACTTGTGAAACTTAAATTTAGGATGATTTAGTAAATTATTATAATAATTTTGCTATAAATTTTAGATCAATTTGTATATATGTAATTAATGTTCATGTGGCTTATTTAGCAAATAATTTACTCTACCTAATTTTGGATTGGATTCAATTTAGATTTTGATTTTTGCTTAAAATGTTAGCTTCTTCCTAGACATCTCAACATATACGGAAATACTATTTTACAAATTTTGATTGCGTCTTCTGTAATATTTGAAAATTAACAAACATTTCATCAAATGAGCTAAATATAAATATGTTTTAATTCTTTAATTTGAAATTAAAAAGTCAGTTCATTTTGGTCTTCTTTTTCTTCTTAAATAAATAATTCACTAGCTTAAGCAAAAAAGTAAATCTATTTTACATATAAAGTGATTTTTTTTCTCACAAATAGTAGAGTAAACAAAGGGAATCTATTGTGTCTACATTTTCCTCCTGGTTTCCGAGACATTGCGGGTTGAGTGACAGAACTCAACGCCGCACTTTGTCTTCTTACTATTAAATAATGACCTAGAGAGAGAATTAAACCCACAGCCGTTGGGTTTCTTTACAATCAGACGATATGCCAAATGTACTGTAAAAAAAATTATACCTGTCCTCGTGGTCATCTTCATTACTACCAGATCCAGTATTAGTCGGTCGGTCGTCTAACGCTGTTTCTAGGTGTCTAGTTTGTGCTACATTTTCTATTACTATGGCAGCTGTAGGTCCTGTCATGGGATCACCGGGGACAGGCAGTTTCTTCGCTGCTCTCTGCTTTTTGGCTCGATTTCTTAGTGCCTAATTTAATAAATATTACCTATACTATTTTAAATGAAACTATTTTAACTGGATCGCGTATGTTTAAAATTATACATTTTTGGAAACCCGACGTTTCGAACAGTTTGCAGTCCGTGGTCACGGGTAGACTGAGGTGGCATTCGTCTGTCAGTTGACATAATTATTATATCAAACTACCGCCAATGATTTCTTAATTGCGATAAAAGTGCTGGAAACGTCGGGTTTCCAAAAATGTATAATCTTAAATATTATTATTAATCCGGTTAAAATAATTTCATTTAAAAATATATTATATTACTTATACTACTTATATAGTTGATTTCAAAAAAAAATACAGCTTCACGCTGTATTCCGCATACAGCAGGGTAGGCAGAGGGAACCTAGTGTTAAGATACTCCGTTCCCCACTTTCTGCCGAATTTTGGAGGCATTACGTGTTGAGTGGCAGAACTCAACGCCACGCTTGACACCAGAGCGAAGAAATGGAAATATAAATTTAAGTAAATATTTTATCTCCTCAAGTGGGGATCGAACCCACAACCAGTCGGTTTTACAGTCACACCTCGTGCCGCTGCGCCACGACTGGCCTCAATAAAATAATAATTGATCTCCTTATTTGAATGTTGTTATGAAAATGAAATTGCAGTATAATGTATGGCATTGAATTATGATTCAGTATGTAATTTTCAATATAAATGACAGTATCATACTCATGTCACGTTCCAATTGTAATAAATAACAAAAGTGTCAAGTAATATTCTCTTTTTAATTCGCTTTATTTATTGTTATAATTTTGGAGTATATTTTAATATATTTAACTATCGATTTATATTGACAATTAAAAAATAAGGCCAAAGATTAAAATTAAAACAAGAAAATTATCTAAATTATTAAACTTTTTGTATTAAAAGACTGATGCCGCACACGGGAGTGTGTGTAATGCGACGGTTGTGGGTTCGGTTCCCACTCGGGAGGATGAATTAATATGTAATAATATTTTCAATTCTTCGCTATGGCACCAAGCCAAAAGTCCGGCGTTGAGTTCTGCCACACAACACGCAATGTCTCGAGAAATTCAGCAGAAAGTGGGGAACGGACTGTTAACACTAGGTTCCTTCTGTCTACCCTGCTATTTTCGAGATACAGCGTGAAGCTAATCTCATTTTTTTATTTTGTATTAAATAATTTAACTATACAATAAAAAGGCAAATACCTTAAAAATGTTATAGTATAGGAACATCATCATGATACAAGGAATGTAGAACGATCCTAGCGAGGAGTAGATGACATAGTTCGGGCTATTGAAGAGGCACTCATCGAAGTTCCTGTGTGGGGTATCGTTTAAGCCAAGAACTATTGGCGCTCCAATAGCCGCTGACACCAGCCACACTAGGACGATTGTGAACCAAACTCTTTTATTGTTTTTATGTTTTGCGTATTTGATTGGTTGTGTGACTGCAATGTACCTGAAGGTATGTTTAAAATTATTAATAGATAGCAAGTAAAATTTTAATAGGAAACATATTTTTTTATAAGTTCAATGAAAAAAAAACCTTCTCTTTTCTTTAGGTATACTCGTAATGCATGTTTGACAAAACAAAATTTCACTTTTTGTCTTATCAAACTGAACAAAATAGTAAATATTTTTAATACGATCTTTCTTTAAAATGGGGAACAAATTCACACTTATAACATCGAGAAAGGAGTGTCCTAACACTATTATCTTTGCCAACTATTTAAAATTAGAGAGATGGGTGGTACTGATGGAAAACTAACAATTCTTCAAAGTACTCACCTATCGACTGATATAGCGACTAGATTAAATATACTTGAAGTAGACGACGTGACGTCCATAGCGATATACACATCACATATGAATGCAGGCAGACCCCACGATCCGTGTACCTGCAAGCAAAACAACACCTTAGGTCCATGGAGTTAAATGCAATTTAGATTGTCAAATTCTGTTAAAACTCAATTGAATACTCAAACACCGTGCTCAAATAAATCAACGTGATTTAAGCAATTTTATCAGCTTCTTTCCGAATTCGTTAATTTTGTTATAGCTTTGTATATACAGGGTGTTTTTACTATTGCCAATTTAAATGGATTCAATTTACAACTACTCTATAAAAGCCTAATATAATTAAAACAAAAGAGATTCTGTCAAAAATAAAAAAAGTGATTTTTTGAAACAAAATAATTATTAACATTATTTTTCTACAATAAAATGCTATTTGTTAAGAATAACGCACGCAGACATAAACTTATCAAAGGTACACGGCCGCACACGCTTCATTCACGTAATCGAATCGTAGCTATTGGCAAAATTGTTTAACCTTAGTAGGTAGTATTTTTGTAGTAGTAAGTGTTTTTTGTGTCTATTTGTTACTGAGGCACGAAGTAATACAGTATTTATAAACATCGTGAAATGAAAAAAAAGCCAGTTGACGTATCCTTATTTTTTTTTTTAGATATGAGTTTGAGACATTTTACCCTATATGCTGCTCCCGAAAACGGAGCACAGACGCTTCCATCCTGTATATTTTGACCATTGACCTGACATTTACCAGGTTTTTTTCTTTTTCATTTTTCTATTTTTAAAACAATATTCTAGAATACAGCAGTCTAGTATATATAGCTTTGATGTCCGCCTTGCCTTTAGCATGGGAGTTATTTTATTGATCTAAGAATGACAAAAATGTGTGCTAGATGGAAATCCAATTCTGCGTTTGACCTAACTCTGACTAACAATTACTTACACTTTAAGTAACTATGCATATATATATATATATATATAGTATATATATATATACGCATATATATATACATACATACATATATATTTAGCATAATATTTCACTATATTTAATTATACACATATAATATTTAACGTTAAATTTCACATTTGGACTAGTATCTAAATATCTCATATACAGCTTCACGCTGTGGCATGCATGTAGCAGGGCAGAGGGAACCGCCGCCGCTCTCCGTTTTTATTGGACATTGTGTGTTCAGTGGCAGAATTCCACTTGTCTTGACACCATAGCGAAGATATGAAAATATTAAATATTTTATTTCCTCGAGTGGGAATCTAACTCACAACCTGTTGCGTTCACATTTTTTTTGTCCCTGCGCCACGACCGATCTATCAAATATAAAAAATAAATATCTTTGAAACATATAATAATGTTTATCATACGAGTATGTTAATGAAAAAGAGATTGAGTTTCACAAGATTATTCTTATTGCCTCGTGTTATTTGTGTAACAATAAAATAAATGAAATAAATAATACAAAATTATTTTATTTTTATTGAGGCCAGTCACAAAGTGAGACTGTCGATCGACCGACTGGAACGAATCGACTGGTTGTGGGTTCGATCCCCACTCGAGGAGATGAAATATTTACTTAAATTTATATTTCCATTTCTTCGCTCTGGTGTCGAGGCAAAGCGCGGCGTTGAGTTCTGCCACTCAACATGCAACACGTTCCCTCTGCCTACCCTGCTGTGTGCGGGATACAGCGTGAAGCTGATTTTATTTAAAAAAAAAACCTAAAACCTAAAAATAAATGGTTAGCGTGACGTCGCATCCGTCGCCCGGAATCTGACCGCGTCTGTCGGTCATTATGTGCTGGTATTGTTCAGCATCTTTTGTGTCTCCGTTTTATTAGTTTCTTCAAAAGGTACGCGCCTTTTTATAATTTCAGATGCGACGAGTCATTAATTTTGATTTTGTGGTATTTCACTTTTGTGTTTAATGTCAATTCTTTATATTTAATTTTAGAAAAAATATTTTACAAAAATTTTTAAGGCAGATTGATGGGTGAAAAGATCGTGAATACAACTTCCATTTAGTGGACTTTTTATATTGTATTTTTATTTTAATGAAGCTTTGCTTTGGGTCACCTGAACCAACATAAAAAATCTTTTAATTGCATATTCATTGGGTTAATTCAGAAAAATATTCACTAATAAATTTAATTGTCAAATATGTTATAGCTTAAAAGGTGCAGGTTTGAATCTTGTGACGTTCAGCATGCTCTTTTAATTTTGATTAAAATTAGCTTAAACAATGTAATTTCCTTTCAATGCAATTTTCCATTTTATTTGTTAAACGTAGCATAAAAATCGTTGAGTATAAACAGACTTCGAAACACTAATGTTTGTGGATACGTTACGTTATTTGGGAAAACATGGGACGTTAAAAGCGTGATTGTTCCGTCCTTTGTGTTGAATTTATCTAGAATATCCGTTATCTTGATGTTCATATAGAATTCTTGAATACAACGGAAATGCACGAATATTTCCGGTTGAAAAAGATATATTTGTAGTGGTCATATTATATGTAAATTTATCTTAAGATGAATTCATTGTGGCTATATTTAGAGAACAATAGAATGCAATTTTAATGAAATTCAAAATATTTTAAAAATAATAGATGCGTATGTAATGCAAAATTCTAAATATTAATCTTAATAATTACTGTTACAATTACAATAAAATTATAAAAAACATATTTAGGGTTCCGTACCTTTTAAGGAAAAAAGGAACCTTTACAAAATGATCTTATCATTTTGTTGTCCGTCCGACCGTCTCTCCGTCTGTCTGTCAAGAGCCTTTATATCAGGAATGCTTGGAGATATAGAGTTGAAATTCAAACTGTATAAAATTCTACGGCCCCATGATTTCTTGAGAAAAAACTTATTTCTACATTTACTTCAATAAAAAATACTTGGCCGCTTATATAGCAAAAAACACTTATTTTGACACTGTAAAAGGAATAACAATTAATAGAGTAGTTCCGGCTGCCCTAGAAATATGAAATTTGGCAGCTAGCATCTACAGGTAGTACTAGTTCAGGAACTTACTTTTGTGGTTAAATCCAAAAAAATTATAGCCTTAAAAGGGGAACAAAATTTGGTATTAAAGCCGCTAGTTCAAGTGAGATATCAGATGAAAGGGCTTTGGCAAAGCTTGTGTTTCAGAAAAAGTTCCTGACCTCCAATTTTTGTACGGAATCCTCGGTAGCGGTTCGCTTCCGGTTCGGTTTTTTTATTTGTACATACTTAAGTATATTAAAACCATCGTGAGGCAAAGGCACAAGTGTTCGTCAGTAAACGCGGCGGGTATGGAATCCATTCTCGCACGATGGAATCAAATATTTAATAATTTTATTTCTTCGTTCTGGTAACGAGACAAAATGCGACATTACACTCAATACATAGTGTATTGAATGACAAAAGTAAATCAATGTGAGGAACGAAAGTATCTGAATGGAACGGAGTGTCTTAACAATAGGTTTCCAGGTTCCCTCTGCCTATCCTACCATGACCGGAATACAGGGTGAAGCAAAAAAATATTAATTATTAACTTGACCTTAGGTATTTTCACTCTAAAAACAAAAGAAAATAAATGACAAAAGTTAGTATCCATGTGGGCTTTTCTATTTGATCTGACATAATAAAAAAGTAAAAGAATTGCACAAAAAAAGTTTTTATATCTTTCTTAGACCTATCCTATCTAATAAGTATGTATGAAAAACAGGAAAATGATGCGTTATATCCCTTTAGTTTTAACAACGTGATAGTATTATCGAGAAAGTAATATAGCTTATTATTATGACACGGGCGTTACGAGATTGAAACTAGCGTTGGGACGTCTTTGTACGCAAATGAGATTTGAATATCTTTTTTTACTCTTCTTGTGCTTACTCAGATACTGAAAATAAGAGTATGATTAAATAAAAATAAGGAGATATTTATAATTTACATAGCCAAACACCAAAGTAGTGAAATGGTATATTAAATGGAAATGGTTATGTCCGTCTGTCTGTTCGTCCTTATATCATGGTCATTTTATATGAAGTGCAAAGTGAAATTTGATACACCTAGTATTTTATGAACCGCCACGAAATGATGTTATATGAATTTAAAAAATAAAATTATTAAGAGTAGCACTTCAGACATGTAACTGATTGATAAAAAATTAAAAACTCTAAATTATAGAATTTAATTTTTAACTAAAAATAAATTTTTAACAGGAAAGATTTTTTTAGATTCGAACAAAATGTATTTCGTGGTTTAAGAGATATGGGATATTCTCGATGAAAATTTCTTTCGGTTGAATTAGGAACCCCCTCCTCTTTAAAATCGATTAAAAATAGCATATCAAGTTACTGTTTGCTACTATAAAACTTTTGAACTGACTGACTTTTGAAATGACTCGCTTTTGGACGGTTTTCTATAACTTAGATATATTTTTTTACCACACAGCTTATCACACATTAGGCAGAGGGATTCTAGTGTTAACACCCTTCTGTCAACACTTTCCGCTCAATTTTTCGAGACGTTGCATGTTTAATTACGGAAGTCAACGCCGCGTTTAACAAGGATACTTAATATTACATCTCCAAAAAAAATATTTTTACACGCACAACGTAACTCAGTCAAGATTCAAGGCACGTATTCAATTACACCGAATTGATTCCGACGTTTGATATAATGCCTAATGTGAAGCACTGATGGTACTACTGAAAGATTTTCCCAATATTGCTATTAATTTGTCTGTTATTACTACTACTGTTATACTTATTACTAAAAGGATATAGGCACATAATGTATATTTATATAGAGATAATATTTACTATTTTTTTGAAAAGAGTAATGAAACATCAATTTTATTTATTGACCAGCGCTCGTGGTTTCGCTCGCTTCTACTACAAGACTATGTAATTGCTAATCTAAATTGCTTACGTGTTCTAATAACATGATTATAAGAAGAACGATTTGTATATGTGTATGTTTGTAGTGAATAGGCACAAAAACTACTAAAGTTATTTTTATAATACTTTTACTATTAGAAAGCTACATTATAACTGAGTAATATAGGCTATATTTATTACGAGAAAAAAATAGGGACCCCTACTAAAATTTTAATAATGTAACACAAGGGGGTTAAAAAGTAGATATAAAATCTTTCATCGCATGTGCTGTATAAACTAATGAAGATAGAACAAAAGAATGTTTTACAACATTATAGAACATATCCATATCTACAGAAAACCTCGTGGTACCATATACCCCACTATCGTTGTTTTGGCAATATAACAACTTTTGTCAGTTAAATATTAGAAACACCGACCACAATCACACCATGTTTCACCCTTGCATTAATCCTTATCCATATAAACAATTTCATATTCGTACATCATACCTGCAGTTTACTTTTTGAATTATCAAAATCAAACATTCCATTCAAAAGATTTTACTAATTTAAACATTCCAATCTGTACAAAATATGAAACGTTAATTCTGTGGACATTCGATCTCTTTGTAGGATATAGTTGACCAAGTCCGCAATATAATGATACATAGGACGGTAGATACTAGCAAAGACGTCACTGTGAACATGCTGAGGTAGTTTCGGCACGTTGAGCGAATGAGTGATGAAAGAATAGCAAAAAAATTTTGAAGGAAGTTGAGTGTTAGCGTTTGGCGCTCCGTTCTCTCTTGCAGGCAAGATATACAAGGAAAAACAAGATATGCAAGGATACACCGTAAATGTAAAAAAAATAAATGTACATAAACCTACCACTTTTGGAATTTTATATACATTGAAATCGAAATAGAATTTGAAACCAGTCGTGGCGCAGGGGCACAAAATGTGACTGTAAACGCGACTGGTTGTGGATTTGATCCCCACTCGAGGAAATTAAATATTTATTTAAATTTATATTTCCATTACTTCGCTCTGATGTCGAGGCAAAGCGCGGCGTTGAATGAGAAACGGAAGTTTAAAGAGTGTTAAGTTTTAGTTTTTTATTTCTAAAAAAATCAATAATTCTTATAGAAGTTACGTTTATATAAACCATATAAGGTATTAAACAAATAAATAAATAAATAAAAAATAGTTACTGTGGGTTATCTTTAAGAAAAGACAATTTATGTGCTCGATACGATACGGTGTATTTATTTAGTTAGACTTACATAACCAAAAAACAAAATATTATAAAATATATGGAAATACATCGTACTGTTAAAAATATTTAATTTCATTCGTCCTAATAAAAGTTCGCGATACCGTATCTCTTATAAATAAGTCACAATAAGGCATTTAAAAATTTAAAATTACAATTTATTCAGTGTATAACAACGGTATAAATAAGCGAACTGATATAACCAACCATTCTTTCCAAATATTTTTTTTTAGCTTCACGCTGTATCCCGCACACAACAGGGGAGGCAGAGGTAACCTAGTGTTAAGAGACTCCGTTCCCCATTTTCTGCCTAATTCTGGAGGCATTGCGTGTTGAGTGGCAGAACTCAACGCCGCGCTTAACCTCGACCCCAGAGCGAAGAAATGGAAATATAAATTTAAGTAAATATTTCATCTTCATTTTCAATTTAAGTAAATATTCACTCCTCGAGTGGGGATCGAACCCACAACCAGTCGATTTTACAGTCACACCATATGCCGCTGCGCCACGACTGGCCTCTTAAATAACATTAAATAAAACGTAGCGAGCGATGCCGCGCAGCGCCAAGGACTTACACCACACCAAAAGAGTTACAAAAAAACTAACTAATCTACTACACGAATAGGCGAAGATAACCAAAGAAAAATATGAAATAACAATAAACAGCAAATAATCACATAAAATTAACAGTAGATCGAAAATGTATGAAAATTAAAAAAAACCGTCAACGTCGTTTGGCCGTTCAGGTCGATCATTACCGTAGTTTAACTCAATTTGAATCAGTGATATTTTCTTAAGTATTTATATAATAGAATGATGTAGGTACAATAAAAAATAATTTCAATCTAAGTGAAATGTTAGCTAAAGGTGACTATTAAATTTATTTTATTAGGTTGAATATCAAATTATAGAAATACAAAACGATTACAATAACCTGATAAATTTTGATTTTAATTAAATTTATTAATATGGTTACTGTGGCTGAACTCTTAAGATAAACATCGCTGATTTTATAATAGATTTTTTAAAAGACAATATTTTTGTAAAACATTTTTATGTGTCTCATAAGGTTGAGTCAGCGCACGCTATGTAAAAAGGCGCGCTATATAAGCGTTCAGGAAGTTCTTTTTTGGCGACCTTTTCTTTAAACAACAAAATTCCTCGTTGCTTAGCGACGGTTTTAATTAAAATGGCAGAATAAATTGCGAATGTCAAATTGAAGGGTAATTTAATATATATAGTATATATCGAAAATATTATAAATATGAGAAAAAAAATAACCTATGTCCATCCCAAGACCATCAAGTGTCTCTATATGAAATTTTATCACAATCAGATCAGTGGTTCAACCCTGATTGCGTCACAGACAGACAGACAGACTTTTTTTAACTTTTGTAACATAGGTATGGAGGTCTTCTGCCTCCTGGTATTAATCACGGCGTATGTTGCCAGGGTCTGCCTTCCTGCTTGCAGCATGATTTGTAACGTGCTAGGTGGTTAGACCATTAGCTTTCCTGGCGTCCGGGAGGTCTAGTTCCAGGGACAGACATATTTTCCGACTTAACAGCTGGCTCAGGACCTATAATGATAGTGCTCGAGTCCGGGCTCGCGCAGGCCATGTAATCGGTCTTCGACATAGTTTAAGCCCGCCATTCTCAAGATTTGGAGCTATAGGTAGATAAATTATCGTTGTACTTGACAACTTGCTTTGCACTGTAAGAACACCTGATGGATTATATTGAATTCTTCCTTCTGGTAAGAAGATAAAACACGACGATGAGTTACACCATCCAACCATGTTCCAAAAATGGGAGACGTTTGGGGAATTGAGTGTTTTAACACTATTAAACTATTCTCTCAGCTTACCTCCTCAGCTTACTATATACAAGATACAGCGTTAAATAAAAAAAAAAAATAAACACTCTACTTTTAAAATTATAACGTCTTAAACGAAGAATTATTTAGAAAAATATAATATATAAAAGCTTCAAATTCCTAACTTATCTATATCATTGAAACTTGGCACAGTCGAGTGTTCAATAAAAACTTTTAATCTATCTTGTCCGGTCTTGGTATGATCGTTCAACTTTTAGGGGTGGTATTCCGAACACGTATGCAATTACGGTTCCGATATCGATATAACGGACGCCATTACATATATCTTATAATTATTATTTTTTTCGACAGACTGGCTGTAAAAATATGGCTGTGGGTTCGATTCTCACTCGGGGGGAATGTGTGGATTTGCTTATCCTGCCAAGCAAAAAAACGTAAAGCTATTTCTTATAATTATTTTGTTTAATTTTACGCTTTACAAATAAAGAACTTAATATCTCCCATAATTAATTAAAATTAGCACTCCAAACACCACTCCACGTCAATCACATCATACAAACATTTTAATATATGTACATTATATGTACGTACGTCGTAAGAAACATCAATAAAATATAATTAAGTATTCACGTTCAGGATTGGGTGTTTAATTAAATTTATATGGGCTTTATGTAATGGAGTGACATCGTCATCGCTTAAATTGGTGATATTACGCTTTATACGATTAGCCTCAGTATAATATATTTTTAGTAAAATTTAATTTATCTTTTTTCTAAGCTTCAGGCAAGGGGAACCTGGGAACCTGGAGACCTGGGTACCTAGGATTAACACACTCTATTCCCATTAAGACACTTAAGTTAACCACTTCTCGCTAAATTCTTTGAAGCATACTGTTTAAGTGTAAAGCTTATTCCGAATGTATTAAGCTTTATATTAAACGTTACTTTTGACATCTTTATCGAAATGTTGTAAAAAAGATGTCAGACACAGGAAACCTCGGCATTCTTGAGGCAATGCATGTTGAGTGGTGAAACTCAACGCCGCGCTTTTAACCTTTTCTTCCCCGTTACGAAAATATTTAATTCCTCCCAGTGGAATCGAACCCACAAGCGCCGCGTAAATAGTCGTATGCTTGAGCCCCTGTGCTATGTACTCACAAATTACTATACTCTAAATACCGTCCAATATTCCAGATATTCCGTCGTAGTTTATTTATCTATATTATAGTAAAAGTAATAAATTAGTCTCTTTCCAGAAGAGGAATCAGACCCACAACCACACGACGGCCCCTTTACTTCAAAATGACTTTCAAAGTAAAGAATATAACTATTTATCAAATGTTTGCTGATACCAAAATATTTTTCTTTCAATTCCACTATCAACTTTGCCAAATCTAGCTCGATCTCTGATCTCTCGCTATATCTTATCTCTATATGATCTCTCTCGCTAGATCTTAACCACTATTACAAACTATTTGACCAAAAACACGAACAAAATATTTCTCATTTAGAAAACGTATAAAAATTTGAACGTAGCGGGACTCGAACCCGCGCCTCCTGGAAACCGACCAGTGAACGTATGGCTTAGTGGTCAGAGCGCCTGGTCGGTTTCCAGGAGGCGCGGGTTCGAGTCCCGCTACGTTCAAATTTTTATACGTTTTCTAAATAAGTATTTTTCTTTCCTAAGTGTGGAATAACACTTTAAAAATGTTTAAAAAATATTTCTCAACTAATGAAAGATCAATATCTTTGGACGGATAATTAAAATTTAAACCATCTCCATAACATCATTTCGAGTGATTGAAATTAATAGTAAAACCGCAGGAATGTTCGCTTGGCGGGTATTTGTGTAACAAAATACCTTAATAATTATAATAATTAATATGTTAATAATTTTATGAAATATTGATTTAGTTATATATGTCTAATTTAGTGATATTAACTCCAACGTGGCTTAGTTGGTAGACGTGATTGAAATGTAATGATTGTAAGTTCAAATTTCTAGCTTTTTTTTGTTATATTTATATGAGTTACCTACTCAGACCAGTCGAGAAGAGCAAAAGTTTCTTAGTCGGTACAGAGTGTCTTAACCTAGGTTACCTCTGCCTACGCTGCTAAGATACTCCGTTCCCATTAAGACACTTCCGTTCCCTACTTTCCGCTATATTCTGGATACATTACGTACTAAATCAAAATATTAAATATTTCGTTTCCTCAAGTAGAAATCGAACTCACAATCTGTCGCATTTATAGTCGCACGATTGCACTAATACCACGACTGACCTCTGTGATGTTTTCACGAAAGGTAAATAATTATATAACGCATACAAGCTTACAAAGAGTAATCTAACTAATTTAACACATTCCCTAATATTACACACAGTTCTCTGCATTCTCCAAGAACAGGAAACTTATCCTGTACTTCCTAATGTATGAATCCAGCAATACAATCTGAAAGGGAGCATTAACTATATCGTTTGAAAATTTATACGCTCTCATATATTTCACAGATAAATTCCTAGGATCTTCTCATGAAACTTGAACACAATGCTGCACTAATTACATATTCAACAGATTGAAACAGAACTTTGTTGCTTGAATGTCTTGTATTGTAAAGATATTTGAAATTGTAAGATTTTAATGATTAATTATTACAAAATGTTCAAAATTGTAAAATTTATCATGATACGTCGCATATAAATTATTGGTAAATAAAAATAAATCATTCTCTCGAGTGGGAATCGAACCTACAACCATCATGTTTACACACCGTACTGTTACATAGTCATACCGCGCAGTCATTTATAATTGCATAAGCCACAATGCCTTAATTATTTTATATAATTAAAAAAATATATTAAAGATTTATAATTTTTTTAGGTTCACGTTGTATTCCGTACATAGATAGCAGAGTAGGCAAAGGGGACTTAGAAACCTAATATTAAGATTTTGTTCCCATTAAGACATTTCCGGTTCCCTCTTTCCAAAATTCATCGAATTCTGATTTGCTTTGCATTTTAGTACACAGAAAATTTTAAAAAAGTTAATATAAAACATTTATAAAAGTAGTCTATACAATGGGGGTTCTATTACGGACCCTATCCTTTTTAATAAATCCCCGATTTTTAGCCTTTGCATTTAAAATAATACTGTCACGCGCGATATTGTACGTGATGAGCGTGACTTTCGTGGATGGTCTTGTTTGAAAATTCCACACGCTAGAACATTTTTTATTATAGTCCAATAGGATTCAAGCTGATTTCAGATTTAGATATTGCTCTTTGCACGGTGTATTTTCATATACAGTATTCATTTTTCATATATATTTTGAGGCCAGTCGTGGCGCAGGGGCACAAAGTGAGACTGTAAAATTGATAAGTTGTGGGTTCAATCCCCATTCGAGGAATTGAAATATTTATTCTATATTTTAATTTCGACGCTCTGGTCCGCCACTTAAAACGCAATGCCTTCAGAAATCGGGGGACACTGTGGTACGGAGTGTCTTAACACTAGGTTCACTCTGCCTACGTTGCTGTGTGCGGGATACAATGTTGAAAGGAGATGCCTTATTGCCCTTGTTTCGAGCTCAACGCCATGCAAATTGGCACAAGTGAGGAATCTAAATAGTTTAGTCTCATATAAATGTTAGTAAAATTTATTGAGGGCGTTGTGGTGCAGAGCACAAGCGTGTGACTGTGAACGCGACGGTTCCGATTTCGAATTATCATTTCTTTGCTCTGGTAACAATAACGCGCGACTCAACACGCAATGTCTCGAATAAATTTGGTGAAACCTTCGCAGAGGGAACCTACTGTTAAGATACTCAGATGGGAACGGTTTCCTCTGCCTACCAAGTTATATGCGGATACAGCATCAAGCTGAGTAACAAATGTATTGATATATCACTCAGAGGCTGTCATTTCGCAGCTGCACAGCGCAGGTATACATGTAAGCAATGGCTTTGGTTCCTGCTTGTGGGAATGATTAAATCTTTTTTATTCCTCTGTTCTGATAGACAACGTGCTGCGCTTAGTTTCATTATTCAACATAGAATTTGTACGGAGTGTCTTAATACTAATTTCGCGTAGATTCTCCTACCCTGCTATAATTTTTTTTTTAAATTGAATTATAATGAAATGACTATATTTTGTTTTGGTATGATATATTTTATAAAGAAATAAAGATATTTCTAACATTAATAAGAAGAAATCTAAGATGTTGCCATAATTAAATACTTTTCTCTTAAGGAAAATGTTTTAGGATATGTCAACATAACAAACCCCTAATTACTTCAGTGTATACACGTAACAATAAAAACTTTTTCCTTGTTTAAGTAAATATATGTACAAAGATTCAGAATCGTCAGACCAAAATGGTGTAAGGGGAAGATTTAAAGAAAGTTTTTATTTAAAACAAGAATAATAGGCGCAGTGGCGCAGCGGGATAGCGTGTTTTTATAAACAAATTAAGATACAAAATCATTGAGTTTTAAAATATTTTTACCCCCATATTAGTTCGATTCCAATATTAGTATAAAAATATTTATATTTCTCCGTACTGTTCCATGAAAAACAATTAAATTAAATTAAATCAGCTTCACTCTGTATCCCGCACACAGCAGGGTAGGCAGAGGGAACCTAGTATTAAGACACTCCGTTCCACTTTCTACCGAATTCTGGAGGCACTGCGTGCTGAGTGGCGAAACTCAACGCCTCGCGCTTTGCCTCGACACCAGAGCGAAGAAATGAAAATATAAATGTAAATAAATATTTTACTTCCTCGAGTGGAGATCGAACCCACAACCAGTCGATTTTACAGTCACACTTTTTGCCTCTGCGCCACGACCGGCTTCATAAAAAACTATGATATTAAATAACTCAGAATCTTGATCTAGTTAAGATTATGATAGAATATTTAGCCGTGTAAGAATCGAACTCCGTCACGTTTATAATCAGAGACTGCGCCGTTGCGTCTCGACGACTTCTCGAATCGACCACCGAAGTGCCTTCATATAAAATCAACATACAAAATACGTTTTCCCTATAAAAATCTTGCATTTATTTCTTCATATATTTGGCTCTGTACCATTGGTATATTTTCTTTGATCTCGTTATGATAAAGACAACAGAGTTAGGTTTCCTCGCCTCGTAAAGCCGTTGCATGCACAAATATTATATATTGTATAAGTATATATTATACTGTAGTAGTATACATGATTTTACAAAGGAAAATGTCTAAGGCTTTAATAATGCTCCTATGTAATAGATATTGTTTGTAATAATTATGGTATCAAGTAATTTATTTTTAATTAATACAATCAAGTCACGGCGTTGAATTCCGCTTGTTTGATTGAATAAATTAATTACTGGTTTGACATCCAATTCTATTGCTTATAATATTGGGTATTTTTAGTCTCACGCTGTATCCCGCATAAATTACAGAAAAACTAAGACATTTCGTTTTCCTTTTTCGACTCAAGCTCTTGTTTGATGAGTGTCGCACACTTTACCTAACAAAATGAGAGAATAAGAAAAAGATTGTGGAAAATGGGGAACGTAGTGTCTTAACACTAAGTTCCCTCTGCTTTATGCGGGATACAGTGTGAAGTTGATTAAAAAAAAGATTAAATAATTCCCCCCGAATAGAATTCGAACTATTGTGTTTACATTCAGACGATATCTTACTACGCCACGAGCAAAACTAATGTATTTATATTAAACGAAATTTACCAACTTTTGTAAATAAATTGCGTCGTCACAGCAACAGTCGGGACAAGTTTAACTCACTAATTGTGTCCAAATCCCACCCTGAGGTACATTTATTTACCCGGGTCCAGCCAGACGAATGCGGCGTTATGTTTCGTTATACGACGAAATTGCTTTAAATAAACGAGATATGGAGAATTAATGTAAATTTAGGTAATGTAATAAATATACATATGAGTATATTGTAGTATTTTATACAATGTAATATAAAATTATGGAAAAAAAATATTCCTGGTATTAAATATATTTGTTTTTTTAACGGTATATTTTTAAGCGTTGCATAAAAAAACGAAAAAATCAAATCAAATCAGCTTCACGCTATATCCCGCACACAGCAGGGTAGACAGAGAGAACCTAGTGTTAAGACATTCCGTTCCCCACCTGCCGAATTCTGGAGGCATTGCGTGTTGAGAGGCAGAACTCAACGCCGCGCTTAGCCTTGACACCAGAGCGAAGAAATGAAAATATACATTTAAGAAAATATTTCATCTCCTCGGGTGGGGATCGGATCCACAACAGTCGATTTTACAGTCACACTTCATGCCGCTGCGCCACGACTGGCCTCAAAAAAAACGAAGATGGAACGGATTTCAATACCACATATTGTCTCATCAAAACGAGACTTATATTATTAGGTTTATAATATTGTAAAAATAAATGTAGATTACGAGGCAAAGTGTAGTGTTGTTCCGAGAATCCGGCGGAAAATGGGAAAGGAACTGTCTTAATGGGAACAGACTTTCGTAACATTAAGTTTCCAGGTTCCTTCTGCCTACCCTGCTATTTGAGGGATACAACGTGAAGCTGAAAAACATATTTATCAGTGACAGATCAGAACTTCATAGAAATTATAGTAGTAGTAATTTATTTATAGTAATTTTAGAAGATTAACTTTTTTGATAGTAATTTTAGCAATTGCCTAATTTATTATTAAACCTAACTAGATCTGTTTTCTATTCTACTTTACTTTATACGTAATAGTACCATATTCAAAACAATCTGTATATGAAACAGATTTTCTGTTTCCCAAATGATTTCCCCAAATGTATTTCTTTATATCCATTTCTGCCTTCTGATACAAACTACTACTTTCAGATCCTTTTGTCTCTTTGTGCCTATTAGAACGCCATTAGCGGTGTAGAAAATAAAAGGGACTCGTCCATAGCACATATATAAATATATTGCAGAACAAAGTATTTGAGGCCAATCGTGGCTGTAAACATGACAAGGGTTCTATTGAGTTCCACCACTCAACACACATTGCCTCCAGAATAA
>JAJHJA010000683.1:0-101561 GCA_021202915.1 Heliconius himera | reverse complement strand
TTATACCAATTTTCTATATACATATTATCAGTCTTCTACAAATTTTGGTGACAATATATTCACAGAACACAGATTTTTTGACTAATTAAATAGAACTATATATTTACACACATATATATTCATGTTTTTATATTTTGCTCTATTAAGAGCCAGGAAACTACAATATTAAAATAGTCCATTTCGGTCGAGTGGAAACCGAACCCACAACCTATCGCATTTATAGTCGCACGCTTGTACCATTTCGACACGACTGGCCAAATCAAAGATTATTAAAAAAATATAATTATACATAATAATAATAATCTAATAATGAGAAATCGTTAAGATATTATCAGAATCTATATAACAACACTCGCTTTCTATAACAGATAACTTTCCATTTAATGTTCAGTAGATGCGTCAAGCTGAATGATTTTATACTTTTTTATATTGTCTAGATATTAGATACTACATTACATACAATAAATTATTATGTGATCATACTACAACTCAAGATTTGAACTGGTGTCATTGTGATGGCATAGTACAATCTTACTGGTTGGAGTTTATTTAATTTAATGTATAAATAAAACTAAAAAGAACAAACTGTTTTAGTTTTTTTTTAGAAATTGACATGTGTTAACATGTCAATTTCAAGATAAACAGAAAAAGTATAATGGCAATAATCTTAATACACATTTTGTTTGGGTCACAAATGTACTAAATATTTTTTTATAGATTGGGCCACATAAACCAAGTGAAAACTAAAAAAGAAATAGTGCCCCTTTTGTCTACCTCGTGGAACAAAACAACACAAGAAATAATAACAAAAATGTTAAAACAAAACTCACCCTTATAGTGTTAAAGTGTTTTATACGAGAGTCCTTCTTGGGGCGGTGGTTGGGCCGCACGTGGATGCCGTAGTAGAGCTGCCTGAAGCTCTCCTTCCAGGGGTTGTCCGCGTCGCACTCGTCCGCCGCCACGAACTCGAACTGGCACGGCGCCGGGGGTGCATCAGCGGCGTGTCGTACTCAAACACCGATTGGTATAAACTTTTCCTGTATGGGACAATAATAATAAATTATCTTTCAATTAGGTAATTATGAGTAGTTTAGATAAAAAAATTATCTAAAAAAAAATAAGTTTGACACTCATAACATAACAAAATCAGTTTTATAATTTGATATCAAAATTTTGAATGTTTATTAATCTATATTTTTTTTAATCAAATACGCGAAACTATTTAGCAACCATCATATGATACAGTATTTTTCAGCTTCACGCTGTATCCCGCACACAGCAGGGTAGGCAGAGGGAACCTAGTGTTAAGACACTCCGTTCCCCACTTTCTGCCGAATTCTGGAGGCATTGCGTATTGAGTGGCAGAACTCAACGCCGCGCTTAACCGCGAGAAGCGCGAAGAGCGAAGAAATGGAAATATAAATTTAAGTAAATATTTCATCTACTCAAGTGGGGATCGATCCCACAAACACTACAATATTTTTTACTGTAGTTAAATTGAGTTAAATCGGAGGGGAGATCAATGCTACTTTTGTGCATAGAATATTACCAATTTCGGTGCAAAGCAAACAACAGTACCATGACGTCCAGCGTTTCCATCTTTGCGTAAAATTAAAAAAATAAGTTCTTATATTGGTTAGTTAGGACTAACTAACTACTATAAGAAATACATTTTATATATATATATATAGGATCAAATTTTATATATAGGATCAAATTGAGTAGTTTTAAGTAATAGTTATGATAAAAGATAATGATGTAATTGAAATATTACTAAATAGATATTAACACTAAGAAAGAAAAATAAACATAATGACATTGAATTTCAATATTATTAATTATATTTCTTGATTACAAATTACAAAACAGTATTTTTTTTATTAAAAAAAATATAACTTAAAAAACATTTTATAATTATGTATAACTTTATAAAACTATATTCACTATAGTAATATTATGCCTTGGTTGTTCTTTATAAAATATTTCAATTTTACTTATTTAGAAAACGTATAAAAATTTGAACGTAGCGGGACTCGAACCCGCGCCTCCTGGAAACCGACCAGGCGCTATGACCACTAAGCCATACGTTCTCATCGAGCTACGTCGAAATTTTTATACGCTTAAAGCGAAAGATAATTACTAAGAATTATCGTCTGGCAAGAGAGAATGCTATTTATTAAATATATTCTAAATAAGTATTTTTCTTTCCTAAGTGTGGAATAACACTTTAAAAATGTTTAAATTTTTTTCCAATTTTGTTATTAATATGAAACTAGGCTCTCTAGACTAACCAGCTGTGAGGGTAAAATGCGGCTTTATTTATAATAAATATAATAAATCGAAACCCACCACAACTCAGTATCATTGGCAATGGTGTTGAATCGCTTGCACACTTGCGAGACGCGGCACAGGTCGCGCTCCGTGAGGTGTGACAGGATGCACAGGAGCACCTCGTCCGGCAGCTCGTACTGCAGGTACTGTGACACGTTGCACACGTCCACGCCCTGTGACAGAGATCTGAAACAATAGACATCTGTTAGTTTGCTATTCGTTTTGTCTTATAAGATAATTAATTATCCATAAGCGGATCTTCCCGCATACTCTTATTATATTATAGCTAAAATATATAAACTCCTTTCTGAGGAGTGAAGAAATGAAAATAAATTTCATTTGTTCGAAAGGGAATCGAACCCACAACGCAATTATAAGCTACATTAATGTAAAGTTTTATCTAAATTCGTTACCATTTTTTCTGCGAAAATGGAACAAATATCCATCCATCCATAAATCCTCACAAACTTTTACATTTGAGTATTGATAGGATATTTAAAAAACTCTTCCTTACATCAATTTTAGCTTTCTATCCGAAATAGTTTTGACTGTCATTCATAAGTATGATATGATGTATACAAGAGTTTTGTATATACCGATGATTGTATTGTAATATGTACCGTAAATTTCACTTATTTCGTTCTAAATGTTTTCCCCTTTCCTCAATAGTCATAATAACTTGAATATTGGGACCAAAATTTCGCAAGTTGTCTAACCGAATGAGAATACATTAACTTACTACCTGAGTTAAAAAATATATTTCCCTTTTTAGCTTCATAATGTATAGTAATGTAATGTAATAGGAGGGTAGGCTGAGGGAACCTGGGAACCTAATGTTAAAACACTCCGTTCAGATAAAGACACTTCCGTTCTCCAGTTTTCGCTGTCAAGTGGTGTGCCCCTGCGTCACGACTGGTATATATTTTAAATTATAATTTAATACTAATTTACATTAAAAAAAAAAAAACAAAAAGCCATTGCAATCAGAATAATGTCAGGTTCAAGCTTAACTCTCAAAATTTATATAATTTGTTTGACAAAAAAAGAAGACAGCGTGTCACTAAGTATTCCGTACTAGTCCTGCATATTATGAGAAAATTTTATAAAATATAAACAGTACAGCAAATATTACATAAATTTATAAGCGTTTGATTAATTAGGAGAAGAATAGGTTAAAACATCGTTTATTTTTCGTCTTTAAATAAATTATGTTTTTACACAGAAACTCTTGTAATATTTTAAAAAAGTAATTTTGTACAAGTATAAATATGTAATAATTTTTGTCTTTAAGATTTATTTTTTATTTATTTATAAATAATAAAATGAAAAAAGTAGTTTAGTTTAAACCATTTGATACTATTTTTAAAAAGAATGGTATTTTTATTTATTCTTATGACATGAACCCATAGTATTAGTTTAAGGGATCCTAATGTATATATAGATTTATCTATACTTATATAATAAAGAGAAAGAGTTTTTTGTTTAACCCGGCGGGAGTGTGGTGGGGTGTGACATACCCCTAGGACAGTTCATAACCCTATATCATTTTAATTCGCGATGTTACGTTTTAGCGGTTTTGTGTAGCTGGAGAGAAAGGATGGTGAGAGTGGAAAGTGGCGTGATCGCAGTGTTGCGCCGGCCAGTGCTCGGAATACATGCGTGCAAACGTGTGTGGGGTAAGTCACAGCCCGCCACATACTTTGTGTATACATTTTGTGACATTTTTTTTTATCTTTTGCTTTGGTTTTATTTATTTTTGATTTTATTTTTATTTATGTACGAAAAGAACAGCATATTTTACGTGAAATGCTCTTTATTTATTTGCCAATTGTTGCTTTTTTTAAGGTTATAAACAAAAATGTCAGTGGTAAACAGTAAAAAAAGACTTATATCATTGCTTAACGAAGTTTTACAGCATTCTTCAGATGAAGCCAGCTCTCAACTCTTCACCATGATGATAAAATTGATGAGAGCACTGGAGATGAGAAAAAGTCGTAAATTGTTACGTGTTATAGCTCGACAAAAGCTGGAGAAGACAGACAGTTGTCGACAAACTGAGCGCAACTTATGATGTCTCTCGCAATAGCAAACGCTGGCCATTCGATTGATCGATCGACGATCTTTTAGGGACTTTTAAATATGGCAGCTATCAATGCTAACTTTATATTTCAAGAAAGTGCCAATAAAAGGAACAAACGTACAGAATTCCTCCGCGATTTGGGATTGAATTTGGTTTATACGTATTTGCAGTTACAAGGAGATCAAAAAAATATTCAATATTAAGAGTACCGATGCGTACCAGTAGCCCAAAATTAACCCGGACGATATACTCGATGTGCAGATTGCCCACGCAAGCAAAATCGCAAAACAAAATACGCAAGAACTGGGTGTGGAAAAGCCACATGCCTACATCATGCAATTTTTTCTTGCAAAAAAAGTACTGATTTTGAATGAAAATACTAAAGTGTTCCTAAACTATTTTATAATGTTTTATGCTCTTATTTTGTGTAAGATCTCATATTCTTTTAAGTTTTTAGAGTTTTTTTTGTTTAAATATGACTTGTTATTTTTTATCATTTTTTAAATAGAGGTTAATATTTTTGTTACCAAAAACAAGTGCCTTAGATCTCATTATGTGAATTAATAAAAATAAATTGAATTTACTGTATATTTTATTTTCTTTACACGTAAATATATACCTTATATAATATATACCACTTATTTCATTTAATTTTATTGAAAAAACTATTTTAAGTGCCGATTTATTTTCGGGTATGTCATACCCCGCCACATACTATAAGTAACTTTTCTTCACCACACTCCCGCCGGGTTAAACGCTAAGATCTCCAGAACTACTGGCCGGATTTACTTTTTGTTTGTTTTGTATGAAAGCTATATTCTTCAGGAGTGCTATAATTCTTAGTTAGCCTTAAATAATGAAGATGAGTTTACTTTAGGCGCGTGCGCTGAAAAAATAGTTAAATATATGTCAGTTTGTACTACAACAACATTCAGTTTCATTAGTTCTAAAATAAAGTATCTCTTATAAATAAGTAAACTATAACACATTTTGTGACAAAAAATAAATGAAAATTGTAAGGTTTTCAACGTTTTTTATTTGACAAAGATATTGAAACTTATGAGCGAAAGTTATTCCATCGTCAAGGAAATTTTATGAAGGTAAACTTTGGCGTTTATAGCATATAAGTTGGACGTATAAGGACTTTTCGAGAAAATGTTAAATTAAAATAATTCTACGTTTACGGCTGCAAGCATAGTCTCGAATCCCGCGAGTGGCGCCCTTGCCGCCGATTTTCTCTTCTTAAACAGCCATGCTTGTACTTTCTCAAAATTATCAAAAAATATTAAATGTATAAATCATATTATCAATCTTATGGCAAATGCGTATAATAAAATAATTAAAGGTGGTATGCGGGCGAAGCCGCGAGTGGGCCACTAGTTATATATAAAGACGAAAATAAACAACCAAATTTAGCAATAATTGAATATGAATGTATATAGTCGATTTACCAGCATAAATTATAAAATATATATTAAGTATTTAAGATTTTTTTTATAGTATTATTAGTAATTTTTATTATAAATTAAACTCAAAGTTTATTATGTTGTAAGAGTTTCTAAAATATGTGTATACTATAAAATTATATTATTCATGATTAGGCATAACAAGGTACGTAATTCAAATATAATTAAAATCAGTTTCATGCTGTATCCCGCACACAGCAGAGTAGGCACAGGGGGCCTAGTGTTAAGACTCTCCATTCCTCACTTTCCGCCGAAATCTGCATGCGTGTTGAGTAGCGGAGCTCAACGCCGCGCTTTGCCTTGACACCAGAGCGAAGAAATATAGATTAAAATATTTAATTTCCTCGAGTGGGGATCAAACCCACAACCAGTGGATTTTGCAGCCACACTTTGTGCCTCAGCACCACGACTGGCCAATATAATTATATAGCTTTTAGTTATATATTAGGATTGAGATGTAGAGTCCCAAGAGCAGATACATTTATTTTAACCTAAAACAGAAGTGAATAAATTTAAATTGTCAGCAACAATGTTTTAAACAAAATAATATTTTTTGTCATTATATTAAGTTGTCGCGCAGGGGGCCAGTCACACTATGACTGCCGGCAGGGGCATAAAGTGTGACTGTAAACGTTACAGGTTGTGGATTCTATTCCCGCACGAGAAAATTAAATATTTAATATTTTCATTTCTTCCCACTGGTGTTGAAAAAAAACGGTAGAAACAGAGTTTTTTCCCGTCTACCCTGCTACGTGCGGGTTACAGCATGAAGCTGAGTTATTTATTTCTCTTTAACTTAGGTACCATAAGATTTAAGAAGTGCAGTGAAAGAAATTATATTTTTTATTAATAATGTTATTCAAATCTGTTCGTAAGAAATCTTATATAATAATAAGTATTATATTATTGAGGCCAGTCGTGGCGCAGCGGCACAAAGCGTGTCTGTAAAACCGACTGGTTGTGGGTTCGATCCCCATTCGAGGAGATGAAATATTTACTTAAATTTATATTTCCATTTCTTCGCTCTGGTGTCGAAGCTAAGCGCGGCGTTGAGTTCTGGCACTCAACACGCAATGGGGGGAACGGAGTGTCTTAACACTAGGTTCCCTCTGCCTACCCTGCTGTGTGCGGGATACAGCGTGAAGTTGATTTAATTTAATTATTAATTAAGAATTAAGAAAGAATACATAGTAAAGAATATTAATATATTTTTTAATTATAAATATTGGTGCTGAAATCAGTAATTATATCAAGTTTTCTAATTTTCAAATTTAATGTAACAGAATGAAAACTGGTTTAGAAATATAATATGTAGAGTATCATTTGTTCTTTTGTATGCAATAAAGGATATATAAAACTATTATTATTTATTTTTATCAAAACTAGTTTTCAAGAAAGCTTTCTATATTTTTAGTATTGACCTTATTTAAATATAGATTGAACATTTGTCCTACATAGATATTTTGTATGAAAATGTATAATTTACATTTCATTTAATATTTAAATTTATAAAACCTAGCGTTGACTAGGTTTTATTATCTTTGGTTATATAATTAGTACTCTAGTAATTTCAAAATATTGTATTAATCTAAATCTATGAACAAGCGTCAATTGAGTGGATGAGTCACTGGCACCCAGTTGGCATATGAGTAGTGACTCATATAATTTTTTTACAAAAAAAATATATTAATAAGTTTATCCTCCTAGTAGGGCAGAGAACAGTTTTAGAGCATTGCAAGGGAAAGTTTATTATTGTTTATTTTTTTACTTTCCACTGTCTTTGCTTATATTGCTTGCCTATATTGAAGGAAATTTTATCTTAAGATGAGTAACTCACTCACTTCTTTCTATCTATGGGCTAAATTACCATCTAAATTACCAATAGGTAATCACTACAAATATAAACAAAATAAGCAAAAGTTTTTTGCCTGTAGTTTCAAACCAATGGTCAAATGAAAAAATACTTAGGACTTGTGTATGACACATCTGAAATGGCTGAGGTAACTCTAACTGCAGGGGCAATTGGGGTAATTTGAAAATTTTAAATGATTAATGTGATGTTATATACCACAAACCCACAAGCCCATGGCACAGGAGCGAGCACTAGAGTGCACCAGTAAACAAGATTTGTAGATTTGATTCCCATTAGTGGACATTATGTTTTTTATATTTTTGACTTCCACCACCCAATATTTGGTAGAAAAGTATCTTAAGGAGTAAGAGAGCCTGTGTACAGGATATAACAACTATAACATATAGCCCCTACTCTTCTTCATTTACCTTACATAAAAACTCTTTTAATGCAACCCATTACCTCCTGACAATATCACATTCAAAAAACAATCTCGAATAAAGAGCAATAGAAGCACTCACGTCCTAGGCCTCTTCCTGGCCGGCAGCGAGCACGCCCCCGACGGGCCCGGCTCGTGGTAGGCGGGCGGCGACTTGCGGCGCAGGTCGTAGGGGCTGTGGTGTCCGGCGGTGGTGGCGGCGGCGGCGGCGGGCACGGGCGGCGAGCCCCCGCCCCCCGCGCCGCTGCCGCTGGGCCCAGCACACGCGGTCGCCGCCATCGCGCCGCCCGTCACGTTGTTGGGACACGGCACCGACTCACATGGCTCGCCTGGAAGTTGACAGCTCATTTTATTTATATTGGTTACGGCTCCAGATTCAGATATACATTATATTAATCTTTCTATAATACAAACATGTACCTAGTATGTCAAAACATATATGTAAATTGTGTGTATTAAAAAATGTTATGTAATTGGCAAATGTTGCTTAGACATTTCCTTAATTGTAACTAACTACAATATTTACTTAATTTTTTTTCCATTTCTTCGCTCTGGTGTTGAGGTTAAGCACGGTGTTGAGTTCTGCCACTCAACACGCAATGCCTCCAGAATTCGGCAGAAAGTGGGGAACGGAAGTGTCTTAACACTGTGTTCCCTATGCCTATCCTGCTGTGTGCGGGATACAGCGTGAAGCTGATTTAATTTAATTTTTCAACTATTTACAAAATAATATGATATTTTGTTATGATTGATAATGATGATATTTTGTTATGATTGATTTCTTTTAATTTCACTCTGTATCCTGCATATAGCAGGGTAGGCAGAGAATCTGAAAACCCAGTGTTAAAACATTACCAGAGCAAGGAAATGAAAATATTTAATATTTTGTTTCCTCGAGTGGGCATGTGCTGACTGGCCTTGGATTAAACTTAAATATATTTACAAATGTAACCTGTCATTATACTAACTTATTACAATTCAACAAATATATATTTAAAAGTCAACTTAAGTAATTAGCTTAGTAACAATTTACTTGCAAAGTTTTACAAAAATTAAACAAACAAGATTAATTATAACAAAATTATAATATAAACACATATATAATAAAAAAATATTTCTTTAATTACAACTGTATCCCATAATCAGAACCTAACAAAACTTTCATCAGACTACCTTTGAAGTGTATTTCTTCCAATAAAAAAAGAATCATTGAAATTGGTTGGTGGGATATTGAGTTATTTGTACGTTTGTCACGCACATACTTAATGCAAATTTAGAACTTATGTGATTTTCTCATGGATACAATTGTCAGAAATGGACCCAATTAAAATGGGACTACACAAGAAGCACAAGCTTTCAAATAGAAAAAGAATCATCAAAATCAGTTCACCCAGTCAAAAGTTCTGAGGTAACAAAATACTACATAATTATCATTTTACTTACTAGTAATAAGTGATGATAATCCTTTGTTTATAGAGTTGTTGTAAGATTAAAGCAAGAACTTGTGATTTCGAACGAAAATTAAAAATAAATAATAATAAAAAAAAATAAAGTGGAAAATGTGTTTTGGATATTGTTTTAAATTTAAATTTATAAAAGCTTAGGCCAAAGAATAAACACTGTATAAAATAAATAATAACAGCCATATAAGAATTTTGACAAGAATGAATGTTTTTTTTTAATAAAGTGATTAGATTAGTATCCCAGATATATTTGAGTTGAAGATTGTTTTAAAATTGAAAACTTTAAATATTCATCAAATATTATCTAATAAATAGTTATCATTTAGTTTCAAGTTTATATTTATAAATAAGAGTTTGTAGATTGTTTAACATAACAACTTTTTAATATACATAAACAAACATAAACAAACTTTTCAATTAATAATCTTTTGTAAATTTGACAGTTGCATTTTATCATATTTTTTATCTAATCCAAGTATTAAAACATTTTGAATATAAAATTTGCCGATTTTTGCTTGATTTTTTAAAATAATGACAAAGATTTATTCACAAACTTTCTAATTGCAAAATTAAATATTTTAATTTTTTGTAAATGCAACCATACAAACTGAAGATGACCCAAATTATTTAGACAAATAAAATTTTAATAATATTTTGATTTGTTTCAGTTTGAATAATTTTTACTTAATAATAAACAAAAAATATTTCAGCTTAGATTATACCTAGCTATTTTATCTCACGACAAAATTTTGATTAGCTGCCAAAGATCTGACTGACCTATTTAAGATGTACTGATTTAAAAGAAGGATATACAAAATAATAATTTTCAATTATACATTGGTTTTCATTGTGAAATAATTTTTATGCACAAACATTTAAATCTAATAATTAACACATTTAATTGTAGTGTATCAAAATATTTACAATAATTTTTTTTTTGGTGAATCTATCAATATTTGCAATGTAAACATATTATACACAATTTAATATATAATAAATATTTGGACTTGGCCCATGACATTACTGCCATGTGAAATGTCAATGTCAATATCATTGTGCCGATGGTTGTTTCATTTAGAGAATTAATAGCTAAAAGTCTTAAATAACATATTAAGAGGTTACGCATGAGCTGTTGGATGAAGTAGTTAAAACAGAAAATAATATTGCTTGAAACTGCAAATTGTGAGTGAGCAGGTTCCTTACTCTGGAGCTCCATCAATAGCCATCAATAGTTTTTACCCAGACCCAACTAAAATAATTTATTTTAAATGTACTTTTTTTATTTATAACTAAAAAGGTAAAATAAAAAAAGTATTAAATAACAACAAATATAAATGATACTATACATATATTAAAATATTATCTCTACAACATGGATAGAGTTATTCATAATATATTTATATAACAAAGTATAAAATCTATTATTTATTTATGATATGTTAAAATAATCAAAAACAAATATAAGACTCACACTGCTCTTTATTGGATTTTTATAATCCACTAACATAAAATAGTAAAAGAATATATATGTAATGGCACAGTTTATATACTTTGTTATTAAAAGTTTAATAATTAATAACAAAAATTCTAAACAATCTTATATTATAACAAAACAAAAATGATATCAATATTTATCAATCCACCACTAGAATTAAAAAGCTAAAACAAAAATATATTTTTGGGTTATGTAAAGATACTTATGCAGATCGTTTAAAAAAATATGAATACCAACTGTTTAACATAATTATAAATAATTATATAAAAAACTAAACATTCTTTTTATCTCGAAAAATCTTTTGTTTACATTTCGTATGGTACTGAAAAACAGTAACAATCATAATGTTATCGAAATTGAATACTCTTAAAGTATATACATATATGTAGAATATTAATTATATATTGTTGTATTGGGTACTTAAAATATTAAGATCCTATCTTTTTCAAACAGCTGTTTCGTCATACTGTAAAAAAATTGTCTTCATCTTCCAAATCAATACTCATATTGCGCAAAATGTCACAGAAATGCGCTATTCATAAATATCGATATGCAAGAATTGAAAATTCACAGGGCATATGCATACAATTAAATACAAGATGAACAATGATAGGCGAAACATTTATTTCTAGGCCCAAACGAATTTATATCGATATGGCTACAATTGTATACAACATAAGTAGCTATTATTTACGAATGATATAGATATTTATACGGAGTTCACTTAAATAATATAATATTGTAATGAAAATGTCTGTAATGGGCCATTTGTAACACTTGGGATACAACATCAGACGACCCGGATAACTTACTCGACTGTGTCCTGGAAGGCAGCGGTATCCGATGTCCACCTTTTCTTCGCGATCTACGGACGTAAGAACGCGAAGAGGAAAACGAGGCACTAGGCATAATTTCTTTTTCTTCTTATTTTCACTAGAATTCAGTCTAAACAAAGGAGACACCCGCACCAACACCGTCGGCCATTTTCTGTTTAGAATAGATTGGGGAACCGAAACAGGAAATCAAATTTATACCACATCGGTCACCGCAACGCAATTATTTTATAAATTCACTTATATAACACTAACCACTGATATTAAATATACTATCTGTTAACTTATAAAAACCTTAATTAACAAATTATAGTAAAAATTTGCACTACCCTAAAACGAAGGGCGACTCTCTGTAAGAAAAATATGGCGGATTTCTGATTTAACATGGCGGGGGCGATACTAACGCCACCTAACAAAAAACAATGTTTTTTTTTTCTATTGCGTTCGAAATTAAACGTAATTGTGCTCGTTTGGTTGGTACGGTACCTACTTAGTAATGTTCTTGTAACGATTTTTGTTACGATTTTGACACTTAAATAGTATCAAAATTTTTCTTAGCTTTAAAATTAGTAAGTAGTAAGTATGTACGGTATGATTATTATATATTAATATTAAGCTCTTTATACCTCTAAGTATATTTTGTTTAACTTTATAAAAAATATATAAATTAGTATACTGCGGTTCTTACATAAATATATTTGTTTTTACTTCATTTAAAATAAGTCTTTTTTTATATTTACAAAACAATACGATGTTGTCTACAAAAATGTGAGTTTATAAACGTAAGTCCATGTTTAATATAAATGTCATTGTCAATGTCAAATTATAAACTATACCAATTGTCATATCTCTTGTATTATGCATTTAAGAATTGACTTATAGTTATTTTAATAGAATTTTAAAGGAATAGTAAATTATTTTAATAAAATGGGCTCATATAACTTAACTGAACAACATAGTTGTTTATTTTCCATATTAACGTGTGTATTTTTGACATTCTCATACGTTGGTAGTTTATATATATGGAGATCTAATTTAAGCAGGCAAGTATTAATATAATATAAAATTTACCTGTTTATTTATTTTAATAAGTTGATTGACCTAGGATCCAACTTCTTTTGCGTTGCCTATAAAACTTAAAAGTACGTTTTGTCTCGTTTCCGTGGGAATATTTGAAAATTTTCTATTACTTTACTCTCACATTCCTCAAGAAACGTATATAACGAATTTCAGCCTTCTACCATTACATTATCAGTCCATCGATAAGGTGAACTAATGAGAGAAGGCCAAAACTCGTCAGATATGATTTAGATAGAAGAATTATATATTTATAGCTATAAATATAACATTTATTGCAGGGACCACCCAAGTACAATTAAGAGAAGATTTTTCAGCGTGGTTTGTATGATGTTAGTAGCCCCTATATTTACATATGCACTTGTTGAGGAAGAAACATTGCGCAATGGAAATTTATATGACTATATGGGCCTAAGAAAACCAGGCATGTTATCAGCACTAATAATTCCCTTATTTCTGACTGCCATTTTATTTTTGGGGCCATTGACAATACATTTTTTTGTGGGAACATGGAAATTATATTCAGGTATACATAATAAATAACAATTGAATAAAATAAATTTATTGGTTAAATAATATATGGGTCATTCAACAAAAAGCAAACAGGTAAAAAAATCTATCTCTTTGTTTTTAGTTACTTTTTAAAATGTTAAACCTATATGTGTCCTCAATGCAATAATTTAGTAATTTGCACACATTCACTCTGTCAAATCCGATTTTTAAGTAATTTTATTAAATTATTTATTAAAAAAAATATTTGAAATTATAATTATACAGGTATTTCATATATGCCTATTTCCCATTCACAATCTTTTTACTTAGTAGAATTTAGGCTTACCTTTTAATTCTACTAGACTGGCAGTAATGAAGTGGGAAAAATTTACAAAAGTGACCTCTGTGTTTCAGCACTGTAACCAATAGCTTCAAAAAACAACAGTTTTTTATATAAAAACAAAATTACTTTATTTTACTAAAATTTAAAAAGCTCTTGTTATGAGGAATTAATTTGACTAGTATTTTTTTATTTGTTAGCGTTTGAAACTGGGTAATGGAATTTCTTACTTATAGCTTAAGCTAAAGGTAAGAAATTCCCTTGCCTTAGCCCTGTAACTCACCAAAGAAAGCTATAAAAAAATGTATTTTTTACCTGTCTGCTACATACAGAATGCCTAGTACATTATATTTTTTCATATAAATATGAATTATTTATGATTTTTTAAACTTTTCAGACCCAAGCTATTGGTTTTCCAACTGGGTAAACCTAGTGTGGCTGCGCAATCACATAATGGCTCCATTAAGTGAAGAATGGGTGTTTAGGTCATGTATGATGCCACTTCTCTTACAATGTCTTGATCCACTTAAAGCTGTGTTTATTGGACCGTTTCTCTTTGGAGTTGGTGAGCATGTCTTTTCTATTAATTTTATGGTTTTTTAGTTTGAGTATTTTTTGTATAAAATATGTTATTTACATCTTTACACTTCCATTTACATAAATATTTCATATCCTCTAATGGGGACTGAACATACAGCCAGTCACAATTACAGTCACACTGTGCTCCTGTGTCAAAATTGGCCTCTAGTTTTAATATTTTGATTAAAATATAATATAATTTGATTAAATATATAATATATTTTGATTAAATTTCTACTTTCAGCCCATTTCCATCATGTATATGAGCTTTTGGATTCTGGCCGTTCACTTAAATCTGCTTTATGTATTTCAGGTATAATTTTTTATCTTTATTAATTTAATTTAACTTTAAGTATTTTTTTAAAAAACCGTAATATCACTATATATATATTTTTTTATTTTAGGGTTTCAATTTTCATATACTACATTGTTTGGTGCCTATTCAGCATATTTATTTTTGAGGACAGGTATGTTTTTTTTTTATCTCTAACAATGACTTTAAACACTTTGATCTCACATGTGGAAATGATTTTTCATTTCCTCACTCTGATAACAAGACAAAATGCGGCGTTAACTTCCGCCAGTTAACACACAATGCCTAACCTGCTATATATGGAAAAAATTGTTGAGTTAGCTACAAAAGTACAAAAATTGACTAAATTTTATCAATCGATTTGTGAATAATTTCAATAATTACATTTACAGGGCACTTCTTCGCACCTCTGGTTGCCCACATATTTTGCAACCATCTTGGGTTTCCTAACTTCTTCGCCGCATTCGAGTTTCCACTATTCCCGCGTATTGTTATTTTATGTAATTTTGTATTAGGCTTAGTCTTGTGGTGTTACTTGCTTGTACCGCTGACGGATCCTTATATCTATGACAACAGGCTACAATTGTTAACTTAAAACGAAAAGTTTATAAACAAAAATATTTGTATTAAGGAAATAAACTTATTTTTTTTGTATTTTCTATACTAATTTACAAGGTTGTGTAAAAAACATATTTTACATAATCCTTTTGTTTGTTATAAGTTTTATGCTAACACACTGTATTTTTTATGTCTGTATGTATTTAATTTAATTCTTATATATTGATATCTTTGTATTAGATTATCAATAATAAAAAAAATTAAACTTTCATAAAATAGTATGAAAGTTTAAAATTTTTATTTCAAAGACAACATTATTTTATATTAAAGTGCCTTTTTTGATATTTAATAAAGTAGTTTTTTTCATTATATATTAATGTAATATTAGATTTTTGGCAGAGTGACTAAACACATTCTTTAAAATCCACTACAAATTAAGTTTATTTTAAATTTGAAACAGTTTTATAGCCTTAGAAATTTTTCTGATAAATCGCATTTATCAATATGGTATATGGGTTCTTGGTTCTTCATAATATTTAAACATAACTTTTCAGTCCATTTGTAATTCTGTTAAATTTATAGTAAATGTGGAAGTTTATGAGTATAGATGTCTGTTCCACTTTCACGCAAACAGATTTAGATAAAACTTTACATCAGAATAATTTATGTAAAGATTTTGTATAATAATAACAAATAAGTCGCTAGCACTCAATATTCTTAAATTAGAAGTTCAAACAATATAGACAAATAGTACCATATTATTATAAAGATAATATTAACAATATAATAAAATTTATGGCCATTTTGTACTTATGACACAAAAGCAAGAGAAAAAAATCTTTAATATGTATTTATGTTAACCATAAGAAAATAATTAATAAATAGTAAATAATGATTATGTATTAATTTTGTCAAATCCTTATTCACTTTTAGGTAATCCGGGTTTGTTTATTTAATATGTACAGTATGGTCAACGAATTGTGGCCACTCTGGAGCTAACTGTGGATAGATGCCTTGTTTTATTTTTCTTAGTTTTGATTATTTTCTTCCCGAGTGAACAATGCGCAGAAGATTAGAAAGCCTAAGTTCGAAGCAGCCACGACTCGTCGATCGTACTCTATATATAGCTTTATTCATAATAATTACACGTTCATACCATACTGAAAAATTTTATTGGCTTTTTATTTGAATGTGCTTTGTGCATAGAAACTATCTATTGTGTGCCATAATAGGTAAAAATTGTAAAGCAATAAAAGAGCCTTTTTTTGGTATTTAATTTGTAAGTTGCAATGTAGAAACTAAGATTATTATATTAACATCATATCTCTCTGATGAACTGTAATATAAATATATGGGGAAATTTAATAAAATATCTTATTTTAATATTAAATAATCAAACATAATTTAATATAAATTGATTATCATCATTTATTTCAAATAAACATATGTACCTTCTCCAAATAGAAGAGATTGTTAATATACAGTAAAAATACTGTCTGTGGAAAACTTGTCTGACCTTCTTGGGCATTATGTAATATAAATCATCAATAGAATAAAATACAATACAAAGCATTATAGTAATATTGGCTTATGCATGATTATATAGAGTATGCAGATATCCTAGAGTTCATCATCACCATAAATTTTAAGAGACCATGAAAATTATATTCATAAATTACGACAATTTAAAAAAGTGTTCGTTATATTCATATTTATAATAATTTATATAAGCGCACATGGCAATACCACAGAAAGAGGAACCGGTTTTTTAATAGTAATAATATTAGCTTTAGCGCTAATATTATTATTAATTGTCTTGAATAGCTAAATCAAATAATAATATACACCGATTTCGGCAATGGCGACACTTTGCGTGTCTCACTTAATTGAGCTGGTGTTACTGTGGGCTTTTACATTACCCGCTAAGCCGAATTCCGTTTTGAAAATCCACTTATAAGGCTTACAGTACAGTTACTGTCTGTTGTAGTACATTGTTATATGTCCAAGTGTAAGAGGTGTTGAAGTGAGTCTTCCGAAGTTGGCGTTCGGCATCTTGATCTATCCTTAGCGTTTAAGCGTTTTGATATTTCCCGATTGAGAGCAGAAAGTCTAGTCACCAACTCAATCAAATGATAACTAAGCAACCATTTCAATATTGAAGTCATTTTAGAAAAGGAAAGAAAATGTTCACCTATGGCTAATATGGTCTATATAGTACTGTTTTACTATCATATTTTGTGATGTAAGCCAATTAAATACTATGTGGTGTGATGGTGTCACATTCGCACGTGTCATCAGTCGTGGCCGCCCTGAAGTTAGCTGTTATTTTTTTAATTTTAATTAATCACAGTACTGATTGCAGAAACACCTAAGAGAAGAAAAAAATTAATTACTGTCTTCCTGAGTAAACAATGTCATAAAAATTAGAAAGCATAACTTCAGGACCACCAACTACCAAGACTCGTCGATCGTACTGTACAATTTGTTAATTATAGTGTTTCGCCTGACTAGTCAATTGATGTATATATAAAAAACTATAGGATATAAGTACCTAAGTATTTTCGTACTTTATCATTTGACGATACGAATTTTTAGTCACCTAGGTTAAGATTAAAAAGGTCCTATTAATTAATAATATAAAAATTTAGCTTTTTTGGTAATAAAAATAAGGGTATATAGTCTTATTTCACTTCTATTAATAGCACAAAACGTCATTTTGCACAAATTATTGAAATAATTTAAATTATTATAATTAAATTTGTATAATTTTTGCAACATTGAATTGTATGTTATGATAAATCATATGAATCATATAAAATCAAATACAGCAGTATATCAAATTTAATTTTATTAAATTTGATATACTGCTGTATTTGATTTTATATGTTTTATATGATTTACGGCGGCGATAACGGCGTTTATTGTTGCTTAATTAAATGGGTATTTTATTTCCAAATACTATATAGTATATATGTTACTGTATTATCATTTTTTAACATTTTAAAAGTGTAATTCCACTCTTATTTAGAAAGAAAAATACTTATTTAGAAAACGTATAAAATTTTTAACGAAGCGGGACTATTATTGATACACGTATGAATATACGCGGGTTTAAGTTTCGCTACGTTCAAATATTTATACGTTTTCTAAATAAGTATTTAACTCTATTATCATCGAGTATTATCTGTTTGAAATTTACATCAATTAAATCAAAATAAATAAATCCAGGCCAATAATTGAGGCCAGCGTGGCGCAGGGGCACAAATTGTGACTGTAAAAACTACGACTACGACTGGATGTGAGTTCGAGGCCCACTCGAGGAGATGAAATATTTATTTAAATTTATATTTCCATTTCTTCGCTCTGGTGTCGAGTTTAAGCGCGGCGTTGAATTCTGCCACTCAACACGCAATGCCTCCAGAATTCGGTAGAAAGTGGGGAACGGAGTGTCTTAATACATCAATTAGGAAAACATATTTTATTTTATTTCCCAAATAACGGTCTGGATGGAACCTCCATTTTATTTTCATCTAAGTATATGATTCATATGTCCGTGTCTTGAAATAGTGTTTAGCGTCTTTAGAAAAGTTGTTGTATATTAGTCGTTTTATATTTTTAGTATTTAAATTAATTAATTCTTATCAATATTTAAATTAAGCAATTCTTTTGCGCTCATATTCAAATACCTCTATAAGAAATAACCTTGTTTAAACAATAATTTTGTACTAATATTTTTATAAGCAATTTCAGTCAATAAATTTTTAATACATATATGATGTTTTTATTATAGACAATAAAGTACGTATTAATAATTGAGGCTTTTGTCATGCAGAGGCACAAACGTGTGACTGTAACCCGACGGTTGTGGGTTCGACTCCCACTAAGTGGAACGAATGATTATTTATTAATATTTTAAATTCTTCGCTTTGGTACCAAGGTAAAAGTGCGCCTTTAAGTTCCGCTACTTAATAAACAATGCCTCGAAAATTCGGCGTAAACTAAGAAATGGAGAGTTTTAACAATAGGTTTCTTGTTGTATGCGGAATACAGCGTTAAGCTGAAAAAAAAACAGTACACAATAATATGTCACAAATATATATTTTATTTTTGATTCACATATAATAACTCTTCATATTACAAAGTTAAGACACACATAGCTTAAACTGCTACAATACAACAAAATTGATATAAATTTATATTTAGAACGTTAATGGATAGTATCATGATTTCATAGTATGTATATTTATTTTACCCTAAACACGTAAATATGTATTTTTTACCCAGCTTGTATTTTTACCCATATTGGCTGTATTTGTTGACTTTAGATCTTTTATATATATATATATATATATATATATATATATATATATATATATATATATATATATATATAATGTAACCATTTCGACCAAAATGAAATTACAAGATCATAGAAAAGTTTTATGTCAACTAACAACCAATATAACACATCGATATCGATATTACTAATATTTACCTATTCTTAACATTCCTATATATTTTAAAACGTTTAAAGATAAATTTTGATGCGGGCAACAATTTAAGTCCTAATTCTAGTACAATAATAATACATTTTTTATATATATGCAACACCGATTTACATAACAAAAATAATTTACTATCTATATTTATGTATATGTAACTGCTAAATCTAAAACTACTTTCAGTCATAACTAGATAGATACACATAGTTTTAAAACAGATATTATTCAAAATTATAATATTTTTAAACTCCGAATGAGCTCGTAAACCATATCAGTCTTATTAAAATATGTGATTACGAGAGATTTCATAAATGTATTTTTTTTAATGTTTCAATGAAAAAGAAAAAAAAACATTTTGAGCAAATTCTCATTTAAAAATAATAAAAAGATGTGAAATATTACACCTTCTTTTTCAATATAAAATTTATAAAGTGCAACCAGAAAAAAAGATTTTATTTATATCAATATTACCTGATGCCTTCATACATAAAACAATAAATACTTTTGTATCAGATCATTTTTAACAATATTTATAATTAAAATACTTAAAATTGAGCGAGAACTGAGTATAAGTTAGATGATTTTTGGACCACTCGTGTACCATTTAAAAGATACTTATTTTGAACACAGGTAAGTTAAGATAAGGATTTTTTAAAACCTCATATAATATTAACAATATCATTTGAATAGAATTATCATTGTTATTAATTTACATTTTCACAAAATGAATAAATCAGCTTCACGCTGTATCCCGCACACGGTAGGGTAGGCAAAGGGAACCTAGTGTTAAGACACCGTTCCCCATTTTCCGCCGAATTCTGGAGGCATTGCGTGCGACACCAGAGCGAAGAAATGAAAATATAAATGTATATAAATATTTTCACTTCCTCGAGTGGGGATCGAACCCACAACCAGTCGATTTTACAGTCACACTTTGTGCCTCTGTGCCATGACCGGCCTCAAAAATGATTAGACAAAATTATCGTTATTGTATATTAAAATTCATTAAACACTCATTGAAATACCGATTTCGTTTTATTCGAAATATAATATTAAGATTTAAATTAACATAGTCCGAGCCGCTACTAAGATGACAAAAATTCAATAGTTACAATGAGTGAGCTGGTCACTCATGTTAGATTAGAAGCCAATAGCAAACGAGTGGAATTTGCTAGGATTTATTTATTTTTCCCTTTTAAATAAAAAAATTAAAACAGTTCCAAAACACTAACTTTGGTTAGTATTTATGAACTATTCTTGTGTTTCGAATACATCATATGATTGCTGTTTCTGTACGGTGTCCATTACTTAATTATCTTCAACTCTGCTAAAATTTATCAAAAATTCTTTGACTAATTAAAAAAACTATACTTTAAGTCTTATATTTTGAAGTTGTAATAACTTTGCTATAGAATCGAAGTTTACATGGGAACTTACTTTTCTATTAAAACGAGTCTAATGACGAACAAAATCTAACACACGTAAAAGATAAAAAGCAAAATGTAGATGCTTTATTTGTTAATGCAAATTTTCAATGACGAATTTAAACATTTTTAATCTATATGCTATTTCGTATTATTGATTTGATGCACAAAAGGGATAAAGCATTTAACTTTGCTTAGGTCAAGGTTGATATTAAATGATGTTTCACTCTGTCCAGGCAATAAAAAAATGTCTTTATGATAATGGAGTTTACGATATGTTTCTTTGAAAACTTTTTCCTACTCGGCCTACTGGTAAACAAAAATTGGAAATCAATAGTAAACAAATATTGTAAAACAATATTTGTAAGCGAAGTTTCTAAATTAACGTCAATAACTTCAAAAACTCAAAATCGCAATTAACCCACACAATAATTTCTCTACAACAGGGGTTCCCAACCTTTTCTTGATCAAGGACCACTTTTCTATCATTCTTGGTAGCACGGACCACTATGCATGTAGGTATAACAAAAATTAACTCTGATAATTAAACAGAAACTTCGCCTCACCATCATCAGTCATAAAATTAAAATCGTTCGCGGACCATATTTAGGCTTCTGCCAGTGGTCCTGGTTGGGAACCACTGCTCTACAACGAACAATCATCTATATACAATCGGTTGTTGTTCAAGTATCCAATACGAGTAGCGAGTATAGTTTACGTTTGACGATGTCGCAGGCGCGCCGCCAGCATCAGGGCAGGCGGCTGGGCGAGTGCGCGGCGGGCGGGGGCGGCGCGGCGTCCAGGTCGCAGGCCGACAGCAGGCGCACCAGCTCGTCGGGGGACGGCCCGCCCTCCGGCACGGGGGAGTCCTCGCCCTCGCCTGGGGGACAAACATTGATTATGCACTAAAATGCAGCTAAAACCACAACACAAAAGTCACTACTTCCACCCTAAGCTAACTTAGCTTTATCAATAAGTTCATTATCACTTTGCAGCAGGTTTCCTTATTCTATCAGTGGAAGTTGTAAGGTTCCACATTTGGGCAACGCCAGATTGGGTGTTACCTGAGTGTGTTACGCATTTGACACCAACCCGTCCATTAAAAATACACTACTACAATTCCCAGCTATCTTATCTAATCAATGAACTCGCTGCCATTGGGCACGTTACAAGCACAGCATTGACAGGTGAGTTCCACATTTGAGTATTCCAGAATTAGTATCGCAGAGTACCAGTACAGTAAGGTCGAAATCGCTCTGAAGTTAACTGTAAAAGTCTGCGCAGATTAGATTTTAGTTTTTTTTTTTTATTTTGGATGATTTTCTTCTCAAGTATACAATATACAAAAGTTCACACCTAACTTCAGGGTGATTGTGAATCATCAATCGTACTGCACAGATTATTAACAAAAAACATATTTTATCATTTGTACACCAGCCAATATCCACACATTCTCTGATCTTTTTAATGGTAAGGGTTGCCTGGAAGAGATCACATGTGGTGATAAGGCCGCCTTTACACCATACTTTTCCATTGTTTTCTTTGTATATTTTTATTTTTAAGTTGGTGTAATAAAGTATTAAATAAATAAATAAATAAAAAACTCACCACTACCATTGCCAGCTAACTTAGCCTTATCAATAGGGTCGCTGCCGTTGGCCACGTTTGGAGGCTTGGCAGCTTTATCAATAGGAGCTGTTAGGTCCCACATCTGGGCAGCCCCGGAGCGGTGCCCGCACAGCAGCAGTCGCCGCGGGCGGAGAGCTCCTTCGCATTCGGCCACCATGAAACAGGATACTGCTGAACCGTCCACTGAACGGATTGTGCATACCCTGGCGACATATAAGAAATTAATAACCTTGGATAAACTCGATGAGGAGTGATACATTGATACAACTTAAACGGTTTGCAAAAGGTGCAGGTTAAATATTTATAAGTTTTCTAAAATATTTTTCTGTCATTGCTGTGAAATAAAATTTTAAAAAATGTTAAAAATATATAATAGAAAATTATTTTAAAAGTGTTATTTAATGCTTTGGCTAATATGTTTGTAAAATTCAGTAACTTGTTCGATATTTTTATTAACGTGAATTTATGAAAATTAAATGATAAAAATGTTTTATAAGTAATATAATTATAATACCAAATTAAAACAAAGTTTGTGGATATTGATATATAAGGTGTTAAATATAAATAAATATGTAATAAATACCTTTTTCCATTGGATGCAAGACGTACATACAACGTATCAGTATCAGGTACAACTTTTTGTATAAATATTTGCTCTTCATCTTGTTCTCCATATGGACCTGATAATAAATAATTTATTAAATATTCTTTTAAATACATAAATATTTTGAGATAATAAAAGCTGTCGCGCTTATAAGCGCGACGATTGCGAACTCGATTCCAACTCGAAGGAATTATTTTACTTTTTTTTTTCTTGTAACAAGACAAAATGGGGCATTGAGTTTCGCTTACACCAATGCCAACAGGCAATGTCCAAAGGAGACAGGTATAAATACATTTCGTCTTCATACTAGGTTCCCTCTAACTACCCTACTATATATAAATGACTTTACTATAACATATAAAATAAATAAACCAAATAAATCAGTTTCACACTGTATCCCGCACACAGCAGGGTAAGTAGAGGGAACCTCTTGTCACCGTTCCCCACTTTCTGCCGAATTCTGGAGGCATTGCGTGTTGAGTGGCAGAACTCAACTCCGCGCTTTGCCTCGACACCAGAGCGAAGAAATGGAAATATAAATTTAAGAAAATATTTCATCTCCTCGAGCTGGGATCGAACCCATAACCAGTCGGTTTTACAGTCAAACTTTATGCCGCTGCGCCACGACTGACCTCTATAATATATGCTGCACATTATACAGCGTGAAGCTACAAAAAATATTTTAAAAAAGAAACAAAAAATCATAACATACCACAATCATTATGCGCTTGAGCAGTAGGAGCTTCTAAGGCCAACACTTTGAAAGCTGCCTTCGGCGTGGTCCCCGGCTGAGTGGATATCATACCCCTGAAACGAGTCACCCTCCACGATCTCACGTGGTTGTATTCACTGCATACAGATATTAAATAATTTTCCGATAGAGATACCTAAAAAAAATCGGATATCCTTAGTAAATAATCGTTTTCCAATTTAACTACACGCTGTACCTCGCACATAGCAGGGGAGGCAGAGAGAGAGAGAGAGAACATATGAGCCTAGTTTTAAGATACTCTGACCCCATTAGGGTAACTCTAATCTTCACTTTCCGCCGAAATCTAATGTGTTTTCAATGTATGCAAAACTTACAAGTATAAAAAGCTGTAGAAATTGGGACTTGGGTAAAATGCACTTTTAACGTGCGATGCGATGCAATCTGTAATATCTTGGACATTTAAATATTTGACTTTCTAAAGAACTTTTTGTAACATTTATTCGTTCATAGTTATCATTTGAAAACATAAATAAACATATTTATCTTATCTAATATCCTACCTTTGTAATAGGACTCTGATGAACAGTGAAGGTTTGGAACAGTTGCGGTCCATGACCAACGGTCTCCGGATGCTGTACGATCACACGCACCGAGCCATATCGGGTGCCGTACGCTATCTCTATCCAATTACCGCATAAATCTGTAACAAGAAAATATATTATTCTATAATTTAAAAAAAAATTAAATTAAATTAGCTTCACGCAGTATCCCGCACACAGCAGGGTAGATAGAGGGAACCTAGTGTAAAGACACTCCGTTCCCCACTTTCTGCCGAATTCTGGAGGCATTGCGTGTTGAGTGGCAGAGCTCAACGCCGCGCTTAACCTCGACACCAGAGCGAAGAAATGGAAATATAAATTTAAGTAAATATTTCATCTCCTCGAGTGGGGATCGAACCCACAACCAGTCGATTTTGCAGTCACACCTCGTGCCGCTGCGCCACGACCGGCCTCTATAATTTGTTGACAATTTTTTACTTAATTTAACTATACACTATGTGAATTGTTAAAATTAATGATGTAAATTAGTTTATATTACTTACACATCTAATAATCTTATTTTACTAATATTATAAATGTGAAAATTTGTGAGGAGGTTTGTTCCATTTTCACATAAAAACTACTGAACGAATTTAATTGAAATTTTACAGTAGTATAGCTTATACGTCAGAATAAAACATAAGCTACAATTTATGTAAGTACATTATATAATTTGGCTAAAAAGTTATAAGTTTAAGCGCGCCAAGTCGCGTTTATGACGCTAGTTTTTTTTATTTCTTTAAAGATGTCCTGTCGTGTGGTCCGTGCACACGCCAGAAATTTTCCGAAAAATAAAAAGAACACATTTATACGAACCCCCCAGAAAATATTTCTAGATACGCCCATGTGTGTATACTAAACAATATTGAAATAATAAATAATTTTATATTATTATATTAATTATTAAATATAATAAATAATTCTAATGACTACATCAGATTAATAATTAAAGATGAATAGTATATATCACTTACTCGTTTTTGGTGTAAGATAAACTGATATGGCTGAGATTGGTTCTTGATTCGGATCCTTGTACAATTGTGTTACCAAGAGGTCATTATCTTTCATCCTTAGTGGAAACTTTTGCATGTCTAGAACAAAAACAACACTTTAAACACAATTTCACGCCTGGTCACTGCACTCACGATGCTTCTTAATAGACAGTAAGTGAAGAATTGATTCAATACACGGACAATTCGAAATAAAAAGCGACACAAAAACAACAATATGTACATATACATATGTACAAAAACAACAATAGCCAAATTAGATATTAGAATAAAATATTTTATAAATAAAATCACTTAAAAACTTTACAATTAAAATTTTATATACTTATTTAACAAAGAGAAAAAAGAGAACCTACTAACTAACGTTAAGGGTTGCTGTCTGAACAAAAAAATAAATATGTCGCTATTTCAAATAAAAACAATTTATAAGAAGCCAGTTTAGATTTCCCATGCTTATCCTGCCACACCCTATGTAACTATTAACACGTTTTGCATACCTATGTAATTGATAGCGCCGGTGGCAGTCCCCAGCAGCAGGAAGGAGCCCGCCGTGTCGTAGGTGGTGAGGTGCGCCACGTCCTGCGTCTGCCAGTGCTGCGTGCTGGTGTGCCACACGCCCGCCTTGCTCCGGCTGCCGGCGCCGCTCAGCGCCACCAGCTGCGGGCCCACGAACAGCAGGTGCTCCACGCGGACGCCCAGGTTGAACGTTCCTGGTGAATGATCATTCATTTTTAGCTATATGCTGTAGGGTCAGCAGGGAAAGTCTAGTATTAAGATATTCTGTTCTTCATGCCTATATACGGTGTAATCCTTTGTATCTTGAAAATTCAAAAAATAGCTTTATGCTGTATCTCGCATGTAGGCAAAAGTCACCGAATATTGAGACACTCCGTTCCTTCCAAATCGTGCCATTTTTTGTTGAAATGTTGTATTTTGTGAGTCGTAATTAATAAAAGTAAATGAAAAAAGTGAACCAACTTCAAATAATCTGTAAAAATCTCCCCACAAAATGCTAACAATATAAATAAACTGTAACAAGCATATAAGAAATCAAAGTACTCAGTACACACTTGGACGCTTTGCAAGTGGCGTGAGATCGATTCCCTTTCAATATTTTTTAGACCTTATTAAAATATAACATTTTGCTTACCTATTAATGTTCGTCGAACAGGTTCTGTATGCGTAGAGAATGCCCACAAACGAACTAGTGGTCCACTCGCTATGCCGAGCATGACGTCAGTTCCCGACGCATTGTTCCCGCTCGACGTCGCCCCGCCGCCCGTCTTAGCGTTTAAAGCTATTCTTTCTATCACAGAATCCTGAACTGGCGATTGGAAAACTACGTACCATCCACAAGAATCTGTCAATCTGTAAAAATATATAGCTATAAATATTTTGTATTTTATTTCCTTCTCCTTCACTTTATTTCGTATAAAGTGGGGGGAAAAGAAAGAGAATGTAATAGCGCTTAACACTCCACTTTTACTCTAAATGTAGTCGAAGTTTATGGAACCCATAACCATTGAGCCATTTCTATTGAGTCCAGCGTCTTGAGATAATGTTTTATGATTAATTTATATAATAATATATACATATTATTAAAACCATCATATATTGAAGGTTTATCAGAAACGATTTTGTTTTATGACTTAAGCATAATTAACTTAATATAATTGAAAATTATAAATTGTCAAGTTCGTTCGTTAGAGAGAAGGCCATCCGCGGCGGCTCGCTTATACTAATGAGAAATGATATACGTTGCAAATCGCGACCAGACATAGTGGCTCTCTCCGACGAACGCTCCATTGAATTGTCCTGCATTGAATTCAATAGATATATTATAGTATGCGTGTATCGACCCCCCTCAGGTAGTTTTGAAGTATTTGAAGAGAAAATGGAGGATGTTCTTAGTAATTTGAGTTCGAATAGTAAATCTTTAATAGTATGCGGGGACTTTAATATAGATATACTACAGGTGACATCATTAAGCCTACGTCTTCTCAACTTATTTAAATCATTTAATTTGTTTCATATTTTCTCTGAACCAACTCGTAAAACGAGTACGTCCGCAATCTATACAAGGATAATGTTTTTTGTCATTCTGATATTGTAGAAAAAGAAATTATTACCAATCTGAGCTCGGATCATTGTGGTCAAAAGTTTTCGTTAATAGATAAAATAGTTGCAGAACGTAAACAAATAACAATTAGACCAATGACTGAAAGTAAAATTAATAATTTTAATAGTAAAGTGACGGAAAAAATTTCAAACATAGAAATAACGGGATTAAATCCGAATCAGTCGTATTGCAAAGTTTTTAATTTACTCTCAACAGAGTTTGATAACATTTTTAAAGTAAAACAAATATATAAAAACTCGAAGTTAACTTTTAGTGACTGGGCAACTATTGGTATATACCGAAGCAGAAACAATTTATACGAATTATATAATACTAGCGGCCCGCCCACGGCTTCGCCCGCTTAAAATACATGATTATTGATTTAAGCAGAATAGATTGACAACTATAATAAAATAAAATAAATAAATAAATCAGCTTCACGCTGTATCCCGCACACAGCAAGGTAGGCAGAGGGAACCTAGTGTTAAGACACTCCGTTCCCCACTTTCTGCCGAATTCTGGAGGCATTGCGTGTTGAGTGGCAGAACTCAACGCCGCGCTTAACCTCGACATCAGAGCGAAGAAATGGAAATATAAATTTAAGTAAATATTTCATCTCCTCGAGTGGGGATCGAACCCACAACCAGTCGGTTTTGCAGTCACACCTCGTGCCGCTGCGCCACGACTGGCCTCACACCCTATAATAGAACTATAATGACTTCTAATATGATTTTTTGTTACTTTAATCTGTAATATTCTATTATGATTTTTTTACGACATTATCGTAACTTCTGTAAGAATTTTTGATTGTTTCGAACTAAAAAATATGACCAATGTCGATATTTGATATTCATAAAATATACATAAAGCTAATTATTTATTATATATATATATATATATATATATATATATATATATATATATATATATATATATATATATATATATATATATATATATATGTGTATATTTTTGTAACATTACGTTCTTTTTACCTATGTTATGTTTTTTAAAGCTCTGTTAAATGTGCTGATGTCACTTAATAATTGTACTGCTTCAGAAACAGTCTTAAATGTAAAATTATTAATTTGGTTAAGGATTCATAATATTCTTTGTAAAATAACTGTAATGTTTGCATATTAACTCCTGTTTGCATAATATTAGATAAATGAATAATTGGTAAATATGTAGTTATTACAGAGTACACGTAGAAAGGATGTTTTTAGGCATTTTTATATAGATTTATTTCAAACGAACGAACGAACCAAAAAATCTATGTATTTACTTGATATTTCTTTGAAGATCAAATCGTTCTTTATCTCTGTGTTGAATTAATTACGATTTAAACTTTACTGTTACAATTTATGAAGGTAATCTCTACTAACAATTCAATTTTGTTTACTTAAAATAAATAAATCAGCTTCACGCTGTATCCCGCACATAGCAGGGTAGGCAGAGGGAACCTAGTGTTAAGATACTCCGTTCCCCACTTTCTGCCGAATTCTGGAGGCATTGCTTGTTGAGTGGCAGAACTCAACGCCGCGCTTAACCTCGCCACCAGAACGAAGAAATGGAAATATAAATTTAAGTTCATATTTCATCTCCTCGAGTGGGGATCGAACCCACAACCAGTTGGTTTTACAGTCACACTTCTTGCCGCTGCGCCACGACTGGCATTGTTTACTTTATTGTATAAAATATTGTATAATAGTGCTTCAAAAATATATATTTTTATCAACAGTCATATAATCAAGACGTTTCGAATGTCATTCTTTAGCCAGGGTCATACCAGCGCGATTTCTATATAACATTCGCTGGCAAGCTAATGCCTTGAGTTCATTAAAATGACGATAACTTTTTTTTTAATGAACCGATTTTGATGAACCAAACTTTAGAACCTCAATTGAGTTAAAACAAAGCAATTAGTGAAATTTTCAAGTAAATCGGTTCAGTAGTTTCAGAGAAAAATGCGGACAACAATATGTCGACAGACAGACAGACAGACAGACAGACAGACAGACAGACAGACAGACAAGAAATTCAAAAAAAATCTTTTTGCTTTCTATTAGTCTTTTTAAGTGTCCCTCTATCCATTTCAGTCAAAATTACTAAATGTACAGACAAAATATTTTTACTGTCTTATTATATATAGAGATGAGGCAATGGAATCAGGATCCGGCGTTCTTGTTGAAAATTAGAAATTATTCAAAAATATTTAAAAAAGTATGTATCCAGGCTAAGTCTATATATATAAGGGAAATCTAGTAATAAAATTAAAGCTACATGGGATGCTATTACGACTGTAACTGGGAGATCTAGAGCTGTCAGTGAACCTATTAAATTAAAAGTAAACAGTGTAATTTTAAATTCAGATTTAGAAGTGGCAAATACTTTCCAAAACTTTTTTTCCGAAATACCTATAGCAGTTACACGTTCACTGCCATCATCTCCTTCGGAAGCAATATTAATACTAAAAAACCATGTAACTAGTTGTAGACAAAATTTTGTGTTTAAGACTGTGTCACCAGAAGAAATTGTCAAAACTTTTAAAAGCCTTAATTTAAAGAAAACTGGTGACTTATGGGACATGTCTGTTAAAGTTCTTAATACAATTATACCTAATATTGCGCCTTATCTTGCTTTAATTTTTAACAATTGTGTAGAATCCTGTATTTTTCCTGACTTAATGAAATATAGCAAAATAGTGCCGCTTTATAAAAGTGGAGATAGATCTGACCCCGGAAATTACAGGCCGATTTCTATTTTGCCGTCTTTAAGTAAAATATTTGAAAAAATTATATTTAATCAGCTCACAATTTTCTTAAATATTAATAATTGTTTCCATGGCGAGCAATATGGTTTCACCAAAGGCAAGTCCACTACAGATGCGGGTGCAGCACTCCTCAAGCACATTTATGACGCATGGGAGAAGTCACAAAATGCAATTGGAGTGTTTTGTGATTTATCCAAAGCCTTTGATTGTGTAGACCATGAAACTCTGTTATTAAAACTTTATCATTATGGTATACAGGATACTGCCCTTGATCTTATTGGCTCATATCTAAGCGAAAGAATCCAGAAAGTTAGTATAAATAATGTAAAATCATCTGGATCTCCTCTAAGGATGGGCGTTCCACAAGGATCTATACTTGGTCCCCTTTTATTTCTTCTTTATATTAATGATCTGCCTTTTTATGCAAAGAACCTATGTGATATTGTACTCTTCGCAGATGATACCTCTTTAATATTTACGGTAGACAGAAATAAAACAAACTATGACGAAGTGAATAGTGCATTATCGCATATTCTTTATTGGTTTGATATGAATAATCTAATGTTAAATGCTAAAAAAACTAAATGTATTGAATTTGCTTTACCAAACGTTAAAAAGCATAATTTTAGTCTAGAAATTAAAGGAGAAACAGTCAGTGTGTCGGAATCAGCTATTTTCTTAGGTTTAACGATAGATTCCAAACTCCAGTGGAACACTCATCTAGAAACACTTGCGGATAAACTCAGCTCTGCCGCGTTCGCAATAAAAAAAGTAAGACAAATGACGGACGTTGAAACTGCCCGACTAGTCTACTATAGCTATTTTCATAGTATTTTATCTTATGGAATGTTGCTATGGGGCAGTGCTTCAGATATAAATTCAATATTTATTCTTCAAAAAAGAGCCGTGAGATATATTTATAATCTAAGGGCTCGAGATTCTCTGCGAGATGTTTTTAAAGATGCAGGTATTATTACAGTTGCTTCACAATTTGTATATTATAATATTATGTTTGTCCGGCAAAATGTACAGTGTCATAGTAAAAATAGAGATATACATACGATAGGAACGAGAAATAAAGATAAACTTGTTACGCCACGTTTTCGCCTCCAAAAAGTTAATAAATCTTTTATGGGTCTGAGTATACGTGTATATAATAAACTTCCACAGTGTATTCTAAGTTTGCCACTACTACAATTTAAAGTAGCTTTAAAAAAAATATTAACAAGTAAAGCTTATTACACTGTTCAAGAATATTTAGAGGATAAACATGTATGGAATTAATGTCTATTGAATGTGATGCAGGATAGCTGCCAGTTAATGTAATAAAATTATATATTATACCATTGATTTTGAAAAGAGCAACTGTTGAGTTTCTTGCCGGCTCTTCTCAGCAGAACTGCCTTCCGAACCGGTGGTAGCTTTTTACTTTTTGTTATATGTTCATTCGACGATTCAAAAGTGCTTATAAAAGTTTATTTGAATAAAGAATATTTTGAATTTGAATTTGAATTTGAATTTGAATATGACAAATAATATAATGACGACATGGTAGCGTTTATTTTAAATTTATACGTTTTCTAAATAAGTATAAACATTAATATATTTTTTTTATGTTAATACCTAGTACAATTCCTATATTAATAATATATTGTTAGCGTACTCGTGTAAAAGAGGGTAGATTTAGGTGAAAAAGATGATAAAAGCAGTAGAGTTGTGTCAATCGGGGGCTATTGCTTGTCGACAACGGCCCTTATTGGAAGGAAACTAGTGTGAAGTATTGTTATTAGGTGATACATGTCACTTATTGCAATTACGTAGTATCCCTTTCCAAATAGTTTAGAAACATATGGACGATGTGTGTTTTTATCGTGTTTTTTTAAAAACTATAACCGCTTCCTATTTCTAACAACATAGTACATATTGAAACCAGTCGTGACGCATGGACACAAAGTGTGACTGTAAACGCGACTGTTGGGGTTGTGGGTTTGATCCCTACTCGGAAAATTTATTTTCATTTATATTTCTTCTCTCTGGTGTCGAAGTAAAGCGCGGCGTCGAGTTCCACCACTCAACACGCAATGCCTCCAAAATTTGGCGGAAAGTGGGAAACCAGTGTCCTAACACTAAGTTTCTACTCTGCCTTCGATGCTGTGTGCAGGATACTGTGTGAAGTCGATTTATTTATTTATTTTATAAAAATATTTTCTTTACCTGTAGCCAGTTACAAAGTGTGTATATGCTACTGCAATCCAATTATGGTGTGCCTTTATAATTTGAACTTTCATATTTTCTTGCCATGTGTTTACTAAAAATAAATAATATTTTTTACTGAAATGAACATTATGTTCAAGATATAAATTATTTTGATTCATTATAAGAAATTTTACTCACTTTCAGGTGGACGCAAACCTTTGTGACTATCTGTGTTACCTAACGAAGCTGCTCTTGAGTGTCCACGGCCACATCGGCTAAAATATAAAAATATATTATTTATACTTATTATATCACAATATGTTTTACAGTTAAACCAATTATGAACATTGGTATAACTTTAAGACCACTTTTTAATAATAACAACAAAAATTTGTATACAATAACTTGGCAAAGTTAATATGTAATAAATGACAACATAAGACAATACAAAAAAAAAACATGTAAATATTAAAATCTATATTTTTAACTGCAATGAAAACAGAAGGATGTTATAATTTTGTTGTGTCGATGTATATGTATGTTTGTCTGTTGAATAGTAGGTTCCAAACACAAGAACAAATTTTGATAACTTTTTTTGTTTGATCTGTGATTTATTTGAGAGGGTTCAGCCATATGTAAATGATCTTCTTTTCTAGTTGTTTGTTTACTTTTTAGAACTTTTTATGTAGGGAGTTTTTAATTATCAAATATTATTTCATTGTAAAAAAAGGTATTATAAATTCAACATAAAAAAATGAATAAACCTTAATTGGTCTTGGGAAGGTATCCTGCCCACAGTACGTAGATCTAAAGAAGAATTCCTAGAATGTGTCCTATTAGCTGCCACATCTGTGTTGGATGCTGTAGAGTTCTTTCTTGATACACTATTACCATTCCTACTACTACTGCTGTTTGGAAGTGGTCCATTTACTGAAATTAAATGTATGAATAAAATATAATATTATAACTTTTGTAGTTCAGTGGGAGCACATGAATGTAAAAGAGATCATTGTGGGTTCAATCTCACTCAGTGGAATGTTTATATTTAAATTGTTTTTATTTCTCTGTTCTAGTAAGCAAAGCATAGGCTGAGGTTAACTATTTAATATCACAAATTAGACAAAAAGTGGGGAACAAAGTGTCTTAACATTAGGTTCCTTGTGCCTATCTTGTTATGCAGAAAAAAATATTAAGTGAACTTGGCAAAAAGATTAATAATTTTTATAAAATACTAACAATAATATTAATTTTAAGTCCTCCTCACTATTAAATAATAATTAAATAATTCAATTAATAATAACAGCATAAAATACTCACAAGGTGGAGGTAAATATCCATAAAACAATACATCTCCACAAGATGAATGATTCATCTCATCACAAAGTGCAAGTCTTCTGCTTAATGGTGTGATACCGAAGTAATCACATTCATGCCTGAGAGCTCTTATATTTACATTGTTAAGATCTATATCCCTTGTTCTTAGAAAATTTAAAATCAATCCAAATAAGTTGGGATCCCTGTCTATGAATATTGCCCCAGTCTCATCCCTGACCGTTGGAATCCGACCACTTAGGAGAGCAGTGAAAAATGTATCCGGGACCCATGTCAGTGTATGCCATGAAGTTGAAAATCTACAAACATATTAATTAATAATCAATACTTAAAATAAGGATTGTAAATAAATAAGTAATAGTTATCAAGTGTAGTAACAGAAGCAAATACAAAAAGTAAGGAATACAATAAAATCAAAATCCTACCTTGTACCTCCGATATTTAAGTTAACGATTTCTTGATAGTTAGACATTTAATATAACAAGTGACCTATGAAATGTCTATGATAAAATAATAAATACACACAATTTATTAATATTTTCTAATTTCCAAAATAATACTTAAAGCAATTGACAAGCTTCGTAATCAAACAAAAGTCAAGCAAGACGTCAAAGTCAAAAGCAGCTGTCGCTTAAAATAATTTCTATTTCAGATGTAATATCACATTCTATTATGTACGTTATGCTTTAAAATGAATAAACAAGTAAATAATAGATGGTTTTTAACTTAACTTGAATAAATAAAAAATATATAATATATGAAAACTTACATTATTCTTATATTTCAACACCTGTCAAAATTTAAAACAGTTGTTATTCTGTTATCTGTACTTAAACTTCAAATGGCATTAAGCAAAAACACGTAAACTTAAATTAATTGATTTTTATTATTTTTTCATATAAGTTCATCTAAAAGAATAATATATTTTTATTTTAATTAAGATAACACGCCTTTTAGAATGGTATAAAATGATTATTCAATTTATAATAATACACATATTTACTTATTAATCATGATAGAACTCTCAGCCAAACTCAATACTGGCACTGTATATTTAGCTGGCGAAGCTTTAGAATGTTGTATCACATTTTGCCATACACCACAGCCTGAACATAGAAACTCTCAAAGTCACAGGTAATTGTTTTCCATCTCCTAAATTAAAGTTACTGTTGGTATTAGGGCAACAAGTAGTTCTTGAGGTCACATAAATTATAGTTTTGAATACTTAATAATGTGTAAAAGTAGAAACATATTTAGCATTTCATGAATTTACTGTGTTGGATGTGATGGTCTTAATATATTGCCGAGCAGGGGCCTGGGCTTGCAACCCAAGAGTAAGCATAAAGAGCTCTTATGAAATGTGTATCAATGCTTCCCTTTTTTATCCAAGCTCTCTAACCAAATTTGAAATGATCCTACTATTGCTGCCTTTGATATGTGAAAAGGTCAAGATCTGTACCTCTTGATGCTACTTAGCCATGCATATAAATTAATTGTAAACCTATTTTTAGTTAGTTCATTTATGTGTTCTAAATACTAAGCTGTTTACTTTAAATAAGTATTTACTTTCAAATTATCATCTTTAGCTATATTTGTTTTAATGGAAGTATAATTTCTACTAATATTATGGGTTTTATTTTTTGAAGTAAATAGAAATCTCAATTCTGGATTACAAATATTGACATCCTCAAAAATTTTCTAATTTTTTATATGTGTATATCAAGAAAGAAAAAGTTAAAGCAGTGTCAGGTTTTATTTTACCATTTTTACTGAAAGATATAATTTTAATGTTATATAAACTAATAATTTTTAAATTAACATTTTAGTGATATCTTAGAAAATTTGGCATGGGCTTCTGCACAGATACATTGTTTTTACTCAACATCAAAAAATACTCCAGATAAAAACAATGTTGTTGAAAAAACAACGGCTTTGGAAGTTACATCATGTGATATTGGTGATGTCATCTTTCACACCAAGCCTAAAATTCTATTCTGTGACTTAACCATTCCATTAGGAGAAACAAAAACATGTAAGTAAAGAAGTAATATTAAATGTCAATACCCTGTTTTAAATATAATTTAATTAATTAATTTATTCTAGTTTGGTACAGAGAATCCTTGCCTATTGAAGCTCCACCTTCATACAGAGGCACTGCTATTAAATATTCTTATAAAATTACAATTGCGACACAAAAAGTTGGTTCTCATATAAAAATGGTTAGAATACCATTTAGAGTTTTGCCCATAAGCCCAATAATTAATATGCAAGATTTAGCTGTCTTATGTGGCAATGAAACTACTGAAGAGTTGCAACCAACAAATCCATTTTCTGAAGAAAGAAAAATTGAAACACCTTTAAGTATGGCTTTACAAGTACTACAGGTAAAATTTTATCAGAAGCCTAAATATTGACCATCTCATTATCAACCAGAGACTGGTGTGGTGCAGTTGTATAGTTTCTGTATGTAATCACTAAGGTTGTGGATTCAATTTCCACTCAGGTCAATTAATTATTTTGATTTTCTTTTATCCATGAGGCCAGTTGTGGCGCAGCAGCACAAAGTGTAAAATCAACTGGTCATAAATTCGATCCCCTCTTGAGGAGATGAAATATTTACTTAAATTTATATTTCTATCTCTTCACTCTGGTGTCGAGGCTAAGCGCAGTGTTAAATTCTGCTCCTTAACATGCAATGCCTCCAGAATTCGGCAGAAAGTAGGAAATGGAGTGTCTTACACTAGGTTCCCTTTGCCTATCCTGCTGTGTGTGGGATACAGCGTGAAGCTGATTTATTTATTTATCTCAAAAATGGATGGAAAGAGGGAAACAGAGTATCTAACACATTCCCTGTGCCTACCCTGGTAATGGAATAATGAAATAAGAGTATAATGCTAAAGAGGAAAAAAAATACTTACTATCATTCAATGTTTTTTTAGAACCTTACAGCTAGAAGAAGTCCAAACTCATACATGATTACCAATGCCAGAGGAAAAGTTGGCAGGTTTTGTTTATTTAAATCAGCATATAAATTAGGGGAGGATATTGTTGGTACTTTTGACTTCTCTGTTGGCACAGTCACTTGTATGCAGGTAATGCTTTACCAATGATTTAAAAATATTAAAAAATTAAGCTAAAATATCTAAACTGTATAGAGATTTATACAGTTTAGATATCTGCAAATTTTATCTGTATTTTTTTATTTTTAGGTATCTGTGTCATTACAACCAGAAGAAGTGACAAGGAATCAATCTCCAACTAAAAATGTAAATAAAGAGAATAGTAGTAGGTCAATGACAGTGGCCAGATATCATGAAGTCACTGTAGGCCTCACACATTCTCAACTTATTTTACCAATACCTTTACATATCACTCCAGCCTTTGATGGTGATGAAGGTAGTTTATTAATAAGTAATTTAATTATGCTATATTTATTTTTAATTAATTTTAGATGTAATAATTATATGATCATTTTTAGTGTCCCTTAGTTGGCGGCTCCACTTTGAGTTTGTGACAAGTAATGAAAAATTATTTCCTAATACTGAGGACAAAGATTGGAATGCACCTCTAAATGTACCTATAGAAACCATGGTGTGGAACTTGCCTGTCAAAATTTATTCCACTCTTCCCAAACAAATCTCTCAACAAACCGGTGGTAGTGATAACTACACTTTACACATCAAATAAAACTAAATATTATTTAAATAAGTATATATAACAAAATTGATTTATTTGTTTTATTCTTCTACAGATTCCTTATCCCAATCTTTCATTTTTGCACCCATCATAAAGTCATCTCTGAAAAACAATAATTCATGTTCAATATTTTTATACCATATTTCAAGATTATAAATCTTTACACACACACATACACATTTTCCTGCATAGTACAGTAGGTAAATAAGTCGTAGTGCTGACACTATGTCTCACTGTTAGCCCAATTTAACACCATATTTTGTCAACCAGTATTTTTACAAATCTTATATATTGTTGGGGATCAACACTACCATCATGCTTATAGCTAAGTTTGCTCACAAAAGCTATAATTTTTTGTAATATATGTGAAATTTAAATATAATAAATACCTTAGTACATTCCACTTTGGCTTTTCTTCTGATTTAACCTTCTCATCTTTCAAAGTTTTTGTTTGTTCTTCTACAACTATTGATTTAGACTGACCCATGAGTGTGTCTAAGAAAGTTCTTTTGTCAAATTTCTTTAATATTTTTTCTTTTTTACTTTCTGGCACATCCTTATTTAATTCTTTTTCAAATGTTTTTTGCTGATTTCTTACTGCATTAAATAATTGAACCACACCTTTAGTAGCCACTTTAGCTAAAAGTCTTTCTCTATCCTTTTCAAGAATGTTAGGTTTTACTCTAACTGATGATGTTTTATCGATTTTCTGAAAAGTACAGTGATTTTTTAATACTTAAAATAATTTATTATAAATCTTTAAATAGATTAGTTATTACTTACTTTCTTTTTTGCGGGAGGTTGTGTTTCACTTGATTTATTTAGTGCAATATCTGGTTTTGCTTCTGATTCCTCCTCTTCCCCAACTACTTCAAAGGACGGTTTTTCTTCTTTTTCCTTTTTTACAACATCTGCTAATTTTTTAGCTCTCGATAACACTAATGTCTTTTTGTTTTTAGGTTTATTCGATCCAAGTATTTTGGCAATTGAGTCGGCCCAACCTTCATTTTTCATTATAAGATCGTCATCACTTTCGTTATCATTATCACTTTCTTTATTTTCATCATCAACATCATCAGAAATTTCACCTTCATAGTCAGATTCTTCAGCTTCTTCACTGGATGTATCGGAATCTGACACTGAAATAAACTTTTAGATAACATTTCAATATTTATAAAATAAATATATTTAAAAAAAGATATTCAATACCTGATACTTTAACAGTCGGTTTAGCCATTTCTTCAGCGATAACCATTATCTAATATCTATTTAAATTAGAATTTCATTTAAGTGTAAGTGGCTTGATGTATTTAGTAAATATATAGTTTTTAAATACTGTAATATATTCCCCCACGTGCTAATGTTGTTAATTTGTTATGATTTTTGGCGTTTCTATTTCGTCTTCTATTGTCTATGTGACATATGTAATATGTTTCTTGAAAGTGACCACAGAATACATTTATAGGTATAAATAAAGTATATTTAAAGTTAGTATACCGTACACATTACAAAGAAAAACAAACATAAAGAATAATATTATTTATCAGAAGTGGCTCTGCTACCTTTATTCAGGTTCAGTTAATTAAATTATATAGTACAATTAAAAAAATATAGCTCACTCACTAGTGTGTTAATTATTAACGTGAAATGGAACGCTGGATGTTTTTAAAAATATAGTACAGCTGATCGTCAAAAGGACGAAGTTTCATGGAAAATGGTGGATTCGCTTCGATAATGGCGAATATTGCAAGTCCGTTTACATATATTACAAAAAGAGAATATGGATTTTTACATAATCTTAAAGGACAATTATTTAATAAGCGCCTGGACGCAGCGAAAAACTTGTATCGTCGCGATTTAGTTTGTCATTTTGGATGTGTTAATGCAATTGAGTTTTCTGGCAATGGCGAATTACTCGTATCAGGTAATTAATAAACATTTATAATAATTAGGTTTATGTATTAAAAGTATGGTCTGCGTAAAATTCCAACTATTTTAACAATGAAGATTCTACTACAGTTACTTTGGTAGGTATCTTAAAAATATAATCATAACAACTAGTATGTTGTCAAGAAAATACTTCCTATTTTTATCCATAATGAACCTTAACTAGACTATCTTGTTCAACTTTTCGTTTTATATTGATTACTATTATTTATTTTTAATATTTTCATATTAATATGTTGAAATTATAGGTGGTGATGACAGAAGAGTTATGTTATGGCAATTTGGAAAAGCTATTCTTGATTATGACAAGCCTGAACCCATGAAAGCTATGCATCAGTCTAATATATTCTGCTTGGGTATTACATCTGATAGCAAAAAAATATATTCTGGGGGAAATGATGATATAGTAAGTATTAAAATGAATAAAAAATAAATTTAAACAATACCATATTTTATCTTATATAAAAGAATATCTATATTAACATTATTATTTTTTAATTATGAATCTGCAATGCTTCTTATGACTGTAAATATGATAATTGAGGGTTCAATTCCTACTTGGGGCAATCATTTACTTTATTTCCTCTTTCTAGTTGCAAGACAAAGTGCAGAATTAAGTTCTCCAATCATTATACAATAACATATCAGTCAGTTAGTCATTATACAATATTAAAAATTGGACAAAAATTGAGAAATGGAGTGTCTTAACAAAAAATTCCTTCTGAATATGCTGCTATATGCAGAATGCAGTGTGAAGTTAAAAAATGTTTTTATATTGTTCAGGTAATAGTCCATGATTTAGAAAGAAAGCATCCTCTAGAGGTGCTTCGGCATCAAGAGGCTGTATGCAGCTTGAGTATTGATCCATTTAATGAGTGTGTTTTGACCACAGCTGGAAATGATGGCAGATTATTGGTATTTGATACTCGACGATCTGATCATGGTAAATATAATTTTCTAGTTATTTAAATTTTAGTATTTATAGACATATATGCCAAAGTTTCTATAGCAATTAAAAAGAGATAATATTAAAAGAATAATAAAAGTTTACAGTTCTTTTTCTGACATTTATAATATATATAAAGCAAATGAGATCAGTTCTATAAATATTTTATTTGTTTAGATAGTTGTTTTACTTTAAGGTTTATTATATTGAATATATACTAATTTTATTGTATTTTCATTTTTGATGTTTGCAGAATCTCTAGTTATATCTCGCAGCCGTAAAGCATTCCATGGTGTGATGTTTCATCCGCAGCAATTGGGTGTGCTAGTTTCCGCTAATGCCAGAGATGGTGTAGCACTGTGGGATCTGCGGTCAACTAAAAAGTTAGTTATAATTTTTATTCAATTCATGTTATTTCCTACATATAGCAAACTAGGCAGCGAGAACTTAGTGCTCAGATAATCTATTCTACACTTTACGTTTTTGTGCTTTGGAAGCTTCTGTTTGCAAGTGCGACAAAGACTGACAATAATGCTATTGTAGTAGATCTAAATCCCTTTTAAGTAAAATTTGTTATGATAAGACAAAATGTTGAATTAGGTTCTGCCATTTGCATATTAAGCAGAAACAGAGTACCTGATCACTACTTTCTTTTTGACTATTCTGTTTTATCTGGTATATGGAAGGAAAATATAAAATTTTATTGTCCTAAAATTAAATTAAATTAAAAATTAAAAAATCTCCTATTCTATGTTTTATACTTGTATGTTACCTAAATAAACGCGAACATACAACATATTTTGTATGTTCTCGTATATGTCCATGGTCTATCTGTGACCACGGACTACTGCAAAGTGTATGAAATGTCGGTCAGATTTTGTTTCGCTTAATATAGCAATATGTGACTTATAAAATAATCTTTTTTTGATTTCTTTACCTTTTATCTCATGACTCCATGATAGGCTCCATCTTCCTACCTTACTACATGCGAGATACAGCGTGAAACTGAAAAAAAAAATTTAAATATTAAACTAAATTATCAATGAATTATTTCAAGTCCCGTAATCCGGTACGTCGGTAACAACGGATCATGTCAGAACAGTATGAGCGTGAGATTCAACAGGACCGGCACGCATATACTCGCCCTCCGGCGCCGCCTGGCCCCGGTACTCTACTCTCTACATTCACCGGAGCCAGTGGCCGAGTTCTACCATCAGGACTATTATAACTCGTGCACTATGAAAAGTTGTTGTTTTGCCGGAGAGAATGATCAATTTGTAGTGTCTGGTTCGGATGATTTTAACCTATATATGTGGAAAGTGCCTGATACTGGTGGTGGGTTTGGTGAGTTTATTTTTATCTTGTACTAATAGAAATATGTTATTTTTTTGTTTTTTAGTATAACGCTATATCTCTTATAAAGCGGGGTAGGCATAGGGAATATTGTGTTAAGACACTCCATATCCAATGCATATAAAAATTTTCCAGTGTAGAAAATAATTAATTCATTGAATGTGAATCAAACCCACAACTGTTAGTGCTGTTTACTGCGCCACAACAATGGCCTCATATTTTCTTTATATATTTTTTTCTTACTTATTATACTTTTTTATTTGATTTTATATTGAATATTTTAAGTTGGACGTATTAAATTTCATATCTTTTTACAGAAAGTATATTTATTATTTTAACCATTTCAATAGTAAGTCTTTAAAGATCAAGTTACTGTTTGCATTTAATAGATATTTTTTTTAATAAATATTTTTTTTGTGGCTAGTAAATTCGTAAATATAATACTTTGATAGAATCAACAATTATTTATTGAGGCCGTCACGATGCAGGGAGCAATTTTGGGATCGATTCTAAATTGGAGAAACTAATTATTTTCATTTCTTAACTCCGGTAATAAAATAAAGCGCGGCGTTGAGCACCGCTACTATACAACATACATACAACCGCTACTATGCACGTGGAGACCGAAAGTATTTTAACACTAGGCCTCCCCTGCCTCTGCAATTTTTCCGACTTTCATACCGTAATATATTCTCGAACATAATAATATTAGAGGATTTTGTTTGGTTGTATGTATCATAAATTTTCTTGCTGTTTCCAGATACAGTAGTGGAGCCGCCTCATATAGTGCTCTACGGTCACAGATCGATAGTAAATCAAGTGCGATACAATTCACATTACTGCCTCATTGCATCGTCGGGAGTCGAGAAAATTATTAAGGTAATTTTTAAATGTTTTTAAAATCACTTAACTATGTTATATTCTTAAAAAAAAAATCAACAATTTTTTTATGTTATTGTACGACTATAATATTGAAATAGCAAACTTCGATTTGACGTGAATTAAAGATATAAAAATGATTAAATATTATTATTATATTTCTCGTTCATAATTCTCGGGTTCAAAAGAACCCGGTCATTTGGAAGGATTGCGTCCGCGGGGATACAGGTCTAACACGTAGGAGGCCCCTAAGAGAATGTTAATATTTTTACTGTGACGTATTATCCGATATCCATCTCTGAGTAACCGGCAATTGTCTAAAGATAAAAATAAATAAAATAAATCTGCTTCACCCTGTATAATATAAATTTAAGTAAATATTTCATCTCCTCGAGTGGGGATCGAACCCACAACCAGTCGATTTTACAGTGACACTTCATGCTGCTGCGCCACGACTGGCCTCTGCCTAAAGATGATCACGTAGGAACTATGGAAAACATGGAAACCTAAATTCGGATTATAGAATGGAGTTTAGATGAATTAGTCGCCCGCCGTTTCAACGTCTCAAATAGAATAGTTGGCGGACGGTGAATCGCCTCCCACTAGATGGGCCCCCACAAAGCGATATCGGCGTGGTGGGCTAAGGGTGACTTAAGAGCCGGTTTCATCATCACTGGGGAACTACCCCACCCCACTATTACGTTTATTGACCACTTCTTTTCCTCTGAAGGACTTAAATCCGTGGGGTTGCCATTCCCCAACAGCTCGCCATAAGCTGCTTGGGCTTATTGTTATTATTATTCTAGAATTATTACCTATTTTACTAGCAGTGATAATAATTTTTTTTAACAATTATTATGTTTTTAGAGTGTTATTCCACTCTTAAGAAAGAAAGAAACTTATTTAAAAAATGTCCTAGTAATGTAACAGTACTTTGATTAATTGATTTTTTATTGAATATATTGATTATTTTCCGTTTTTAAGCCAAATCGTACAAATTGTAGGAGGACCTTTTAATTTTTTTCGCAATATAACACGTTTTTCTTTTATTCTTTAAACCATACTAACTTCATCATAATAAAACAATCAATATTACACGTTAATAAACGTTAGTTTTTGCCTAGATATGGTCACCACTGGAGTATCCTAAAATGCGGGGCGCGCTTCTGGAAGAGGCCCAGGGCTCCGATAATCCGCGGGAAATATACAGCCACGAGGATTATGTGTCACTTGTACATCACAGCGGACAGGTTTGTTGTTTTATATATGAATATATAATGCTACTACTTTTTGTCTAGAGAAAGGCAGAGTGGACAGAGTGCCAAATACTACGATCTTTAAATATCTGTCCACTGGGCGTCTCATGCTTTTTATGTGACTTTTTTCCAGTACCATCTATATTGTTTTTTCTTGAAAGTCAATCAAGGTCTTCCATTGCCATCTCTTACCACACACTCATCGTTCTATCGGTGATTCGACATGTTCAAATCACCTAAACAATATTCGTCAGTCTCTTTAGCTGCGGCAGTGTTTCGAGATTGATATGACATGGGTACCTTCGAATACCTTAGTCTGTAAACGTAACGCTGCAAACCTCTAGTGTAATTACTTAATATTAGGAAAAAGAAACTCGATATAAATAATATTTATTCTCTTCTTTTATATTTATTCTTTATATTTTTTTGTCTACTTTGCTGTACAAGAATATCTTGTTACAACAGCTTACAGATTAAGGCATTTATTTTTTTTATTTTCTAGTATTTATCGCACAACTACGCGGAACAGTCGACGAGCGAGGACCCTCGCATGATGGCGTTCTTCGACTCCCTAGTTCAGAGGGAGTTGGAGTGTCTCGCTGAGGAAACCGACTCCTTGGACGGTTCAAGTTCAGCCTCGGCACGTGGGAACATGTCTGATACGAGTGATAGTGATCAAATTATTGTAGATTTCTTGCATTTGGCACAAAAACGAGGTGTGTATACATTTTAGGTTTCAGTATTAGTTAATATACATATGTATGTATGTATATATATTCTATTTACATATTATAAGCGTAATATATACTTTTAATTTAAAAGTAGGTTTCTGCATCCAATTTTTTTTATTCAGACCAAAGAAGACAAAGTAGTAAGAGTCTTAATTAAATTTTCTTGATAATGTAATTACTTTTGCTCGTAAGTTTCATTATCTTTGTTAAATAAAAAAAGTTGAACCTTGCAATTTGCAATTATTTGTTGTCACAAAATGCCTTATTGCGACTTACTTATAAGAGATATATCATACATACATACAGGTGTCGTGAACTTTATTTTAGAACTAATAAAACTGAATGTTGTGTACAATGTACTTACATACACAGGGTGGAAGTGTCAGCGTTCCTTTTACGTGAACAGTATATAGGGTAAAAAATTTGAAACCCATACCTAAAGAAATTCATCAAGATACCTCAACAGCTTAGACGTAGGATTTTTTTTCATTTCACGATGGTTATTCATACCTGTATTTCGTGTGACGCAGTTACGAATAGATACCAATAACGTAAACACATACTACTACAAAAATACTACTAAAGACCAACAACTTTGAACTTTGCCTCCAATACCTACGACTCGATTTCGGAATGAGGCGTATGCGTGCGTGCGTCGTTCTTAACAAATGGCGTTTTATATTACAACAATAATTTTATTATTGATTTTGTTTGAAAAAATCACTTTTTCGTTTTTGATTTTTTTTTAAAAATTGTATTAGGCTTTTATAAAGAAGTTAAAACTGTGGTTTCATTTAAAGTGTTGTTGTCAAAAATACTCTATATATTTCTATTTCTTCGCTCTGGTGTCGAGGCAAAATCACGGCGTTGAGTTCCGCCACTCAACACGCAATGCATCCAGAAAAGTGTCGGCGGAAAGTGGGTAACGGAGTGTCTTAACACTAAATTTCCTCTTAGTACTCTGTTGTGTACGGGATGCAGCGTGAACCTGTTTTTTTATTTATTTTTAATCTCTTCCCAATTATAAGTCACATGTGGTGGTTCCTTTTCCACTTCTCTCTACTCTGGTTGTCGTGAAAGCGTAGTAAATGAAACTTATGTTCACATTTGTAAATAATAAAATTGTAACCTAAAATATTGAAAAAAAGGAATGTTGAGTTTCTTGCCGGCTCTTGACAGCAAAATTGCCTTCCGAGCCGGTGGTAGGTTTATGTCCGTTCGACGATTCAAAAGTGCTTGAATATTTAAAATAATATTAAATATTTTTCTTTTAGCGAATGCAAATGGCACACGGATTCAAAGATGTCCAAACAGGCTGGCGCGGCTCGTCGCCTCGCGTTATCCAAAGGGAGTGCGATCTCAGAAGCGTGGTTCTCTTAGGTGAAGGTTTTTGTTTGTGCTGTTATATGTTTTTTTGAATATAAAAAGCAAATGCATATAAAGTTCCTGTTTGTCATTTAATCTCATGTATTTATAATATACACATACAGCTTCACGCTGTATAACGCATATGCAGTAGCAGGGTAGGCAGAAGGAACCTATTTTTAAGACTCCTTCCCCCTGCATCGCCTAATTTATCGAGGTGTGCTAAGCGGCGGAAAGCCGCGCTTTGCCTATACCAGAGAGTAAAATAAACATAACTATAATCATTCCTCCGAATACAGATCAAAACAACAACTTAGACAGTCTCAAATCATCACAGCGGCTTCACCAAAATAATTTATTATTATGGTGAAGCCGTAATTTATATAATAATATCGAACTTATATTTTTACATAAGCCATTAATAAAAAAATGTAAATTGAATTGAACAGAAGGAACAAGCAATCCCGAGCGTGTGTAAGCAAGCCAGCCAGCAAGCCGCCGCCGAGCACCAGCAACAAGGGCAAGCGCACGGCGCTGCGGCGCGCGCGCGGCCCGCGCCGCCCCGCGCCCCGCGCGCGCCTCTCCGCGCCCTCCAGCGAGCGCACCGACTCCGACGAGCCCGCGCACTGCCTGTACAGGAACCCTGGCAGAGTAAGGGAATAAATACAAAAAAGACACTCTGTTCCCTAGTTTGGAGGGAAGAAATAAAAATAATTCTTAATAAGTCTGTAGTGAATATTTTATAATCTCTTTTAGAACACCTAAACGAAATACACACAAATACATATAAACTAATATTATATTATTACATTATATAAACTATTTACAGAATTGCTACGTTTAAAGAGTCGGTCAGACAAGCGCTTGCGACGTTCACTTGTATATCTATTGCACTCTTTGCTTGCATTCAATTTTAAGCCTTATCTTGTCTATTACGTGTCTGTTTCGCTTATCTATTTCTTTTGGTATTTCTTTAAATTTCTTTCTTTGCTTCTGTGAGTGTAAAATTATTCTCTTTTTGTGTATCTTGTGTGTTAAATAAATTTGGACAATATTTCCACAACATTTCTTAACTTTAATTTTACTCCATAATCAAATATATATAAAATATTATTAAATAGATTTGTATATCACAAACTGCTATAAGTCTTCCTACTACGCCATGACAGCCCATACTTACTCTTTAGTACATACAATATTGTTTTTCAGATAGTGAGGCCATTACGAAGAAGGGTAAACGTCACGAGGAGCAATAAAAGGAAAGGCCGAGTCGCTGGTTATATTAAAATTGTAACTTTCAGGAATAATGGTATGCAATATTTTTTAATATTTTGTACACATATTAAAGTTTTGATATATATACTTACTATACTTACTATATTTTTTACTATTTTAGGTCACACATTAGCTCAAGACAGTAGTGATAATAATAATTATACAAATTTTGACAATTTTGAAGAAAATCTAGCTTTACCTAGCACAAGTACAGGTTTGTAATCTTTTTAAAATTCTATAAATCTTTTTAGTGGAACCAGCTCCTATATGTCTCCTATATTCTTATCCTCATCTTATGGGATGCCATCTAACTTTTGAGTGTTCTGACCATGAGCGTATCTACAGATATTTTCTGGGTGAGGACTGGACTTTCGTTTTGAAAAGATATATTCGCGTAAACATAGTTTTTTTTAATGGGACAATTTTTTTGATTGTAAAGTTTCTGAGGTGGATACCAGACTATTCTGGCGTGGTCACCCTGGACCCCCTATACCTACGCCCCTGGTTCTACCCAATAAAATAAAAATCTTTACATATAGTTTTCTAATCAATTAGGGTTCTATCTTATATCTATTGTTTGAAATTATGCAAGAATACTGTATATGTTTGCTAAATTTCAAAATTGCAGGTTACAGGGGCCAAAGCAATTCGGCACTATTCCGAATAGCTGAAGTCGATTCCGACGATGACCTATCAGTGGGTAGTAGACCGATATCACCCCGCAATCAGAATATGAATGGTGTACCTAACAACCTGATAAATATCGTTCCTACACCCATAAATGGTTCTAGAGATCCCTTGGCTGATTCAGGACGAATGGAACGGCCTGAGTTCGAGAGAAATTCCACTACAGCAACAGAAAGTAGACTGAGAATGAATTTAAGAAGAGTAAGAAGAAATGGTAGACTGAGTATACAGCGTTCAGATTCAAGTGAATCGCCTCCACATAAAGATCAGGCGGACAGGACATCGACAGTGCCTGACAGGTTGTCCCCTAAAGTACACTATAACAGAACGGTAGCGAGGCTTATGAATGAAACAAATGAAAGTGAACTGGAAAGCAGCTGCAGTACGGAAGGCAGCCTCTGGCCCCCAGATAGACAAAGGGCGAAAAAACCACGTCGCAACTACAGAAATCACATGGAATCTGATTCTAACTGAGAGAATAGCTGATTATTGTAATTGTGTTCTATGATATATTAGTGGTGTAATATGGAGAACGGAGTGTCTTAACACTAGGTTGCTTCTGCCTACTCTGCTATATGCGGGATACAGCGTGAAGAAAAAAAGATGTAGTTATCCTACTTAAAGTGGTGACCACCAAGGACTCGTTTGTTAAGCAATTTTGACTACATTATTCTGTGTATATATTTGTGGCTTCGTGACTACGACATATTTCTAATATGGTCTTGTGTAATGTAAACAACTTCTGATATTTTACTTTACACTTCTTACAGGTTTCCAACGATTTTATAATGGATTAAGTTAAAATATAAATATATACTAACCATTTGGTTGTATTTAAAGATATAAGACCTTTTTTATATTACGATCAGTAAATCAATTCTATTTCATTGTACATACTTATTTTATTAACTATTTCTTATCAGTTATCACTTAGCATTTTCTAGTGTCGTTGAATAGTAGAAGAGCCTTCTTTCTGTTTTTTTTTTGGTTTCATAGTTTATTTTAAAAATATATGTGATTTATTATTAAATTAATTAGGATTAAGGTGTATTAATATTCTCCTTAAATGGTTGTTAGCATATATTCATGCTGAAAAATACATTAATCATACCTATTATATATATAGTGTTTTATTTATATAAACCTGTGTATCATAAAAATACTATTAAGATAAAGATAAAAATCAGATGAAAAAATACAGGGTGGAAGTGTCAGCACCACTTTAAATGAAACCACAGTTTTAACTACTCTATAAAAGACTAATACAATTATTAGGATTTTTTTTTCCAAAAGTTAAAAAGTATTTTTTTTAAAGTAATGTCGCACGCACACACAAACCTATCAAAGGGAAATCGCCGCATATACCTCATTCCGAAATCGAGTCGTAGGTATTGGCGGCAAGGTTCAAAGTTGTTTAACCTTTAGTAATATTTTTGTAGTAGTATGTGTTTACGTTATTGGTATCTATGCGTAACTGCGTCACACGAAATACAGGTATAGATAAACATTGTGAAAGGAAAAAAAAAACCTACGTCTAAACTGTTGAGGTATTTTGATTGACTTATTTAGGTATGGGTTTAAAATATTTTACCCTGTATTTTGTTCCCGTAAAAGGAGCGCTTACACTTCCACCTGTATATTTATTTTCAAATCTAAATCAGTCCTCGTAACGCTAAGGCCCAATGTGCTGATATTGGGCGCGACTATAAAGTGTGTTTTGGAAGACTAGCGATACGACATATGGGGTTTTTTAATGGTTAAAGCGCAAATTTGTGTCCTTATGGGGTTGAATTGAACCAGGTTCCTTTCACTTCATTTGCAAACAGTCCCGAGAGAAGCCTCAACTGAAGACACAAGCTTATTTCGGCACTGGGCGACGTTTTTCTGAGAAAAACTTGCGCGGCCAGAGTAAACAATGTCCACTGTGCTATCATCTGCATAACAATGAATGCTAGAATCTTCTAACATGTCATTGATTTGCAGAAGAAACAGCCTTCACTGGCAAATATTCTGAGCAAAAACCGTCAACAACGACCTTGCTGCTGCGCCCAGTGAGAAATCTGGAGATCCACATGCATAAATTCTCGGAAAGCCCATAGGATAGAAGTTTAGCAAGGAGCGCTTTATGCCAAACTCGATCAAAGACCTTCACCATGTCTAAACTAACTGCCAGGCCCTCTGCTTTGCTTTTGATAGCCGCAGCCCAGCGGTGGGTTAGGTTAAACAGAAGATCACCGGTTGAGCGACCATTATAGCAGCCATTGTGGTCATTATCAATCTAGATCAGGGGTTCCCAACCTTTTCTTGATCAAGGACCACTTTTATCATTCTTGGTAGTAGGGACCACTATGCATGTAGGTATAATAAAAAATAACTGAGATAATTAAAAAGGAACTTCGCCTCACTATCCCGTCATAAAATTAAAATCGCTCGCGGACCATATTTAGGCTTTTGTGGACCACTGGTTGGGAACCACTGATCTAGATAAAGCTAGAGTTGGCTGGTAATGCTCTCCATCACTTTCGAGAGTAGGGGTAGCAATAGGCCTGTAGTTAGATGGATCGGAACCATCACCGTTCTTCGGGATCGGGTAGATCTTCGGGCACTCTTCCACAAGTCTACGCTGACTGAGTAAGAGTCCATAGTCGAGTTCGAAGTGAAGAAAGCGTAGTAATTTCTCTTTAGACGTATGGGCCAAGATGTCATTTCCTGTGTAATGCCGGAAATGAAGGCTGGCTAAAGTTGCCAAGTGAAGCCTTTGAGAGGGCCCAAAACTCATGAGTACCAGACGGGTAGATCTCAAGCTTCTCACCTATTTTGGGGATACACTCGGACCTTACTCTGGTAATTTGGTCTCTCTCTCTCTCTCTCTGGGTCTTTTATACTTCCTCTTTGAGGCTTTCGCCTTCGGATTCTTACCCTGTGTTAAAATAAGTACAGAAAATAAAATGTTTTCAAAAAATGGATAAAAACGCCTATTGACTTTTTTCTACTTAGATATTTTATTTAAAAAAGTATATGTATTAAACGTATAATTATACAATGAATTATATTAATTAATACTAGTTAATCCAAAAAAGAAGATTGTAAGAGTACAGCATTAAGGATTTGCTAAATGCCATTGTAAGTTTTTATATGTTGTTAAATAAATAAGTACAGTGTCGTAAACTTTATGTTGAATATCATTCTGAATTTTTATCATTACATAATAAACTGAGTGAGGCCAGTCGTGGAGTAGGGACACAGAGTGTGACTGTAAAATCGACTGGTTGTGGGTTCGATCCCCACTCGAGGAGATAAAATATTTATTAACATTTATTTTCATTTCTTTGCTCTGGTGTCGAGGCAAATCGCAGCATTGAGTTCCACCACTCAACACGCAATGTCTCTAGAAGTGGGGAACGGTATGTCTTAACTTTAGGTTCCCTCTGCCTACTCTGCTGTGTGTTGTATCCCACAACATGAAGCTGATTTTGATTTTACGTTATAAGCGGTGTCTTAAATCTTATGGTACTGAGATCTGTTATTAGAATATATATCAGCAACCAAAACTCTCCAAGCAATAACTCTTTAAACTTCTCGTGCTTAACATTTTACAATGACTTATTAAATCTGTATATGTATACTAATTTGTCTATTATTATAATATTCTGTGGCACAAAAATATTTGAAGTGACATTGACAAAGACATTAGACAATATCAAATAGTTAACCTTATCTTCAAATTTCAAAGATCTAAAGGCGTGTTATATACGTGTTCTTATCCCTAATGTATTAGAATAATTTTGAGTGTTACACTATTATTTTAGAACTAAAACTCGCAGAGATGGACGGAATATGTAGTTACAAGACATTTATAGCAGCGCATAAGCCGCAACTTTTACTCTCGGGTGTACCAGAGTATTTTTGGCCTACTTTATGTAAAAAATTGAAAGATCAAATATTTGATTCTGGTGCTGCATTTCAATTAGTAAAAATTGATTATGATGAAGAAGAAAGGAGGCCATATGATCCATTATGGAGTGTTATGGCTATAACTGATATAGACAGAACTGATTCTAGTCATATTTATCTTATAGATCACGCTTGGACTTTCAAAGCTAACAATATAAAAAATAACTTAAGAAATGTACCAGTGCTTTTAGAGAGAATGTGTAATCTTATGCAGATCACCTCTGAAAATATTGAAGAACAAATTAATGATGTATCTAAGTGTGTATGGAAATATGCAAACACATACGCAGTTGAAAGTGAAGAATTATCAGTAGAAGACAGAGTGCCAGTGTGGTATGTTATGGATGAGTTAGGTTCAGGAATTACTCATTCTGATGATCCAAATTTTCGGATAGTTCCATTTATATATATCCCAGAACAAATAACATTCACATTGTTGTTTCCAGTCGAAAATGTTGAGGAAGGTGACATAATTACAAGAAATTTTATTGAAGGAAGTTACTCAAACTCAAAACAAAGAGAAACTATGCTTATTCCATGGCAACATTATGATAATTTTGATGATGACTTTGATCAGATAGAACCAGATACAAATTACTTTTTAGAAGGTCACATTGTTGAGTCTCTTCCTGCACTAGAATTCTTAGAAAACAGGGAAAGATCATCTACATTAAAAGTTTATTCTGAGTATGAATTTATTAATCAATATCTTAATACTCCTGAATTTGAAATTGTTAATAATGAAGATGAAGCAGATGTCTTGTGGTATATTAACCATTTTAAAAATTTCAGAGAACTAAGTGTTAACTTTCCTAACAAATTTGTAAATCAGTTCCCTTTTGAATATGTTATTACTATTAAAGACTTATTAGCCATTGTTGCAAGAAGATTGCAGGATGGGCTGAGTGGTTCTAGAAATGCACTTGAAACTTTACCAACATGGTTACCAACAACTTTTAATATGAAAACTGAACTGCCACAATTGGCTGCCTATTATATGCAACGCAAGAAGCAGGATTTAAACAATCATTGGATTTGCAAGCCATACAACCTTGCCAGAGGTTTAGATACATATATTACAGATAATTTAGATTTTCTATGCCGCTTACCTTTATCTGGTCCTAAAATTGCTCAAAAATATATTGAAAACCCAGTGTTATTTGAAAGGCCTGATATTGGCAACGTCAAATTTGATGTCCGTTATGTTATTCTTCTAAAATCTGTGGATCCAACTGAAGTTTATATTTACAAAAAATTCTTCTTGAGATTTGCTAACAAAGCATTCGCTCTGGATAATTTTGAAGATTATGAACAACATTTTACTGTTATGAACTATAGTGAAGGTGTTTCGTTATTTAAACTATTGTGTGCAGATTTTAAGGAAGCTTGGAATAAACAATATCCATGTCATAATTGGGATGGAATAGAGAAATCAATTTTTGAAATGTTTTCAGAATTATTCACAGCCGCAGCAATTAAGCCTCCTCCTTGTGGTATAGCTAGAAGTCCTCAATCTAGAGCCTTATATGCTGCTGATATAATGCTAAGTTGGAGTGATGATAATAAAAAAATACAACCTAAATTACTTGAAATAAATTGGATGCCCGATTGTAAAAGAGCCTGTGAATACTATCCTAATTTTTACAATGATATTTTTTCAACCTTATTTTTAGATAAAGATGTGAGCACCTGTATTAAAATCTTATAAGTTTCTTTATGTTTACAAAAAACTGCCAACATTATACAAATTTGAAATCATCTGTATCCTAAACATTTAAATGGACTTTTTGAAAAGAAAAAGACTGGAGCTATTTTAAATATTTTATTTCTGATTGTACATGAGAATGAATAATATTAGAGTTGTATCACTAAAAATTGCTTACTTTCATAAATATGTATATATAATTGGAATTAAAGTAGATTGATTAATTTTTTTGCAATATCCTTCTGTCATCATCAAGGATTGAACCAAATGGGTTGTCATCCTCAACATTTCTATGGCTTAGAAGAAGCAGAGTTATGATAGCTATTCCTATTAATAATGTAATCCAATATCTCCTTTGAATGCCACCAGCTCTTCTTACTCGAGATGAAGGAAGTGTATTCCTACAAAAAACAGTGATATATAAGCAATGTAAACAAAAAATATTTAGCTGAAACTGTACACAAATATAGTGTCACACAAGTTAAGAAAATTTCGTTTTACTCACTTCCACCACCGGCTTATCCATGCAAAAGTAGATTTTTGTTTGTATTTATTCTCATCATGATCAAAATTTAGTAGTGGTTCTTGTTCTAAAGATTTAAATGCTTTTCTAGATGCCTGGCCACCTAAGTACAAATAAAAAAATATTAAAATATGGTTGATGAAATATCTATAAAAATAAAAAAATGTATTTAGCAATAAAAAAAATTATTATAAGATAAACTCATATCTTTTAGTAATAACTAATAAATGTATATCAACTTCCAGTTCTAGAAATTCAACATACTCAGTAAGCTGTCAGTTCTCTTTACTGATGTATTATCATACATGTTGACATTATCCTCTGGCATTTGAACAATGGAATGTGGTGTGCTCGCTGCAGATCGATTTGTAGACTCATCATCACTTGCCCCAACTGGTGTCCCTCTTTGGTTGTCCAATGATGTAAAATATTGGTTTTGATTAGGGGATTGACTTCTTCTTCCTGCTGCTCCTTTTAAATCTTGGTCCTCTGAAAGCTACATAGAGTATAGAGTAGTTTTCATATATTATTCTCTATGTTAATTTAAAATTTTGATTTTACTTATAAAATTTAAATTAATTTGAAATGGAAGTATGTTTATATAAATAAGCTTTAATAAAGAAATACTTGAACAAAGATCAAACAGCTAATAATGATTTTGTACATAGTACACTGACCAAGGGTAATCCTAGACCAGCTCGAGCCCAATTTACACCAGCTAGTTTTTCTCTAAGCACATCAGCCACTGGAGACACTAGGTTTGACGGTGGGAAGACAGGAGAAGCGCACGAAGGGCATTGGTAACCAGCAGGTGCAGTTGTACGCGGCAAAGCGCGATATCGTGATTCGGCGCACTCCCAATGAAACACATCTAGATTTGAAGTTGTAATTAGTATATAAAATATTTAAGCAATAACTTTATAATTATTAAATACTCACGGTAACAAGTAAGTCGTATACATTCCCCTTCTGATAACGTTTTCGTGCATATTTCACATATTGGATTATAGTCGCTGTCTTGTAACCATTGAAGGTACGATTGTATAATGCACTAAAACATGTAACTTATTAGCTAAAATTAATTTTTCTAACACGAAGATAAATCATTTTAAAACAACATTGGTACCTTTGGATGATTTGTTACCATACAATATTCACAAACATTTACTCTGTGCTCAAAACAAAATTGGTTTGTAACTCTTCTTTTAGGACATTTACAAAGACCCATATTTAACTATTTTCCAAAATTTTGTGTAATATACCATACATTTATTTAGTATTTCCGAAAATTCGTGCGTCAACCTATATAAGTCAATATCGGTAATTGTGATCTGTCAGCCACGTAAATAAAATGTCAACAAAAACTCAAGGGACAGTATATCTAAAAACGTCAACTTAATTCTTGTATTTTATAAATAATCTTGTTTTATTTTTATTTTTTGTATATTTTGAAATATATAAATAAAAAGCAAGCCCCGCAGTGTGATTGTAAATGCGACTGGTTGTGGGTTCGATCCCCTTTCGATGAAATGAAATATTTATTTAAATTTATATTTCCATTTCTTCGCTCTGGTGTCCAGGCAAAGCGCGGCGCTGAGTTCCGCCACTCAACACGCAATATTTGGCTGCGAAATTCGGCGGAAAGTAGTTAACTAAATGTCTTAACACTAGGGCCCCTCTGCCTACCCTGCTGTGTGCGATATACAGTGTGAAGCTAAAAAAACAAACATAAGAAGAGTTAAAACCAAATAATATAAGTAAACATAGGTACGGTACCGTACCATATTTAAAAAAATCTAAATAGATGTTGATATGTTATAAATTTAAATATTAAAAAAAATACCCATAAATCTGGCAAGGTGTAATCAAATGCCCTTTGGGTATATGTGTTCTGTGATCAAATGTCACTGTCAATTCTTGATAGCCCTAAAGTATAATCAATGGAATCGAAGAATAATTTTTGATTATATATTTTTGTTATTCTTAAAGCAGAGCACGTAGACTCTGGAGTGTGTACTATGGCCACTAAAATATTATCGCTTAGAAGTGTGATTAATAAGCCCTTAAATTCAATAATAAGCAATGTATCCCTATATCAACATGAATGTAACCTAAAAAGTTTTAGTACTACGACTGTTGCTTGCATTACATTTTTCAATAAATGTTAGTATTTTATTTTTATTTTTTTATATATTTAGATAATATGTATATTTTTTAAACCAGTTTAATATTTGTTGTAATTTTTTTAGTGCCAGCAGAAAAATTATGGAAATCGGTCACTTCTGTAAGTAATGCTGGAGCTAAAAAAGGACGTGGAAAAGGTGCTGGCCGAATACGTATTAGAGATTTAAATCGTGGGCAAATGATTGGTATTGGAAAAATTAATATGTTATGGCCAGGTTTGTCAGCGCCTGTTATACGGGGCAGGGAGTTGCTTAAACAACAAAGATTACCAGATGACCCAGAAAGGTGGCTAATTAAATTATAATTCCTATAATTTATATTTATTTTGTAATCTTTTTTATAAATAGTGCTTAATATTGAAATTTTATCTTTCGAAATTTATAGAATGGAAAAATTAATTAAACTGAGGGATTCAATGACCAAATTTCGACGTCTGAGATTAAGTCCGATTGAGAGAGGTTGGTCTGGTTCTCGTATGCCTGGCCGTAGTATTGGACCACCAGATGCTGTTGGAGATGGTTTGTAGTGATGCTTGTATGTAATATATATATTACTTATTACATTTTTGTGTTATACAGTAATCCAATATAAAATAATTTTTCTACAGAGGAATTCATTGGTTTTGATACAAAAGTTCTACAACTTAGATCTTTACTTATTATGAAAGGAAGTCTGGGTCGCACAAGGAATTTCCAAGCTATGGTAAGAATAATGAGAATGATGCCTTATCACACAGATATGATAACAAAATTACTATTCATAATATTAATATTTAAAAAAAATGTGCTATGGAGGCTTTATCTCTAAAAATATAAATATTTAATTAATTATATTTTTCAAAATGTCTTTCTTTTCTAGGTGGTGACAGGTAATGGACAAGGTCTTGCTGGTTTTGGTTTAGGTAAAGCAAAGGAAGCACCTGCAGCACTTAGAAAAGCAAGGAACAGAGCAGGAAAAAAATTGATGAATTTTGAAATTTGCAATGGTCACACAGGTATGTTTTGTGATTTTTTTTATCACATCATATATATCTTATGTGGTGGTACCACACTTACACTTAGGAAAGAAAAATACTTATTTAGAAAATATATAAAAAATTGAGCATTAATTAAATTTTTTAAACATTTTTAAAGTGTTATTCCACACTTAATAAAGAAAAGTACTTATTTATAAGATGTATAAAATTTTTAATGTAGTGGGATTAGACTTGCGCCTCTTGGATACCTACCAAGCACTCTGACCACTAAGCCATACATACATCCATTATCAAGCTACTTCAAAATTCTTATATGCTTGTTCAGCATCTCTGTAATACTGCTAACAACATAAATAAGGATTGGATGATTTCCAAAGCGCGGATTCAAATCTACATTCAAATTTTTATAGTTTTCTAAATAAGAAAAAAAAAATAATTTCCTTAAGTGCAAATGGGCATAATTTTTCTATGATTTTCAGTACTCTGTAAAACATATTGTTTATACTTGTTTGATAGAAAATAATTAAAATATCTCAATTTAAGTGTTCCACGATTTCTTCACGGCATTTGGTAAAACTAAAATATATGTACAGAAGAAGAATGAAGGTTATGGATTAAGCTGTCACAGAGCTATCAAAGAGATTTGTCAGGCCATTGGTATTAAAGATCTCAGAGCTAAGCTTGAAGGCTCTCATAATTTACAACATATTGTCAAGGCATTCTTTATTGGACTTTTGCAACAGGTATTATTATTATGTATTATTATTATATATTTTTATTATATATCATTAGAGGTCAGTAGTGGCGCAGGGGCCCAAAGTGTGACTGTAAAACCGACTGGTGGTGGGATTGATCCCCACTCGAGGAGATGAAATATTTACTTAAATTTATATTTCCATTTATTCACTTTGGTGTTGAGGACAAGTGCGGTGTTGAGTTATGCCACTCAACACGCAATGTCTCCAGAAATCGGCAGAAAATGGAGAACAGAGTGTCTTAACACTAGGTTCCTTCTGCCTACCCTGCTGTGTGTGAAATACAGCGTGAAGCTGATTTTATGTTTGATTTATCATTAAATAAGATAATTTGTCTAAGTATAGTAGGGTAGGCAGAGAAAAACTAGTGTTACATGCTGTTCACCACCATACTCCTAATTTCCGATATATTATCTGTTGACTTACAGAATTCAAGGCTATGCTCTGTCTTGTTACCACAGCAAGAAATGGAAAATAATTAATTCCACTTCAAGCTCTGTGCCATGGCACTATGATGGTCTCTTTTCAAAGTAAATATTTATTTATAATTTATGCATTATATTTTCTTCTTTTAGAGATCTCATCAACAACTTGCCGAAGAGAAAAAACTACATTTAGTAGAATTTAGAGAGGAAAATGAAAATTTCCCCAATGTAGTTGCCAGCCCATCCTACGTTAGGACTAAAGAAGAAATATCTAAAGATGAGACACTTGACTTTACACAATACATTTTGAACGACAAAGTTATCTTACAGAGAAAGAAATTCCCTAGATTCTATGAGAAAATGCCCCACTACGAAATTTATCTAAAAAAATATGAAAAGTTCAGAAATCACGAGAAAATACGCCTAAACTTAAAAACTGAGTATGGTGAGGTTAAAAGTTTCTTGACCGATAAGTATCCAGAGGAGAAAACTGAGAAAGATGCTTAAGAATTAAATATTAAGTTAAATTTAGATGTAGAATATCAAATTATGTACAGAATATACAAAAATAAAATATATTTATTAGTTTTATTTTACTAAACATTTATGTTAATACATAAATGTTTAGAATCTTAATTATTTGATTTATTTTCATTTAAGCAATTAACATTTTTTATCAAACTTAGTCTATCTAACCATATAAATTGATTTGGGATAAACATAAAAAAAGAGTCTTTTATATTGACAATTATTTATTTGTATTTATATTTTTATTATTAAAGGAATACAATTTTTATTTATAATTTTAAAAACCTTTTACTTCACTAGCCTATAAAATATCACTCATAAAAAGTATTTTTGCTAGCTTTATATAAATAAATCATTATTATACACAGCTATTAAAATCAACAAAACATTTTGGGTGTATTTGTTTACATTAAATGTAATAAAAAAATAATATGTTTAATATAACTTTGTATTTTTGTCATGGCACCCGCTATCATTCCAATTTTATTTAAAATTATTTAAAAAAATATTTACACCTATATAATACCTAAAAAGAATAAGAGGCTATCTGTAAATTACATCACATGAATTTCAGGGTTTTTTCACCCCCTCCCTTGTCCTCGTTACAACTGGTCGCATTTGTGAGATCCTACCTAGTGTGACTTCAAATATTTAACATTAAAATATTTTACAAAATCCTAGAAATTATTCAATAATAACAGTAGGTTGAAAATTAATATTATTGACACGCATTTCTTGTTTTAAAAATTATAAATATAATATATTTAGAAATGTTTAAAAAAAGAAAAATGAAGACTCCTCTCCACTTTTTATTGACCCCTTCTTCTTGAGAGGGGAGTAGCGTGTAAAGTAATTTACGTGTAGCCTCTAAGCGGTTAAATGCTCTAAAATGCCAGTCCGATATCTTCTATGAAAAATAGAAAAAAATCAAGCACCATTTTAATATTAAGAATTGAAGCAAATTTTTATAAGAGAATACGAAGAAAGGTTGTCTTACAGTGATATGATTTGTATCTTTAAGTAACTCTAAATTCCATATAAAAATATATAATATATTATAAACTCTTAGCATTCATTTAAGTTTACACAAGTATTGCTTGGAATTTTTGTGTTTTTTTCTGTGTATCACCAGTGTTGTTATTATTGGAGTATATAAAGACGAATGTTTTTCAATCTGTTGGATCTGGAAAAAAAATACACTGTAAATGAAATAAAAAATAATGGCATCAAATTCATAAATATTATTTATAGATTCATCAGAGTCATGTGGGTTGTGTAAACTAATTGAATACTTTTAAATTTGTTAATTTTTGTCTATTCTGTAAGCTTAGAATATCCATATTATTATTTGTGTCACATTTTAGGCATACTCGGAGGACCAATATAAAATACCTGCGTCCCTCCGGCGCCACTTGTCGGCGTGGTCCTGGCGCAGGTGCGGCGCGAGGTGCGCGCGCACGCCGCCCAGCACGTCGGCCGCGCCCGCCGCCGCCAGCGCCAGCGGCGCCACCGCCGCGCCCGGCAGCTGGCGCAGCACGCCCGCGCGCCCGCGCCGCGCCGCGCCGCGCAGCGACGCCGCCGTCTCCGTCAGCCCCTGCGGGGTTTGTATGTTTTGATCGAGATTTTAAAATTTCCTACTGTTTACGAAACAAACTGGAAGTGCGTAATATTCTGAACACTGTGCCGTAGTAAAATGCGACCGAAATATCTTAGCCGCCTTTACGTTAGGCTTTTTTAATTTTTGCGTTTACGACAAGAAAATAAACAAAAGGCAAATTCCTAGAATTAGATCTGTGTACTGCCGTCATAAGGATAAAGGGCATAAATAACATTTTGTATTTTGTAACATTCAACTTAACATAAAAAATAAAGTAAATTCAGAAATATTACGATTTAAAGGCACATATAACCAAATGCGCCTTTTCTTTGTAAAACTTTGAGCAAACGTTCAAGACCGTCAAGATGAAAGGACACTTTTATTCAATTATGCCTTCTCATTGTAATATAATTAGTTAAATATTAGATATTAAATACTTTTCTATAAATGAAAACAAGCAGTTGTGAAAAAACTAACATTTATTTTAAAAAGCTTAAAGAAGCAAAAAGAATATCAAATCAATTTTTAAATTAGGAACTATATATATCTTATTTTTAAATTAGGAACCATTAAATTATTATAACAATTATATAACTATATAACTAAAACGTAAATAATTTTTATAATAAAAAAATCTTATGTTAGAGGTAGGAACCATTAATTATTACGATTGTAACAATAATATTTTACTACACAAGTAATTTGACTTTTTTGTGTTAAATAATAATTTTAGTTATAATTTCTTATTATATAAATGGCACTTTCAGCCTACAATAGAAACTTAAAATATATTATCAGACATTAAAAATATTAGTAAATATAAAAAAAATCTAAGTCAGAAAAATATTCATATTGAGTATTTTGTGCTAAATTTGAAAATGAGAATTACCAAGGCGCTATATTTTAAATATAAGACACTATAATTAGTGGATGTGAATATAAAAAAAAAATCAGTCTTGCTTTATATCAGTTTTCATAGTTTTGAATCAAATCAACTGATTGATCATTCACGGGTAAAGTTTCCCAAAAAACTTTTCTATTAGTTGGCATAAGAGGACCAAGTTTTGTGAGTATAACAGATTTCCTTTCACTTGGGATACCCCTCGGAACAAGCTTCTGTCTCGGAGATGGTATTCCTTGTTTAATCATTGTCACTTTAAGAAAATCTAGCTCAAAGTAATTGTCAGTATCATGACTGGTTTTATAAAAAAGTAAATTTGATCCTCTTCGAAATTGTGCTTCAGATATATTATTCATGTAAGCTCGCGGGCAGGATTTTTTTATTTTATATATCGAAAGGCAGTCTTCAAAATGATAAAAATCTTGAACTTCCATCTTTTTAACTATAACGCGAGAGCCAGTATCAGATACAGCTTTACAGAAGTCTTCAAAGTCATAGACTCGCTTTTTTGTTTTTAAACATCTTTCCACCCTGTGGTGGAATTCATCTGCAGCCATGAATGTGTGACCGGTTTCCAAGTACCGCAAAGTAATGGTTTCAAAATTGACCTCTGCTGAGTTTACTAAATATACTAAATACGAAAATAGTGTCCAGTTTTTATTTTGTGCTGCACAATTGTCGAGCCACAAAATTATATGTTTTAGGTCTCGATTTTGTATAAAAAAGGCCCTAAAACAACTAGCAATATCTTCTTTTTTTCTACCAGATACTGCTTCATGCCACAGGGCTGCATAAGTACGATCCAGTCCATGTATATGTTTGTCACCAATAGGCACAAAACTTTGGTTGAAAACAATAAGCCGCGGGCAAAACATTACAGTTTTAAATTGCTCCATTCGGGGTAGCATTATAACTTTTTCTAAATCTGCGGCAAAAATTAAAGTGTCAGGGTTATTCTTCTTCTGCGTCTGGTTATCAGCGTCAACTTCATATCTTTTACGAGCTAAAATATATCTCTCCCGATGTTTTTCGTAATCTTTACAACTATCGCAATTTCTGTGTCTTATCATTTCTGGATCAGGATTATGTATGAAAATTTTTTCACATAACTCACATTCTTCTTGGCCTAACTTTGTAAATGATATATTAAGTTGTTTTACGACTTTTCTATAAAATGCATAAGACACTTTTTCAGGACCAGATTCGCAGTAAAGCTTGTACATTATAGATATGTTAATATCTGAAGGTAAATACTTTTTATTGGGTGCGTGCTCACGTCTGTAGTGTGATATTGCAGGATTAAATGACATAATATGATTTATGATTTTAGTAGGATCGATTTTATTAGGATTCTGTTTGTGTCCACGGCCATCAATAAGTGGCTTTGCATATAATTTGGGATCATGTTTAATGTTCAGAATATTCCTTACTGCCTTACAGTTATTTTTATTGTACCCTAGGGTAGTAAGAAAAAAAGTTTTGCAAACATGGACTTTGTCACCATTTTCATTTGATAAAAAATATGTTATAGTCTTTGATCGATTGTAACGTTTACCTACATTGTTATCATTTTGTTTATTTTTCGGTCTATCAGGTTTTTTGGTTTTAGTATTATTTAAAAAAAAGTACTTTTGTTCCATCCATGACATTCTCCAAAAATTTTTATTAATTTTTTTACGAAACTCTTCTGAAAAACTCCTCGAGCACTTTTTCTTGCAGATGTTTTCATTGCAACCAGTCTTCACAAAATATTTGGTTATTATTTTTTCTTCTTTCTTTAATCTCTTTCTATCACTTAAGCTAACGTTGTATGTTTTCCGCTTCTTTATATTTCCTTTCTTAGTTAATTGAATTTGGTTCGTTTCTGCGTCTGATTGTTCGGGTGATTCTAAAATAATTTTCTGTTTAATTTGCTGTGAACATGGTATAAAATCGGATACTGAGTCACTTTGGTAGCTGCTAATGTTATGCTCACATTGGTAATCCTTATCTACTACTGAATCATCAGAATCAAAATCTAACGAAATTTCTTCATTTGATAAAGCATCCACTAAACTTGCGCTTCGTGATGACATAATTGTAATAACTAAAAAAAAAGAATATTATAGTTATTTAAAATACTAATAGCTGCTAAGCGTTTTAGTAATTGTATAAAAAGTCTATATTTAATAATGCTAATTTAGCGAAAAAGTAGGTATATATATTTTCGATAATGCACCAGTATTAATTTCCCGTATAAACAGTTTTAGCAAAAAAACATGCAGTACAACGCTCTTGATATATACATTAATTTAGTAAAACAGCGAAAGCCTTAAAGACACGGTTATAGCGACTATTTTAAAATTAGTCTAATAAAAATTTTAATTTTGGTCATACCCAAACGTTTTTAACAACAACTTTTCTAATAATAAATAAAGAATATACTAACACACTAAAATTACTAAAATCTTACATTAAGTGACGATGGTATTACTATAGCAATTAAAAGTATAAAAAACACTTACCAAGACGTCGAACCGATAAGCGTGGACTCGTCTCGACAGGTCAGGCATAACTGGCGTAATTCCCTGTATACCTCTCCCCCCTCACTTCATTTTTGTTGAGTTTTTTTTTAATAGTAAAGACATAACTGACAGTTGTGACTTTTCTTTTACACCAATAATGCTAAGTTGTAAGTATTAAATAGGTGCAATTGCCACATAAGCCTTTAATATTTAACATACGTCAATTACGCTTTTTCAATAAAATATATTAAAAATATAGAGGTGACTTAAAAGTAATATCTCACAATGCGCCCTTTTTCTGTACTAAAACTTGCAATATGGTGGGTGTAGGTGTAGTTGTGCCTTATAGGCTTGTGATATCTCTGTATATATTATTACTAAAAATATACAAAAAATTAGGCAGATAAATCTTTTTCTCCTGATGCCGAATATATATATAACTCAATTTCGCAGAAAATGTTAGTTGTGCCTTTTTTTCTTATGGCGGCAGTGTAGTCGTCTAGTGCTAACTTCAGGGTGGTTAGTATAATGATTATATAAGTCTTACATCTCGCACGGTGTGGTAGGCGCTGGCGACGCCCTCGCGTATGTCGGCGGGCTGGCGCGCGGGGTCGCGACGGCGGCGTGGGCGGGGCAGCGCCGGCGCCGGCGTCAACATGTCGAACGCTGTTTCTGCTGTCGCCTGCAATATTGCATAGAGACATCAAATATAACGTATTGACGCTGTATCCCGCTTGCAGCAGGTCGCGGTGCTGGTCACCTGTATGAGGTGCAGCAGGCGCGCCGTGATGTCGAGCGCGGCGACGGCGGTGCACGCGGTGAAGGAGGCGGCGCCGCGGCGCAGGCCGTGCACCACGCGCCCGTCGCGCCGCCACTGCTCCACCGGCAACCACACCAGGTCGCGGTACTGTTACCTGTATGAGGTGCAGCAGGCGCGCCGTGATGTCGAGCGCGGCGACGGCGGTGCGCGCGGTGAAGGAGGCGGCGCCGCGGCGCAGGCCGTGCACCACGCGCCCGTCGCGCCGCCACTGCTCCACCGGCAACCACACCAGGTCGCGGTACTGTTACCTGTATGAGGTGCAGCAGGCGCGCCGTGATGTCGAGCGCGGCGACGGCGGTGCGCGCGGTGAAGGAGGCGGCGCCGCGGCGCAGGCCGTGCACCACGCGCCCGTCGCGCCGCCACTGCTCCACCGGCAACCACACCAGGTCGCGGTACTGTTACCTGTATGAGGTGCAGCAGGCGCGCCGTGATGTCGAGCGCGGCGACGGCGGTGCGCGCGGTGAAGGAGGCGGCGCCGCGGCGCAGGCCGTGCACCACGCGCCCGTCGCGCCGCCACTGCTCCACCGGCAACCACACCAGGTCGCGGTACTGTTTGTTACCTGTATGAGGTGCAGCAGGCGCGCCGTGATGTCGAGCGCGGCGACGGCGGTGCGCGCGGTGAAGGAGGCGGCGCCGCGGCGCAGGCCGTGCACCACGCGCCCGTCGCGCCGCCACTGCTCCACCGGCAACCACACCAGGTCGCGGTACTGTTACCTGTATGAGGTGCAGCAGGCGCGCCGTGATGTCGAGCGCGGCGACGGCGGTGCGCGCGGTGAAGGAGGCGGCGCCGCGGCGCAGGCCGTGCACCACGCGCCCGTCGCGCCGCCACTGCTCCACCGGCAACCACACCAGGTCGCGGTACTGTTACCTGTATGAGGTGCAGCAGGCGCGCCGTGATGTCGAGCGCGGCGACGGCGGTGCGCGCGGTGAAGGAGGCGGCGCCGCGGCGCAGGCCGTGCACCACGCGCCCGTCGCGCCGCCACTGCTCCACCGGCAACCACACCAGGTCGCGGTACTGTTACCTGTATGAGGTGCAGCAGGCGCGCCGTGATGTCGAGCGCGGCGACGGCGGTGCGCGCGGTGAAGGAGGCGGCGCCGCGGCGCAGGCCGTGCACCACGCGCCCGTCGCGCCGCCACTGCTCCACCGGCAACCACACCAGGTCGCGGTACTGTTACCTGTATGAGGTGCAGCAGGCGCGCCGTGATGTCGAGCGCGGCGACGGCGGTGCGCGCGGTGAAGGAGGCGGCGCCGCGGCGCAGGCCGTGCACCACGCGCCCGTCGCGCCGCCACTGCTCCACCGGCAACCACACCAGGTCGCGGTACTGTTACCTGTATGAGGTGCAGCAGGCGCGCCGTGATGTCGAGCGCGGCGAAGGCGGTGCGCGCGGTGAAGGAGGCGGCGCCGCGGCGCAGGCCGTGCACCACGCGCCCGTCGCGCCGCCACTGCTCCACCGGCAACCACACCAGGTCGCGGTACTGTTACCTGTATGAGGTGCAGCAGGCGCGCCGTGATGTCGAGCGCGGCGACGGCGGTGCGCGCGGTGAAGGAGGCGGCGCCGCGGCGCAGGCCGTGCACCACGCGCCCGTCGCGCCGCCACTGCTCCACCGGCAACCACACCAGGTCGCGGTACTGTTTGTTACCTGTATGAGGTGCAGCAGGCGCGCCGTGATGTCGAGCGCGGCGACGGCGGTGCGCGCGGTGAAGGAGGCGGCGCCGCGGCGCAGGCCGTACACCACGCGCCCGTCGCGCCGCCACTGCTCCACCGGCAACCACACCAGGTCGCGGTACTGTTACCTGTATGAGGTGCAGCAGGCGCGCCGTGATGTCGAGCGCGGCGACGGCGGTGCGCGCGGTGAAGGAGGCGGCGCCGCGGCGCAGGCCGTGCACCACGCGCCCGTCGCGCCGCCACTGCTCCACCGGCAACCACACCAGGTCGCGGTACTGTTTGTTACCTGTATGAGGTGCAGCAGGCGCGCCGTGATGTCGAGCGCGGCGACGGCGGTGCGCGCGGTGAAGGAGGCGGCGCCGCGGCGCAGGCCGTGCACCACGCGCCCGTCGCGCCGCCACTGCTCCACCGGCAACCACACCAGGTCGCGGTACTGTTACCTGTATGAGGTGCAGCAGGCGCGCCGTGATGTCGAGCGCGGCGACGGCGGTGCGCGCGGTGAAGGAGGCGGCGCCGCGGCGCAGGCCGTGCACCACGCGCCCGTCGCGCCGCCACTGCTCCACCGGCAACCACACCAGGTCGCGGTACTGTTACCTGTATGAGGTGCAGCAGGCGCGCCGTGATGTCGAGCGCGGCGACGGCGGTGCGCGCGGTGAAGGAGGCGGCGCCGCGGCGCAGGCCGTGCACCACGCGCCCGTCGCGCCGCCACTGCTCCACCGGCAACCACACCAGGTCGCGGTACTGTTACCTGTATGAGGTGCAGCAGGCGCGCCGTGATGTCGAGCGCGGCGACGGCGGTGCGCGCGGTGAAGGAGGCGGCGCCGCGGCGCAGGCCGTGCACCACGCGCCCGTCGCGCCGCCACTGCTCCACCGGCAACCACACCAGGTCGCGGTACTGTTACCTGTATGAGGTGCAGCAGGCGCGCCGTGATGTCGAGCGCGGCGACGGCGGTGCGCGCGGTGAAGGAGGCGGCGCCGCGGCGCAGGCCGTGCACCACGCGCCCGTCGCGCCGCCACTGCTCCACCGGCAACCACACCAGGTCGCGGTACTGTTACCTGTATGAGGTGCAGCAGGCGCGCCGTGATGTCGAGCGCGGCGACGGCGGTGCGCGCGGTGAAGGAGGCGGCGCCGCGGCGCAGGCCGTGCACCACGCGCCCGTCGCGCCGCCACTGCTCCACCGGCAACCACACCAGGTCGCGGTACTGTTACCTGTATGAGGTGCAGCAGGCGCGCCGTGATGTCGAGCGCGGCGACGGCGGTGCGCGCGGTGAAGGAGGCGGCGCCGCGGCGCAGGCCGTGCACCACGCGCCCGTCGCGCCGCCACTGCTCCACCGGCAACCACACCAGGTCGCGGTACTGTTACCTGTATGAGGTGCAGCAGGCGCGCCGTGATGTCGAGCGCGGCGACGGCGGTGCGCGCGGTGAAGGAGGCGGCGCCGCGGCGCAGGCCGTGCACCACGCGCCCGTCGCGCCGCCACTGCTCCACCGGCAACCACACCAGGTCGCGGTACTGTTACCTGTATGAGGTGCAGCAGGCGCGCCGTGATGTCGAGCGCGGCGACGGCGGTGCGCGCGGTGAAGGAGGCGGCGCCGCGGCGCAGGCCGTGCACCACGCGCCCGTCGCGCCGCCACTGCTCCACCGGCAACCACACCAGGTCGCGGTACTGTTACCTGTATGAGGTGCAGCAGGCGCGCCGTGATGTCGAGCGCGGCGACGGCGGTGCGCGCGGTGAAGGAGGCGGCGCCGCGGCGCAGGCCGTGCACCACGCGCCCGTCGCGCCGCCACTGCTCCACCGGCAACCACACCAGGTCGCGGTACTGTTACCTGTATGAGGTGCAGCAGGCGCGCCGTGATGTCGAGCGCGGCGACGGCGGTGCGCGCGGTGAAGGAGGCGGCGCCGCGGCGCAGGCCGTGCACCACGCGCCCGTCGCGCCGCCACTGCTCCACCGGCAACCACACCAGGTCGCGGTACTGTTACCTGTATGAGGTGCAGCAGGCGCGCTGTGATGTCGAGCGCGGCGACGGCGGTGCGCGCGGTGAAGGAGGCGGCGCCGCGGCGCAGGCCGTGCACCACGCGCCCGTCGCGCCGCCACTGCTCCACCGGCAACCACACCAGGTCGCGGTACTGTTACCTGTATGAGGTGCAGCAGGCGCGCCGTGATGTCGAGCGCGGCGACGGCGGTGCGCGCGGTGAAGGAGGCGGCGCCGCGGCGCAGGCCGTGCACCACGCGCCCGTCGCGCCGCCACTGCTCCACCGGCAACCACACCAGGTCGCGGTACTGTTACCTGTATGAGGTGCAGCAGGCGCGCCGTGATGTCGAGCGCGGCGACGGCGGTGCGCGCGGTGAAGGAGGCGGCGCCGCGGCGCAGGCCGTGCACCACGCGCCCGTCGCGCCGCCACTGCTCCACCGGCAACCACACCAGGTCGCGGTACTGTTACCTGTATGAGGTGCAGCAGGCGCGCCGTGATGTCGAGCGCGGCGACGGCGGTGCGCGCGGTGAAGGAGGCGGCGCCGCGGCGCAGGCCGTGCACCACGCGCCCGTCGCGCCGCCACTGCTCCACCGGCAACCACACCAGGTCGCGGTACTGTTGTTACCTGTATGAGGTGCAGCAGGCGCGCCGTGATGTCGAGCGCGGCGACGGCGGTGCGCGCGGTGAAGGAGGCGGCGCCGCGGCGCAGGCCGTGCACCACGCGCCCGTCGCGCCGCCACTGCTCCACCGGCAACCACACCAGGTCGCGGTACTGTTACCTGTATGAGGTGCAGCAGGCGCGCCGTGATGTCGAGCGCGGCGACGGCGGTGCGCGCGGTGAAGGAGGCGGCGCCGCGGCGCAGGCCGTGCACCACGCGCCCGTCGCGCCGCCACTGCTCCACCGGCAACCACACCAGGTCGCGGTACTGTTACCTGTATGAGGTGCAGCAGGCGCGCCGTGATGTCGAGCGCGGCGACGGCGGTGCGCGCGGTGAAGGAGGCGGCGCCGCGGCGCAGGCCGTGCACCACGCGCCCGTCGCGCCGCCACTGCTCCACCGGCAACCACACCAGGTCGCGGTACTGTTACCTGTATGAGGTGCAGCAGGCGCGCCGTGATGTCGAGCGCGGCGACGGCGGTGCGCGCGGTGAAGGAGGCGGCGCCGCGGCGCAGGCCGTGCACCACGCGCCCGTCGCGCCGCCACTGCTCCACCGGCAACCACACCAGGTCGCGGTACTGTTACCTGTATGAGGTGCAGCAGGCGCGCCGTGATGTCGAGCGCGGCGACGGCGGTGCGCGCGGTGAAGGAGGCGGCGCCGCGGCGCAGGCCGTGCACCACGCGCCCGTCGCGCCGCCACTGCTCCACCGGCAACCACACCAGGTCGCGGTACTGTTACCTGTATGAGGTGCAGCAGGCGCGCCGTGATGTCGAGCGCGGCGACGGCGGTGCGCGCGGTGAAGGAGGCGGCGCCGCGGCGCAGGCCGTGCACCACGCGCCCGTCGCGCCGCCACTGCTCCACCGGCAACCACACCAGGTCGCGGTACTGTTACCTGTATGAGGTGCAGCAGGCGCGCCGTGATGTCGAGCGCGGCGACGGCGGTGCGCGCGGTGAAGGAGGCGGCGCCGCGGCGCAGGCCGTGCACCACGCGCCCGTCGCGCCGCCACTGCTCCACCGGCAACCACACCAGGTCGCGGTACTGTTACCTGTATGAGGTGCAGCAGGCGCGCCGTGATGTCGAGCGCGGCGACGGCGGTGCGCGCGGTGAAGGAGGCGGCGCCGCGGCGCAGGCCGTGCACCACGCGCCCGTCGCGCCGCCACTGCTCCACCGGCAACCACACCAGGTCGCGGTACTGTTACCTGTATGAGGTGCAGCAGGCGCGCCGTGATGTCGAGCGCGGCGACGGCGGTGCGCGCGGTGAAGGAGGCGGCGCCGCGGCGCAGGCCGTGCACCACGCGCCCGTCGCGCCGCCACTGCTCCACCGGCAACCACACCAGGTCGCGGTACTGTTACCTGTATGAGGTGCAGCAGGCGCGCCGTGATGTCGAGCGCGGCGACGGCGGTGCGCGCGGTGAAGGAGGCGGCGCCGCGGCGCAGGCCGTGCACCACGCGCCCGTCGCGCCGCCACTGCTCCACCGGCAACCACACCAGGTCGCGGTACTGTTACCTGTATGAGGTGCAGCAGGCGCGCCGTGATGTCGAGCGCGGCGACGGCGGTGCGCGCGGTGAAGGAGGCGGCGCCGCGGCGCAGGCCGTGCACCACGCGCCCGTCGCGCCGCCACTGCTCCACCGGCAACCACACCAGGTCGCGGTACTGTTACCTGTATGAGGTGCAGCAGGCGCGCCGTGATGTCGAGCGCGGCGACGGCGGTGCGCGCGGTGAAGGAGGCGGCGCCGCGGCGCAGGCCGTGCACCACGCGCCCGTCGCGCCGCTACTGCTCCACCGGCAACCACACCAGGTCGCGGTACTGTTACCTGTATGAGGTGCAGCAGGCGCGCCGTGATGTCGAGCGCGGCGACGGCGGTGCGCGCGGTGAAGGAGGCGGCGCCGCGGCGCAGGCCGTGCACCACGCGCCCGTCGCGCCGCCACTGCTCCACCGGCAACCACACCAGGTCGCGGTACTGTTACCTGTATGAGGTGCAGCAGGCGCGCCGTGATGTCGAGCGCGGCGACGGCGGTGCGCGCGGTGAAGGAGGCGGCGCCGCGGCGCAGGCCGTGCACCACGCGCCCGTCGCGCCGCCACTGCTCCACCGGCAACCACACCAGGTCGCGGTACTGTTACCTGTATGAGGTGCAGCAGGCGCGCCGTGATGTCGAGCGCGGCGACGGCGGTGCGCGCGGTGAAGGAGGCGGCGCCGCGGCGCAGGCCGTGCACCACGCGCCCGTCGCGCCGCCACTGCTCCACCGGCAACCACACCAGGTCGCGGTACTGTTACCTGTATGAGGTGCAGCAGGCGCGCCGTGATGTCGAGCGCGGCGACGGCGGTGCGCGCGGTGAAGGAGGCGGCGCCGCGGCGCAGGCCGTGCACCACGCGCCCGTCGCGCCGCCACTGCTCCACCGGCAACCACACCAGGTCGCGGTACTGTTACCTGTATGAGGTGCAGCAGGCGCGCCGTGATGTCGAGCGCGGCGACGGCGGTGCGCGCGGTGAAGGAGGCGGCGCCGCGGCGCAGGCCGTGCACCACGCGCCCGTCGCGCCGCCACTGCTCCACCGGCAACCACACCAGGTCGCGGTACTGTTACCTGTATGAGGTGCAGCAGGCGCGCCGTGATGTCGAGCGCGGCGACGGCGGTGCGCGCGGTGAAGGAGGCGGCGCCGCGGCGCAGGCCGTGCACCACGCGCCCGTCGCGCCGCCACTGCTCCACCGGCAACCACACCAGGTCGCGGATGCCCGTTACTACACACGCAAACGTTCATACTGGTTATTTATATAATTACATTCCACTGCAGCTCGGAGTGCGACAAGGGGATGAAATATTTCCGAAACATACTTTCGATTTGCTGATGGAATAGTAATCTTGGCGGAGTTCCTTTTTTTATGGAAAAGACAAGGTTTTGCGCTTTGTGCACTTGGAAAGAATAGTTATAAGTAATGACAAAATCTTGAATCAAGTCTGCGCACCCGTCTATAATTAATTTTATTTTATATTATAGTATTTGATATCTAACAGTACATTTTCTGATACCAAATGTAAATCTAAATAAGATAAATATAATATTTAAATTCTGATTTCTCTATTAACAATAAAAGCCTTAATTTTTTTAAGACTTTACTATGAGTTTAACATAAATTAACAAATAATAACATTATTTACTTATTTGTAATAGTGAATGCATAGGTCCAATCCCACTGAGTAAGCCGGGCAGCTGGTGCCGCTTGATGTCGGACAGCCACTCGTGCAACGCCCACTGTACTAGCTTCTCGAGTCCTAGGAGGCCTAATCTGTAATAAAATATACATCAAGTATAATAGTTCTGAATTTGAATCCTATTCTAGGAAGGTTTAACTTTTTTTTTTTTCACGCTGTATTCCGCACATAGTAGGATTGGCAGAGGGAACCTAGTGTTAAGGTACTATGATTCCAAAAAGACACTTCCGTTCCTCAAATTTCGTTGATTTTTGGAGGGATTGTATGATGAGTGGCGAAAATCAACGACAGCATCTAGAAATGAATGTATTTAATATTTCATTTCCTTGAACGGGAATCCAACCCACAACCGTCGCGTTTACAGTTTTTTACATACAGCACCGTCGTCGCTGTCGCTGCGCCACAAAGGCCTCAGAGTGTTATAACACTAAGTTCCCAGGTTCCCTCTGCCTACCCTGCTATTTGAGCGATACAGCGTGAAGCTAATTTATTAATTAACATACTTATAATCAAGTCGTTTAAGTGTGAGTTCAGAACAGTTGAGATGTCCCAAGCCCATGAGGAGTCCAGCAACCGGTCCTGCTGAGAGGTCCACCCTCTTGCCGACGTAGTCCAACCGGATTGGCACTTCGGGGGAGAACACCACACGCCTAGAATTATAAACAACTATTAAGGTAAAAAGTAAATATAAAATGCTCGAAGTCAGGCCGCCCATCACTAAAAGTTATCTGTTTCAGGCAACCAATTCAAAAGCTCTAAGTATCTACTTAATATATATCGTACACACATACACAAATGCACGCACACAACCACGCTACTTGAATATATATACATACACATATACATATATAGTGGTATGTCTTTAAATAAATAACAATTATATACTGTTAAGGCTGTTGTGATGCAGTGGCACAGTGTCTGATTGTTAACGCGACGAGACACTCTGAACAGTTTATTTACATTTAGTCGCGCTGATATAAAGACAAAGCGGGGCGTTGAGTTTCGCCATTCAACACGTAATTCATGACTCGAAAATTGTGGTGCTTGGGGAACGGAAAGTTTTTACACTTAGGGAAGAAAAATACTTATTTAGAAAACATATAAACGCGCCTCCTGGCCTCCTGGTCGGTTTCCAGGTTATTTTTTAAAAATGTTAAAAGTGTTTTTACACTTTATTCTGTCTGCTATATCTCTGCTATATGCGCGATACAAAGTGAAACTAAATAAATCTATATACCGGAAATAAATAGGTGAGTCGTCAACGGGCTCAGAGTCCGGTACTTTAGTAGCAGGCTTCTCTTGGTTAATGCCGAGACGCTGGAAATCTTCCTCCAATTGGATTAAATTTTCCGATACAAGGCGTTCAGCTTCGTACGTCTCCATTAGTGGTTCGTCGTCGCGCATGACTGTTGATATTAACAATAATATGTTTTACATTCAATTTATTAATTTAGATTTACAATTAAAAATATTATTATTTAGCACAAAACCTTGAGGCCAGCTGTGGCGCAGGGGCACAAAGTATGACTGTAAAACCGACTGGTTGTGGGTTCGATCCCCACTCGAGGAGATGAAATATTTACTTAAATGTATATTTCTATTTCTTCGCTCTGGTGTCGAGGACCAGCGCAGCGTTGAGTTCTGCCACTCAACACGTAATGCCTCCAGAATTTGGCAGAAAGTGGGGAACGGAGTGTTTTAATACCAGGTTCCCTCTATCTACCCTGTTATGTGCGGGATAAAGCGTGAAGCTGATTTATTTATTTTATTTAGTACAAAACAAGATTGGCTATAGATCGCTCTGATATCTTAGCACTACGGAGTTTCACGGACCATCCGGCCCTCCCCTATAAAGACGACGATTCTATTAGCATCATATTACCATTGTCATTGAGCGACAAGCAGTCGGCGTCGCCCAGCGAGGTGGGCGTGGGCGGCGGGTCGCGCAGGTGGCTGCCCAGCGTCATGACGGGCGGCCGGTGCGTGGGCGTGGTCTGCCGCGACCCGCTCGACTCCGTCGACAGCCCGCCCACGCTTTTCGTGTCTTCGTCTGAAAACGTTATTGCTGTATAATAAATATTAACTTTGTGGTATTAAAATACGCTCATAGGTTCAACTTGTATGAAATAAAAATAAATGAAATAAATCAGCTTCACGGTGTATCCCGCACACAGCAGGGTAGGCAGAGGGAACCTGGTGTTAAGACACATCGTTCCCCACTTTCCGCTGAGTTCTGGAGGTATAGCGTGTTGAGTGGCGGAACTCAACGCCGCGCTTTGCCTTGACACCAGAGCGAAGAAATGAAAATATAAATGTAAATAAATATTTCATTTCCTCGAGTGAGGATCGAACCCACAACCAGTCGATTTTACAGTCACACTTTGTGCCCCTGCGCCACGACTGGCCTCTACTCTGTATGAAATAAATTGCTAATAAAGTTTGTGAGCACTTTTTTTCTGTAATATACCTATAAATTAATAATTTTAGGATTTCTTGGATATATTTTTTTATCATTTATATTACAAGTTTTAACTTTTTGCGAAATTTCGTAAATCTAACTTAACGGTGAATTTCATACAATATGTGGTATATTGAAGTATAAACACTCGTATATTTTGATTGTATTAACTTAGAACTTTGATATTTTCAATGCTCCAAGGGATTGTAGTCATGAATATTTGATATTAATTTCAGCTTGACCCTCGAACAAAAGGTTGAGAAATGGGATCCCGATACTAGTTTCCTGAGTTAACACCAACAGCACTTGATTCCACACTATAAAATAACATATAAACATATAAATAGAAAGCAATCTTACCACTAGTCTCATCAGTTCCAAGTTTAGAAAAGAATCCAGCTAGAAAGGCAAGCGTGTCCTGGTCCAAGTTAAACCTGAGTGGTAGTAGCGACACTTTGAGGCAACACTCTTGAGCTGGTAGTGCCGCATCCGCTCGGAGATGGACCGCTTTTACTATCAACTGCGGGTTAGATATATATTTTGGTTCACATTGTATCCCACATACCGCAGGGTAAACATTTGAAATTTAACTTTTAAGACACTCCGTTCCACACGCACCGCCTAATTCTCAAAATACCTTTATGCATTACCTAGCCTTAGTTCTAAGTAATTTTCCCGAAAAATATATTAATGTTATATATAACTAGCGGGCGCACGCGGCTTCGCCCGCTTATTTGCACCCTTAGGGGTGAATTCTAATAAAAACCACGAAACACGTGTTCAATAAAATATTTTTAACAGTCTGAATTATTTTTTTTATAAAAATCGGTGCCAATTTAAAAAAAAGTCCATACAAACTTTCAACCTCTATTTCATCCCTTTAATTTTTTTGAAAATCCCTTAGTGATGTCCAGATTATGAAAATAAACATCTGTCCAAATTTCACGTTTCTACCATTAGCGGTTACGGCTGTGCGTGCGTCTTACCTCAGTCAGTCAGGTACATGTCCTTTTATATATATAGATAGATTAAAAAAAAAACTTCAACTAAATATGATTTATATACAAAATAATTGTACCATATGAGCATTTTTCCTCTCCGGTTCATCTTTCAGTTTATACTGGCTGAGTAATTTGTTGATGTCGCTACACACTAGACGGTCTAAAACTTCTATTTTTGATATGGCGAGTGTCTGTCGCGATGCTTGGAGGCCGCCTGGCGGGTACACTTCGTGTTGGAACTTTAACTAAAAAGATATATACATTATACATCCATATAGAGGTATTTATTAGTAATTTCTTTTTAGATTCTAGCGGTATTTCGAAAGCAGAAGAAATGTATTCTGCATTTTTTGCAAAATTTATGAGATATTGCGTGTTGGCGCAAGGCTTTCTTGTCCCTCTATTTTTTTTTAAATATATTGCATATTTGTTGATCCAATTTAACGCGACCTATATGGGTGACATCTATATATTATTTGCTGTAGTTGAAATTCAATCCATAACCACTGCCTCTGGTTTGACACTATACTGTTTCTGCTAGTCCAATACCTTAGTGAGGCACAGCTTGACGCAGGTGTGCGCGTCGCGGCGCGGCGCGTGCGCGCGCACCCGCTCGGCGCCCGCCGCCCAGCTCACGCCCTGCCGGTACGCGCGCGTCGCCTCGTACGGCTCGTAGTCCTTGCTGCGTCTGAAAAATTTAAAAAAAAAAAAATCGAAGCCAGCCGTGGCGTAGGGGCACAAAGTGTGACTAAAGCGACTGGTCGTGGGCTCGATCCTTCACTTCCATTTCTTCGCTCTGGTGTCGAGGCAAAACGCGGCATTGAGTTCCGCCACTCAACGCGCTGTGCATCCAGAAATCGGCGGAAAGTAGAAACACGAGTGTCTTAAGACTAGGTTCCTTCTGCCTACCCAACTGTGTGTGGGATATAGCGTGACGCTGTCTGGAAAACATATTTCCTATTTAACATTTTAAGGCCATAAAGCCGGTGACAAGGACCAAAGTCTGACTGTAAGTGTGATAGTTCTGAGTTTGATGACATCTATATAGTAAATTACAGATGAATTAATTATTGACATATCTTTCCTTTAGTAATAAGACAAAGCATAGCGTTAAGTTCCGCCACTAAACCCGGGAAGCTACAAAAATTAGATTACGAGCGTGAGACGGAGTGTCTTAATACTAGGTTTCCTCTGCGTGTTCTATAATAAGCGGGATATAATGTGAAGAAGTCAAAGTTTATTTGAAAAATAAACTTTGACTTTTTGTACCAAATCTAAATGTATCTTACTTGGAAATTGTAGGTGATCCCTGTTTACTGGAATCATCGATTGTAACAGTTTTTTTTGATGTCGGCGAATCATTCGGCGATCGAAAATCACTTCCTCCGTACATATTCCATGTTAAGCTCATCTCACATAATGTGTATCTAAAAATAATAAAAAACTTTAAATTAGACATTCACGCCAGTCGCGGCAACAAGCCTGTGACTGTAAACGTGACTATTTTTATGTTAATATTTTTTTCTTACCTAAGAACTGGTAAAGGGAAACTCTTTGGCGCCTTCAAAACATCTGATTTAGCGGCTGGAACGGTAAAATGGTTGTCCACCATGTACACTGGCCCGTTCATCCAGTTGATAACAGGTTCATCCATCTCGTTATCTTGGGTGTATGGCTGTTCTTCCACTATACAATACTCATCGTCTGTGTTACTGCCTTCACCGGTTGATTTTACCTTTAGTTTATTATTATTACTGTTTATTTATTATTTCCACATTTTTCATTTAAGGGGCCGTTCAAGTATTACGTAAGCACTGGTGGGGGGGGGGGGGGGGGTGCGTGCTTCCTTGGGTTTGCTTATTTTCTTTGCTTACGTAATAATTGAATGGCCCCTAACTCGGTAGGCATAAAAACTAAATTTGTATAAAATGCTAACCAGGAGGCCAGCCGTGGCGCAGGGGCACAGAGTGTGACTGTAAAATCGACTGGTTTTGGGTTCGATCCCCACTCGAGGAGATAAAATATTTACTTACATTTATATTTTCATTTCTTTGCTCTGGTGTCGAGGCAAAGCGCTTCGTTGAGGTCCGCCAGAACTCGGCGGAAAGTGGGGAACGGTTTGTCTTAACACGAGGCTCCCTCTGTCTACCCTGACGCGTGTGGGATACAGCGTGCTGTAAGCTCACTTTACTAAGAAAAAAATCTTGACTTTACCAATTTTTTGCAATTTGTTTTAACAGACTGGAGAAATGGTAAATGGTGGAGAATGTTTTAATAATAGGTTACACATTAAATTCTATAACTCCAAATTTTATAAACATTTTAAATCACCTTCTTCCGTTTAGATTTTCGCGGAGTAGATTTGGGAGTTGAAGTCGGATCACCAAGATCCCTAGCGACTTGTGAGTTGGTGGGCTTAACATCTTGCTTGATATCTTCATCAGCTTGTATCATTGGGAAACTTTCATAATCGATCGATTTATCGACATCCGTGTCTATTATTTCAGTGGGTTGCTTCAATTTCATATTAGATTCGTCTGGGAAGAAAAATATTTCCACGCCTTCTTTTTCTGTTGAACTGTTCAGCTCATCTTCTTCCACTGTAATGTTTTTATTATTGTTAAGCACGTATAAAAATAGTCTCTCAGCTTTTCGCTGTAGTTCGTATATAGCAAGGTACAAAGGGAACCCAAAGATAAGATCAATGCCGAATTTTGTCTTGTTACCTAAGCGAGGAAATAAAAAAAAAAATCCTACTATTTGGAATCGAAGTTCGACGAGTTTACAATCTAACGCTGTGCTGCTGTACATCAAATATAAAATATATATAAGAAATTTAATTTAAATAACTTACTTGTGTTATTAGGGCTTTCTTTCATCGCTTCTGCCATTAAGTCGTTTACTTGTTGAATTTCGCTAGGCGACAATTCTCTTATTTCTTCAACTAAAGGTCGATCTTCTAAGCCTAAATATGAAATATAAAAATTTAAAGAATAGTCAACAAAATACGATTCAAAAAACAATTGCGTCCTTCTTGTTCTACTTGTTTGTTATATAGTTAAAAGCTTTTATTCAAGATAAATTAATTTCTACATTAATAAAGGCTTTTAGTTTCGTTTCATAATGTAATTTCTATTTAAGTTAAAAGTTAAGCTATTTTATGGTTCATAGTGCAAAATGCACAAATAAATTATGTTTTTATATTTTTGTAACTAAGACATATCGTAAAAAACAGATCATCATATATTGATCTGGTATTTTAATTGGATAAAAAATAATGCTGTATTATTTAAAATAATATCGAAAATACTCTTAAATTCTTTTGTAGTTTGCAAATTATTTTATTATTTTGCTTACCAACTAAAGTTTCCAGCGGATGATCAGAACATATGCTGGTTTGTCGAGATCTGTCGAAGGGTGGCTGCGAGTCCCCATCGGACGCTACGTAAGTGACCAGTCTACAGAGCGCCGAGGCGGAGTCCCAGCACGTATATAGATTGACCATGTTGTTAGACGCCGTGAGGTCCACTTGAGGCTGGTCGTTTGACTACAAATCGAATTTATTATATATATTAATAGTTGAATATAAATAATATTAATATAAAAACCACCTGTATAGTACCTAATAGATAATTTTTAGTGATAATAAAATTAAATAATTATAATATTTAATATGAAGTATAACTTAAAAAGTAACGAATAGCAATATTTTTCATATATGTAATTTCCATATTCTTTCAGGTTAATCTACTAATAAGTCATTGTTTTTAAATTTTACCTAGAAATATTGCCAATCAAGTAAATCTCAATAAAGTACTTATTGATGGTTTGAAAATTTGTTTTTCGTTATATAGCCCATTTATTGAGGAACTTTATAGAGAGTAATCTCTCGCACTTAGAGTATGTCATGTGTAATAAAGACGACAAATAAAAGCTAGTTTGAAATATAACCGATTGAACATCGGATAATATTGAATTCACGTCTTTAGTATCGAGAAATAAATAATTAGTTAATATGATTAATATCAGAAAATTAACAACAAACAAAAGTAGAAAGGTAAACTTACACCATTAGTTTTGTCCTCCATACGTAAAGACAATTCAAACAGTCCCACGTCAATAACACATACATAATCTTTATTCAAATCTGGTGTTTTATCATCGTCTTGTGGCACGGCCATGTTTAATTTAGTTCCATTTAACTTTGAGAGGAATAAATTACATTCCTGCGCTAAGAAACGAAGGTAGGACGTATTGGTTTCGGGTATCAAGTTGCTGGACACACTGAAGTTACCCAAAGTAAGTACAGTTCTTATTGGTAGGTATAACGGTCTGTAACAAAAATCATAGATTTTTATAATAAACTATGTTTTAATACTACAATATGTATTAAAAATAATGTAAATATATTATTTTTAAATTTTTAATGACTCTGCTTTATGTTATTTCACTCAATTCTCCAGTTTTAGCTCATTAACAGATACAAAACAAAAAGTCTTGTAATGCAACACCATGGTTTACCTTACAAAACCAGGGAAATATATAATAATAAAAAAGATATAATATATTTAATACATAAAGATTTCTATTGTAGAATTTTATTTCAACACTTTTATCTTTTAAATGTAGCATCAAGATTACCTAAACTAAAAAAAATATTTATTACGATTTACATATTGTTCGTATAATAAGTTCATATGAATACGCACATATACGCGCTTGAGTGTGTGTGTGTGTGTACCTGTAGTCGACGGCGCAGTCCCACACGTGCACGTGCAGCTCGGAGAGCACGGGCGTGGGCACGTAGCCGGCCACCGGGTAGTCCAGCACGTCCAGCACGTCCATCAGCTGGCTGAGCCACGCGACGCCCTTGTCGCCGCGGTGCCGCAGCGTCGCCTGCTCGATACCCAGCGCTATGCAGATTGTCTGTTAATAATATGACAAGTTATATGAAATATTGTTCAATTGAAATGATTTGCATAGCATCTTTATGATTCATTATTGTATACTGGAACAAAATTTTAAATTTTAAATTATACAACTACCATTTTTTACAAGAAATTGGTTGTAAAATTAGTTACATATTACATCTTACAAGCGTGGTGTTGTATTCCGCCACTCAATGCGCAATACTTCCAAAATTCAGCAGGAATCGGTCAATGGAGTGTCTTAACATCAGGTTCCCTCAGCCTACACTGCTGTGTGCAGGATACAGCTTGAAGCTGATTTAATTTAAGTAACTTTCATTCAATATATATTTTTAAAGCAATGGGCGTAAATTAGCCACTAACATAAAATAAATCAAGTTAAGTTACATATATTTAAAAAAAATACATAAAAATAATAATAACCTTTAAATTAGGGGTATCCATATCTGGTTCAGTTTTAAGGGCCATAGTGAACATGTCCTTGTTTTGTAATCGCTCTTTTACCATCACGCCTTTGCCGGAAGGATAAATTGTACTCTTTAAATGTAAGGGTAAAGATGTCCCATATAGCCTTAGGTCAGGTTTCTCCGACGGTATTGTTAGAAGTGCTAAAATAAAAATAATTGGAATATATAATTTGGAAATATATTATGTTTTTATTATTAATATTTCACGCAACACAAGGTATATAATGTAAGTTAAGGTTAGTCACGAAGCATGGCACAAGCGTGCGACTGTAAATGCGACAGGTTGTGGGTTGGATTTCCACTCGAGGAAATAATATATATATTTTTTTCAATTCCTCGAAAAGTGGGGCAGGGAAGTGTTTAATAGGAATGGAGCGTCTTAATACTAGGTTTTCAGGTTCCTTTTGCTCACCCTGCATACAGCGTGAAGCAAAAAAAAGTTATGTAACAATTTCATCGAAATTTCATAACTACAGAATGTATAGAATAATATTTAAAAATCACACACTTTTGTTTTACTATTAATGTAAGTTAAAAAAATACTATATTTTAGTATTAGATAAAGAATATGATAAAAAAAATAAGCTATATATTAATAACTTACGTTCGTGGTACAAAGTAACTTTCCCCGCTCTTAGACAAAGTTGTGCTGTCTTGGCTCTTCCATTAAGACCGCTCACTTGGCACATCGACAGTTTTTTAGCTTCTAACACAAGTTCCCCCATTTGACCTGGTACTACTCGTTTGTTACTGTCCTAAAAGAGAAAATAATTAAAACTGATTCGTTTGTGGGTGACTATATTGTACTGAAAAGCCAAAAGTTTTATAATATTTTAGAGGATAAATATTGGAATAAAGAAAAAAATACAAGAAATTATTAAAGTAGTCAAATTAGAAAAATGCATCGCTTATTATAAGCCCATATTTGTTTTACAGGAAGGGCATGTTTTCAATACTGTGATTGTGTATTTATTGTAAATTTTAAATAAATGAGTCCGTGGTTGAGCAACGGCTTCATTTATTTAAAATCGAAAAATGGAGCAACGGCGGCATTTATGCAAGATATAGTGTAAAACTAAAAAAATATAATAATATAAGTAAACGTTATAGAATAAAACTTACCCTCACTGGCGCGTAAATACTCATCAATCCTTTACCAACTTTCAGAGTGAGACAGAAGTTGTGCATCTCGCTCTCTCTGTTTTCCGGTAGAGGTTTTGTGTTCCCAATGCCCTTTTTTAATTTGTTGTCATATGTTGAATAGTAGAGATTTTCTTCCTCAGATGAAGAACTGTCTGAATCGGAATCTATATGATAAAAATATAAAAAAAATATTATGTATATGTCTTTAATTAACAGTATGTTAAATATTTAAAAATATATATATATATTTGACACTATGTATTCTTTGCAGTTTTTCAATCATACTTTCAATTATAATATTATATTAGATAACAATAACAATAATAATAACAATAGATGAGTTGAGCCTTATCAGACCAACTTGATAGTTATGGTTGTGAATCTATATCTAAACAAATAATAAAATTGTATTACCATCCCCCATTCCCTTGCAGGGGCCAAAAGAAAGGTTTATGGGTGAAGATATGTGTGGATTGATATCATATAGCTGCAATTGAGGTTCCCATAAGAGAAGATCTGAATTAATACGATTATATATTATTTCGTACAGTTGTTTAGATCTGAAATTAAGATAATAGTTAATAATTATAATAATTAAAAAACGATAGAGGGCAGTCGTGGTGCAGGGTCACAAGTGGAAAATTGTAAATACACACTTGTGCCTCTGCACCTGGACTGCACCTGAACCTGCACCAAGACTGCTACAGGTTGTGGGCTCTTATCCCAATTAGGTTAATGAAATATTTAATATTTTCATTTCCTCGCTCTGGTACAGAGTTCATATTGGGTTCCGCCACTCAACATGCAACAATGTCTCCAGAATTCGGCGGAAAGTGGAGTGCAGAAGTTTCTTAAAGGGCTGCATTCCCGTTCCCTCTTTCTTAACACTAGGTTCCCTCTGCGTACCCTGCTGTGTGTGGATAAGTTGTTAAGCTAAGAAAATAAAACTCTTGAGTTAAACTTTTTAACACTCAAAAAATTGTTTGAATCATTTTAATGACACTTAAACATTAAATGATATTTCTGAGTGCTATTATTCGAATAACTTACTCAAGTTGTAAACTGAGAATGGGAAGACTAAAATCAAGGTGTATAGCAGAATTCTCCACAGAACTATTAGTGAAAGCTGACATTTCCTCATCTGTACCAGGTACTATTATTTCTTCGTCTTGACCTATAAGTAAAAGTATTTAATATGAAATTAAAAAATCATACTTTATTTGAACTAGCGGCTTTAATACCAAATTTTGCCCCACAAACAACAAAGTGATCTTATAAGAGTTCCTTTTTTACTTAATTTATATAACTAAACGTTTATATATTATTGCAGGCCCAAATCCCTTTATACTAAAAACAATTCTGTAAGAACTCAATACGCAATGCCTCCAGAATTCGGCAGAAAGTGGGGAACGGAGTGTCTTAACACTAGGTTCCCTCTGTTTACCCTGCTGTGTGCGGGATACAGCGTGAAGCTAATTTAATTTAATTTTTTTTTCAATTCTGTAAGGTTTTTTTAACATATTTTTTTAATTTTCAGATTTAGCTGGTTAAGCAGATATAGTTTTGTATTCCTAATATGTTATTCACCAATTTTTCCAGTATTAAAGGCATCGAGTATTAGTTATCTTAGATTATAAGAGAAATTAACATCATGTAAATATAAAAAGAATCCTCCAAGTGGGGATTGAATCTACAACTATTGATTTTACATACATATAAATTGCATTACAATGTAATGGATGAAGATTTTATTATCTTTGATATATAATTCTGTAATAAAACTTCAATCAAAAGCTATCTTAATAATTACTTATTAAAAATAAATTAAATTAAATCAAATTAAATCAGCTTCACGCTGTATCCCGCACACAGCAGGGTAGGCAGAGGGAACCTAGTGTTAAGACACTCCGTTCCCCACTTTCTGCCGATTTCTGGAGGCATTGCGTGTTGAGTGGCAGAACTCAACGCCGCGCTTGACCTCGACACCAGAGCGAAGAAATGGAAATATAAATTTAAGTAAATATTTCATCTCCTCGAGTGGGGATCGAACCCACAACCAGTCGGTTTTACAGTCACACCTCGTGCCACTGCGCCACCACTGGCCTCTTATTATTAAAAATATAAAGTACAAAAAATACCTTGTTGTTTATTTTCATGTTTGCTTATACTTTGGTGCGCCATTTTCTTTCCACTGAAAGGACTAGGCATAGCACTGCGCAAGTTGTTCATTATGTACATCGAGGTCGTCATGGGGTTCGACGGCTTCGGTTCAAAGTTCAAATCCTCATGGAGGGAATCAAATGGCCCCTTGCTTGAATCTTTTGGTTGGAATGTTAATGATATCCTGTAAAATTTATTTTTTGTGAAAAATTGGAAAGAATATTTCTTTTTTATTATCATAATGGCATGATGGTACAATGTGTTTGTAATTCGAAAACCATTTGAGGGAACTATTTATAATGATATTTTTCTTTAGTTTGCTTATAGCTCTGGTGAAGATATAATGTAGGGGTTTTTTTTAAATACTTACATGGGCAAAGGAGTAATCGTGTTTCCTTTGAGGACATTTTCTTCAAACGATGCATCGTCCATCGTCGTTTGTGCTATGTGTGTAGCCGGCAAATGATCATTCTCCTTCATTAAAACAATAAAAATATTTAATCAATAATATATTTATCTATATCAGTAAATTTTTCTAATTATTCATTTAGTTTAACTTATTTTATTGATATGTATGTAATTAGCTTTCATTTGTTGATAGCAAAGATCTCGTCTTGTTATAAAATAATAAAAATTTTAGAAGTTATATACATACACTACAATATTTTTTTCCCTCTAAATTAAGATTTTTGCAAAACCTTACTATGAATGATAGTTTAATATCAATATTACTAATTTAAAATAATATTTAGCTAGTTTAACCTTAACATAGTAATAATAACATATCTTTATGTAAATATAATTTCTCAATTGGATATTGCACCCACAACACTCGTAAACATACAGTTAAACAGTGTCCCACTTCGCAACGATGGCTTTCATATTATATATAATAAATAGTACTCAATAACACTAACACAACTCACATGATAATACAAATCCAAAATGGTCGATTTCACAGTAAGCGTGGTGGGTAAGGGTCTCACGCTGGGCATTTGCTGTACACTTACAATGGCGTTACAGAATCTAAACACGAGGTAGTCGGGCCGAACCCGACGAGTTTCACGACTGATATTTGGACGTAGATCTGCTATTGGGAATCTGAAATTGATTATATTAATAACTTTTGATTATAATCTGTTGAATACCTACAGTTTGTATAGATATGAAATAATTATTTTAATATCTAAAAAAGCGATAAGCACTGGCGCGAGTTAAACGCTGTTTTTCCCGATCTCGCGGGAATTCGTGGATAAAAGTATAAAGCCTATATATTATTACAGAACCTACTCTGTTTCAACGAATAAAAATCTGTTCAGCTGTCACGAAGATTAGTGGGCAAGCCTATGCTACCCATAGACTGACAGGCCAAAAAACAGAAGGTTATATTATGAAATATATATAGCCTTCCTTTCTCAATAAAATGGGCTATTCAACACATGTAGATTATTAACAGTAGTCCCTGAGATTAGCACTTTCAAACAAATAAAACTTCAGTTTCATATTATTAGTGTAGATGTACTTTCTATATAGATTATAATATTAAATAAACAAGAGAGATCAAGATCATTATGTATTTTAAAAGAACTATTTTAATAAAATAATGAATGGAATTAAAACAATATTTACATTTGCTGAAATGATTATATATACGAGTAAAAAAACTTTTTTATTAGCTTCACGCTGTATCCCGCACTCAGCAGCGTAAGCAGAGGGAATCTAGTGTTAAAACACTCCGTTCCCCACTTTCCGCCGAGTTCTGGACGCATCGCGTGTTGAGTGGCGGAACTCAACGCCGCGCTTTGCCTCGATACCAGAGCGAAGAAACGAAAATATAAATGTAAATAAATATTTAATTTCTTCGAGTAGCAATCGAATCCACAACCAGTCGATTTTACAGTCACACTTGTCACTGCGCTACGACTGGCCTCAAGAAAAAGTTTTAAGTAACATATTAAAATAAAGTCATACCTAAGTATAACATTAAGATTCGGACACTGCAATGAGAAATTAAATTGATTCTGCGCCGGTGGGGACGTTGTCGCAGGTTCCGTTGTACTCCCAAAGAACGTCGCCGACATACGCTCCAGTAACGTTAATTCCACGTCTATATAGAAAGGAGTGCATTTTAATCTGTTGAAAAATATTTTTTTAATAGCAATTAGTTATAAGGAAATATCTTATGTGTGTTATAAATGATGAAGAGAAGGTCGTGGATTTCACATTTCTTACTTGGAGAGTGTATAAAAGTTAGTGTTAATAATTATTATTGGATTATAGCAAAAATATTTTTGAAAATATGTAAATTATTCTTTGTACATGAGGTACATGTACACAGGGAGAAAACAGTTAAAACATTCCAATACAAGCATATTCTATTAATTACAATTTGCTACATGCAAGATGCTGATTTATATTTACTTGATTTTATGAGTAAAACAGACTAATAATAAAATCTTACACAATATCTGTAGTGGGATAAACTAATTTCTTTTCACCGGACACTCGCATATATTTCGATGTTTGTTTGAAATTCAGTCGTAAATTTGATTTTGAAGACACACTGGCGTTTTCTTCTTCATCTATAAAAGAAAAACAATGTAATAAACTTAAATATAGGCAGCACTTAGACCGTGAAACATAACAGCAAATCTCTTTTTCAATTTCAACCAATTAAGACATAAAGAAAAACAATTAGTTATCTTACACATTTTTTTTATCTTTATAAATATTCCTGAGCAAATAAAATAGCTCATTCCAAACCAAATAAAACCTTTGATTATTGAAGAATTAATAAAAACGCATTGCTTGTATTCCTGAATAAACTCGACTCCTTGGTCTTGTCTTGGAATGATTAATTGCTAAAAAAGTTTTTATCTTCACACTGTATCCCTCCATCCTATCCCTATAGCGGAGTTGGCTAAGGAAATATAGTTACAAGATATTCTGTTTCCCACATTTCACCGAATTTTCGAAACAAGGCGTGTTGAGTGACGGAACTTAACGTCGCTCTTTCTCTTGTTACCAAAGCGAGAAAATGAAAATATAAAATAATACATTTCTACAATCGAACCCATGACTGTCACGTTTATAATCATGCGCCTGTGCCACTGTACCACTACACAACACGGAATTCACAAGCTCCTTCACTTTGTAAAATTATTAACCACTAAACTACTATGTTTATGTAAATTACATACCTTTGCTTTCAAACCATATTAAATCATATTTCTGTGGTATCACGTCTTCAGAATCCTCGCCTTGAAAGTAGAGACATTCCCTAACCAGTACATATTTGATGGCTGCTTCACACATTGTTTGGCTTCCGTGAGCTGTGACCTTCTCACTTCCGTCTAAACTTATTTCTGAAGTTAATATTCTGGAAAATATTTTTAATTTTTTATCTAGCTTTATACTGTGTTCCACTTATGGCAGGGTAGACAGAAGAAGCCTGGTATTCAGGCACTCAGTTCTCCACTTCCTGTGTTGAGCGGTACTCAACGCCGCATTTTAATTTCGTACCAGACCAAGGAAATATAAATAATTCATTATACCGATTTTAACTTTGAACAGGTATGTTCGTGTATTTTTTTAAATTTAAAGTTAGTAAAATTTTTGGAGTGGGCACTATTCTGGGATGGGCACGGCCCACCCAGCCCCATCTCTTTTTACGCCCATTTTTTTAATATTTTTTTTTATATAGTATGCTAATACATAGTATGTTAATTGTTTTTATTTTTTATTTTTTTATTTTTTTAAATAATATATAATAATACTAAAATATCTATTTAAATTTCACATCTACTAGTTTTATTTAACAAAATTTTATATACATAATTATATTTCAATATAGAGTATTTTGAATAAAAATACATTTAAGTAATTAAACAGTTTCAGAAGTATTACCTTAAATGGTCCAAATCTGTTGCTGTATCCAAAGCTTCATTGATTGTATTTAAATCTCTTTTATCATCAAATCTACTGAAAGTTTCGATACGATTGAAAAATTCTGTAGAAATGAGTTGTAAATTCGTAGCTGAAGCAGGCGAGACACAGTCCGTTGATAACGGCGTAGGAACTAATATATCCTGGAAAAAAGTTGCAAAGAGGTCATATTTTTCTTTTAGGAAAGGAAACCTAGGAACCTATTGTTAAGACATTTCTTTTCCATTAAGACATTTACGTTCCCCACTTGACGTCGAATTGTTGTCATGGCTGACTGGCGGAACTCAACGCCGCAACGAAATGAAAATATGAAATATTTCATACCCTCGAGTGAATATCGAACCCACAAAAACCTATCACGTTTACAGTCGCAAGCTTATGCGCCATAACTGGCCTCAGGTCATGTTTCTTATATTATATTTATTTAAAATGAAATTAAGCAGATTCATACCGTGTATCTAACAAAGTATGCATATTAAGCATAGTGTTCCCCGTTTTCCGTCTAATTTTAAAGATTTTGCGTGCTCAGATGGCGAAACTCAATATCGCCTTTATCTACGAGCTAGAGCATGGAAATTAAAATTTAAATGTCATTGCTCCGAGGAGGAATAGAACCCACATCCATTGCATTTACAGTCAGACACTTTCCCAATACGCCACAATGTTCGCAGATAAAAAAATACCTTATGGAGAAGAACGCAGGAGAATGAAGCTATTCTCAGGCTTATGTGAGAAGTTTCTGCAGTAGGATCACCATCTATATGTGGAACTGAAAGAACAAAATATAATTTAAAAACAACAGTAAGTAACTATTGAATATTTTTTAAATATTATTGAGTTCAATCTATATAAGGGCACTGGGATAATCTTTCACACAAAGAGGGTTATGGTTCTATGGTATATGGTTCTTAAGACGTAAAAATAAATATAACAACAAAAGCTGTTTTTTATTATTTAATTATCAGTTTTTTCTACTCATCATTTTCTTAAGTATTTAGAAAATTTAAAATAATAATTAACAATTATATCAATTACTAATATAGTTTCACACTATATACTGTATATAGCAGGACAGGTACAGGTAAGAGATTCTCTTAACAGAGTTAAATTGACCTGTGTTAAGAGCCTCTAAGACTGGTTATCGAACCCACCACCATCATATTTACAGTCAGATTTATTATATAGTTTTTTTTTATTATTTTAGCCTAAAGTTAGATAATTAGTAAAAATACAATTCTTATTCTGTTTAAATCTCAGCTGTTTCGTTATATTGATGATAGGCGTCATACTCATGCTCAACTATCTAACAGATGACGCGAAATTCCCCGTCATCTCATTACCTTGTGACGTCATCAGGATAATCTTGTCACTCTGCGTCAAATCTATAAATATGTACTTACTAGTATTTACTTGAAGCTTTGAAGTAACCTAAAGCCTAGTATTACAGTATTAGTATAAGTATAGGTAAGATAGAAGAATACCTTTCTTATTTCGTTTAATCCTCGGCTGGCTAGGCACATTGATGCTGGACGTCATACTCGTGCTCATGGAGCTGACGGATGAGGCGAAACTCTCCGTCATCTGGTTACCTTGTGACGTCATCGGGAGAAACTTGTCACTTTCTGCGTCACTATCATCTGTGAATAGTAGAAACCATGTTTTAATTTACTCTTTGAATGTCATGTTTTATATTATATTCATGGAAGTTGGAAACCTAATAGATATATTGTTTTTTTTAATTAATTAAGATTGAGATGATAACAAGATGTGTTGGGTAATAATCGGAGTATGGTATTATAAATTGTTAATTTATATAAAATACATTAATATTTCATAACAAAAAAAATCAAGCAAGGATAGGATATCTGCATACATTCATATTCTCTCTCTTCTTTATTAGACTTAGAAGCTGTCGTAGCGCAGAAGCGTGCGATTGATGTAAATGTGACAGTTGTGGGTTCCATTCCCACTCGCGTGAAATGAAACCTTTAATATTTTAATTTTTCTAGTGATGTACCAAGGCAAAGCACGGCGTTGTTGTGCCACTTTACTCAGCGGTAAGTTGGGAACAGAAGTGTCCTAATGGGAAATGGAGAGGATAAATTACAAGCTATGATTTCTTCTGACTACATACCAAAGCTAGGTCCAGACCACCCATACATGCCAGTAGGCTTGGTGTGCTGCTTCTCCAAGTTACCAAGTAACTGAGCCTCTATTAGTTGAAAGTCAGCTTGTTTCATTGGCTTACATTGCATGTTGATGCCTGTAGGCCGGACTGGTATGTTGCTGGAATTAAAAGTTTTTTTATAGCCTCATACTGTATGCAAAACACAGTGAACCTAGTATAAGATGCTTCATGATGACTGGTAAAGAGATTGAGTGAATGATGGTGAAGAAAAAAGATTTCTGGACTTATTAGAATTATTTAGAACAATTTGAACTGTTGATTCTAATATCAAACGCAATAATTGTATATATAATCAGATTTAGTTAGAATATTTTTTTTTCATTAAATTAAACTAATTAATATAAAAACAAATTACGAACCTAGTATCTTCTAAATCTGGTTGGTTCAATGCATCAACAAGCTCCAACAAAGTATGCAACTGTCTTGGAGTTATGAACACAAGGAAAGACCCTAATAATATCTGAACTTCTACTTTAGGACCCTCAACTTCCTCTGAATGTTTTAATTTTAAGGCTAACTCTTGCTGTCCGGTTAACTTTGCAAATAATATAGGATCAGGATGACTAGTTTTCTCTTCGGGCGTCCCTTCTCTAGTAGGCTGATTAAGCCTTTCCTCAATTATTTCCTTTATTGGATCAGATTCTATTGTCGATATAACACTCCTCGTTTCATAAAACACATCTGACATAGTACTTTGATAGTTGGAATCCGGTGTTTCTGCTGAATTGCCTTCAGATCTGTCAGCCTGTGTTGACACTGAAGTGGATTTCTCCATAATCAAACTAGGCGCCATAGTGCGTAATTTTGATGGAAACTCGTCTATATAAAATGTTACGCCGTGAAATTTAATTTTTTTATTAGTATATGTTGCAACTATGTATGTTTTTGTTTTGTCTGGATCTGTCGACTCTGGTAAAGGCTCGGAGCCAGCTTCATCAAAGTAATCAATGCTGGAATCAATAAAAGATTTATATTATAATGATTTTGATTCATTTATTTAAATAAATTTGAATAAAATAAAAGAAAAAAGTCAATGGACACATAAAATTGATTTTTTTCTCACAAAACTTTGTTGTGGTACAGTGGGAAACTGTCTGAATGTAAAAACAGTAGATCCCTGCTCAGGATAATTATTATATTTTAATTAAATTTCATTTCTCCTTCTAAACAATGTGCGAAGTTGAGTTTTGCCACAGAATTCGTAATTTTCCGACGATTCGACAAAAAGTGTTAACACTTGGTTCCCTCTACCTACTTTATTCACTGCAGGTGAACAGGAAATACTTACTGTTTGATGTGAATTTCCAAAGCAATACCACGGTGTCCATTTTTAGGTACATGTTCGATTCTTATTTTTGTATTAACAAATTTGACTTTTACTCTGCTCAAAACTGTAATAAATTTATTGCGTTTTATTACATACACCAACTTGCTTGTCAATTTGCCTACAGTTTTTAAATGTATACTCACTTAATTTGCATACAATGTTACATATGTAAAATGTAAATATATATATTTATGTCAATCACAGTCAAAATAGGAGACCCAATTTACCATGCCACAACAACCTCTTAAAACTTATACAAATTGAACTAGAGGCCGTTGTGGAATAATGGTACAGGATCTGACCATAAACGAGGTGATAGTGAAATCAAGTACTGATCTGGAGAATTAGTTATTATTATTTTCTCATTGTAGTAACAAGATTTGTCTTGAGCAATGCTATATTTCATAAATTAAGAAATAGTTTTATCGATTTTGCATAGCTACTCTGCTGGATACAGAGTGAATAAGATTCACTATAATTTTATATAAATTAAATTAAATAATTTTATATACAGAGTGAATAATAAGTGTATATAAAATTATTTATGTATAAATTTGTCAATCACAGTTAAAGAGGATAAACAATATAAAATATTAATAAAAGTAAACAATACACAATAGAAGTAGGCAAAAGAAATTACTTGAATCTATGGCATGAGCAAACATCTCAATACCCTCAACAGGGTTTGATTCTTGAGGACCAGATTCTTCTTGCAAGCACTCAGCTGCTAACTGCATGGATGAAGACATGGAGGACCACATGGACTCCAGCATTGAGGACACTTGAATTTCAATATTATAAAAAAAAAACAATATATATAGAAACATAATTTGCTAAATGTGATAAATAAACAGTTACATAATAAGCAGTTTATGACATATGCAGTAAATTTATCATAATTTTGTACATTGTATTTTGTATTTTTATTCATCTTTATAATACAAAGAATATATTTTAAAATATTTCTATGATTGTAACCGAATGTTGGTAGTATATTTTAACCACGTTGATATCAATAGTTTTTAAATCAAGGTCAAAGGTCTATAGTCAACCTTGAGAATAAAATCTACAAATATACAAGGAAGTGTGGCCTAAATTTAGCACAAAATATATTTTATTTGATATAAAATTGAAATGATATTTAATTCTTGTAATACCTGGTTCTGCGCGGACTTTTGGCTGTACTGTAAGTGAAAGGCCATTGATTTCCACAATAGAGTCATCTTTAAGTATTGTAGACCAAGGAACAGTTACAGTAATTTCTTTCATATGACCATCCACTATTTCAAGAGGCCAGTTTTGAGAATCTCCCAACTGATTAATAGCCTATAACGGTGCATATAATAAAGTCATAAAAAAATGATATATTTAAAATATAACACAATTGTTGTTTATATTTGTGTCTAATAATACATGTTATGATTATACATAGAATTAACAAGCTTTTAACATAAAAGCATAAGTATGGTTAATCCTTAATAATAAACAAATTTACATAGCATATAGGCATAAAATTTTATACATATATTTTGAAACTTTTTCAGTATTACAATTATGCACAAAATATATATTAATAATAATAAGAACAAGGAAATAATTTCTTAGATTCCTTTGTTAAGACAACAGATACACGTGCTATTTTGCATAAAATTTAAGCGCACTTTTTATTGGCAAGGACAAAATTGATAGAAGTACTAACATGAGCACCACGCCTAATACATTGATTTAACTTGATAAGCCGTAGCCTTATTTATTAAATATAAAAATTGATTACCTCGCAGTCAAGGCTGACGTCTGAAACGGTACCAGTTCCATTGTAAAGATCGACACTCAGTTGAGCTAAAGTGAGTTTTTCTTCAAGAAAATTACCCAAGTATCGTTGAAGTAAATATCTGCAGGCTCTCTTTTTAATACTTTCAGACCATGGCAGATACCACAACATTTTTAAGATTTTAAGATCATTACACTATAAATTTTTACTTTTGTGCGTAATGACTATTGTGATTTGCGTGTGATTGACTCGGGCACGTAAATAAACATAACGTTCCGTTTTACATTAACTTCTAGGTTGACAGATATGTCAGTGAATGTGAAGTAATGTCAATTTTATTTGACTCCTTTTTTATCTGTATATGTTTTTTACACAAAGATAATAAAATTTGAAATTTATAATATTTTCTATTACCGTATATAATATAATATTAATAATTATAGATTTTTGTGAAATTATAAACAATTTTAATATTAAATATTTTGTCTTAAATTAGTATAAAATAGTAGTTTAGGTTTTAATTCTTCTTCATCAATAACGAATTTAGTAGAATTTTCGTAGCAAGTATATATTGATAGGCTGTAAAATATAGCTGCCATGTTAGTAGCCAAAAATATTGTAGCTGAGAACTCTGAATGTCCAATACCAGAATTTGAGTAGCCAAGGCAATCGGTATTGTTTACGACTACTTTTATTTCCACGCTTGATACAAGAATATCACCTATAATGTAAAATAGTAGTTAAATTAGTTAAATTGTCAATAATTCTTCTATAATTTTACTTCTATAAAAATATTTTAATGTTCGTCTTGTGCCATCTCTTGCCGATTCTGTTTACTACATAATGATTCAAGGTTAATAGTAAAACCTAACGTCATGCTTTATTTTACCATGATATAAAAATAGATTTCTTTTAGCTTAAAGCTATATTCCGTATATAGCGAGGGAGCCAGAGGGAACCTAATGTTAAGACACTCCGCTCCCCACTTTCCGCTTAAATCTGGGGGCATTGAATGGCGGAACTAAACGCTGCGCTTTTGAATACAAAAATTCCTGCGTAGGTCTCAAAATTGTAACCATAATGTGTGACATCATGCGTGTGTCAGTAAGACACGTGTGTCACATGTCATGTCACATGATTCAACTCTTACAAGAATCTTACTTATTATCTAATTGTTTTTCAACAATTCAATTATCATTTAGTAAAATATTTTTAATTTTTTTTAGTTATACCATTTAAGATCATAAGTATACTATTTAAGATTTTTCATGACTTACTGTTTTCACTTCTGTAATATATATCAAGTATTCTGTTCATTCTCGCAGTAGGCCATGCTTTATGTTCTGAATAAATGACGTGATCTACAAACACATTAGAAATATTTAAATTCAGTTCAAATTGAGGCCAGTCGTGGTTTAGGGGCACAAGTATGTGACTGCAAGCGCGACTTGTTGTGGATTCGATCCCCACTCGAGGAAATGAAAAATTTAATATTTTAATTTCTTCGCTCTGGTGTCGAGGCAAAACGCGGCGTTGAGTTCCGCCACTCAACACGCAATGCCCCCAGAATTCGTCGGAAAATGGGGAACAGATTGTCTTAACACTAGGTTACCTCTATCTAATCATGCTGAGTGCGGGACACAGCGTTAAGTTGAAAAAAAGTATACGAAATGAAATAGGTACTAGGTAGGTAGGTAGGTAGAATAGTCGAAATACCTTGACAAGTCCCAAGCTTGAAAGATATTTTGTAGAAAGGTACACCGATGGCTTCAATGGTACGGTAAAATTTTACTTCACCAAAACTTACACAGAAGACGTAAAATAATATCGCAATATATTTGCCAAATATTTTAAACAACATAATAAATAGATAACAATACTTCTCAGTTAATCGTTAAGCGTTTGTAAGTAGATGCCTACAGTAGTAGGGGAACACGGGGGAATCGGAGCCACGGGGCAATGAGAACTACGTAAGGTAACGTGTATGTGAACGAGTTAGATCTTGTTTTGCTATTACGTATCATAGAAGGACGCGGTAGGAGTATGTATGACCCGTTGAATTGTGAATTAGTAAGCCTTTAGTGTACTAACGGATTGTAAGTTGGTTTTCGGCCAATCGATCAAATTTTTTACAATATTCTCGGACAAATTGTGAGTATTAAAACAATTTTATGATAATTATCTCTAAAGTTATAACAGTTTTTTCTTAAGTGGCGCCAATTCCCCCGTGTTCCCCTATAGTTTCATAAACATAGATTTCAAGGAACTAATAGAATCGAGCCGTTTTCTATTGTTAAAGATATCGTAGAATTATTATATACGAGTATACGCTTAGATAAGTTTAGGATATTATTGTTGTTTATATTTATTTAAGACCAACTGTGACTCGCAACTTTGTCTACTTATATTTTTCTATTACCTATACGTAAAATCATTTTTTTTTCTGAGTCCCTTAGGAATCTCTTCTACAATTTCTAACGAATTTACGGTAAAAACTTCACTTTATACAACTTTCAGCTATACATTACATGTTTTAAGTTAGTTTACAAAAGATCTGTATATATATTATTATATATCTAAGATTTAAATTTGGTGCCAATGGCACCAGCTTAATTACAAATTGTCCTAGTATTTGATGAATTTATTTGAGGTTAAATTCATGGTAATAAAATGATTATTTCTTTTATGTTCAAAGTTTAAGGAAACAAACGTTATCTGTAAATGTTAACAAAGGGAAAAGAAAATAACAGCATTCTTTAATTTAATAATTATACAAAAATTAAATGGAAAACTTCGAAGGAAAATTAAAACTAACCTAAATGTTTGATACTTGATTAGTCTTAAAATTAAAAATTGTTATGATTATGAAAAAACAAAATATAAGTCAATAAATGCAATTTTGTAAAATATATTTTGGCCAAAACTTAATTGTAAATAGAGGCAACAAAACGTGCTCCTTCAGCGATGCCTGCCCATGATTCAGTGACAATCTGTTTAATATATGAAGGGGGAACTAAGAAATCATATTCGTATCCAGGTAGTTCCATAGTATAAGTGAGAGGTATCCCCACACCACGGGTCCAGTCCCGGGAAGTGCCACTAGAAAAGTAGAGCACATTGGCTGCGTTTCCAACAATGTACGGCGGTGCCTTGTCGAGCTTTAGTTTGTCAATTGCTGTTGCCATTCGAATACCAGCTACATGAAGAGTTAGACCATTTGAGGGGAGTGTTCCTGTAAATTATTCTTAATGTTTATTTTGTTTAAATTAATGCAAATGTGTAGTTAGTAAAATCCCGCTGCGTTCCAATTTTTATACGTTTTCTAAATAAGTATTTTTCTTTCCTAAGTGTGGGATATCACTTTAAAAATGTTTAAAAATGTGTAGTTACTATAAAAATATATTGAAATTATTGCCTTGATTTTAATAGACCTAATATTTATAAATAAACATATATTTAAAATTAAAACATTATATAAATAAGTTGATATAGTAGAGGCCGTAGGGCGCAATAGGACAGCGTCAGCGTCGACTGTGAATACGATTGTTGTATTTTTAATCACTACTGAACCTAAATAAGTCTATTTTTCCGCCTGGTAACATAAAGTGCGGTGTTAAGCGCCACAACACAACATGTAACGTCTCGAATTCGAGTGCAAAGGGGAAAATTGTGTTGAAGTTAGACTGCCTTTGCAGCGAAATATGGAATGAGGAGTGATACTGAAAAAAATTAGATAAATATAAACGAAACGCACCATTAGTTCCCCAAGCGTACAAGAACATATTGCCGTAGCTGTGTAGAGAAATGTATAGAGCAGTACGCTCCAAATTAGAGTACACAGCATCTCGAATTACGCGGATCTCCGGTTCAGAGAAAGCAGATGGTCCTTCATACATAATTGAGCAAGGATCCGCTGAAGCTTCTCGTGTACCTGTGTTAAATAATACATATCAAAAATTGTTAAAATATATAAGAAAGATAGAAAATATACTAATAAAATCCAAATTCAATTGAATTCGCAAAAAGTAAAAGTATTTAAAAAAGTAAGGACAGAAATCTTAGGTTATTTATAAATATGATCTTCTAGCATTTAGTATCAGTCTATAAATTAAGAAAAGTATTATTATTAAATTAATAAAATAAAAACAAATTAGATTTAAAGAATAAACACAAAAATATAGTAGGTAACACTTATAGAAAAATTTACATACCCCAGAAGAAGTCGAAATTACGATTTCCATCAACTCCGGGACATTCTTCAGCACCTTTATGAGATTTCGATCGAGTTTTTCGCCACAGACGGTCCTATAAACAATAAAACAATTAATTAAAAAATCATAATAATAAAAAATAAAAAATTGGCCTCAACTATTTAAAATATTGTTAAAAGTACTACAAAACATTTCTTTACGTTTCATATGCGATAATCACATCTATTTAATTTACATATTTAATTTTTTTTTATAAAATTAATATCTCCTCATTTCATTGTTTACATTGATAACTATCTGTTTTCAAATAGTAAGTCACGTACATAATGAGCAGTTTTCAATCTCTGAAGGCGATCTTACCTCGTTTATTGTATATTCGTAGCCATCGGGGTTAGCCAGAGGTATAATGATCCAGTCAATTAAATCTAGAAGCTCTTTATAGGTACCGCTTACTAGCTGGTCGATTATATACAAAGCAACTGGAGTTGTCACCCATTCGTTACCATGTACAGCTGCATCAATGACGATGACAGGCTTGCTAGGGTCTTCAAAACGACTGGTGGACAACCTCACGTACTTAATTTGTCGACCTTCGTAACTTAATCCGGCATTGACGACTGTGACGAGATTGGGATGTTTTTCTCCTATTTCGTCAATGTATTTAAAAATCTAATACAAACAAATAAATGTATATTAATGTAAAATTAAACTTTAGAAAATTTTTGTTACCGCAATACCGTCTATTAGGAGGTATCTTGCTAAAGGTAGTAGATGAATGTCGATTATATTTGGATAAATATTGGAATTAATAATTACTTAAATATTGTGCATTTCCCCAATCTGATAGATTGATCACCATGGTTTTTAATGGTTGGAGAAGAGATTCTCTGTCTATGCCTACTTTGCGATAGAGAAGAAGTTTGAAGAAAAGAAAGAAATATTTTCGTTTTTTATAAAGTAATTATATAAAACAAAATTTTCACCTGCTCAGAGTTGTAATATGCGTCAAAAGTGATAGTAGCGTTACTATCGACGGCTGTTCTGGACTTCATATTCCAGGCATCTTCAGCTCGGAGTATTCTATCATATATGTATTGAAAAACATTTACATGTATTGAAAAATGTATAGTGATTTATATAGTTTTGTATATATGATGTGTTTTACGTCAATACGTAAAACACATCATATATACAGTCAATACTACATATTAATTTATACAGTTATCGTTACTTAAGTAGCGCCATTTTGTGTTTAAAAATAACATAGAAATTCGAAATTGGTATGTTATATGTTATACGTTATACGTTGTACGTTATACTAATTAAATTAGCTTCACGCTATATCCCGCACACAGCAGGGTAGGCAGAGGGAACCTAGAGTTAAGACACTCCGTTCCCCACTTTCTGCCGAATTCTGGAGGCATTGCGTGTTGAGTGGCAGAACTCAACGCCGCGCTTAACCTCGACACCAGAGCGAAGAAATGGAAATATAAATTTAAGTAAATATTTCATCTCCTCGAGTGGGGATCGAACCCACAACCAGTCGGTTTTGCAGTCACACCTTGTGCCGCTGCGCCACGACCGGCCTCAACGTACGTTATACGTTTTATGTTATATGTTATATGTTATACATTTTACGTTATACGTTATACGTTATATGTTATACGTTATACGTTATATGTTATATGTTACATGTTACATGTTACATGCTACATGCTACATGCTACATGCTACATGCTACATGCTACATGCTACATGCTACATGCTACATGCTACATGCTACATGCTACATGCTACATGCTACATGCTACATGCTACATGCTACATGCTACATGCTACATGCTACATGCTACATGCTACATGCTACATGCTACATGCTACATGCTACATGCTACATGCTACATGCTACATGCTACATGCTACATGCTACATGCTACATGCTACATGCTACACGCTACACGCTACACGCTACACGCTACACGCTACACGCTACACGCTACACGCTACACGCTACACGCTACACGCTACACGCTACACGCTACACGCTACACGCTACACGCTACACGCTACACGCTACACGCTACACGCTACACGCTACACGCTACACGCTACACGCTACACGCTACACGCTACACGCTACACGCTACACGCTACACGCTACACGCTACACGCTACACGCTACACGCTACACGCTACACGCTACACGCTACACGCTACACGCTACACGCTACACGCTACACGCTACACGCTACACGCTACACGCTACACGCTACACGCTACACGCTACACGCTACACGCTACACGCTACACGCTACACGCTACACGCTACACGCTACACGCTACACGCTACACGCTACACGCTACACGCTACACGCTACACGCTACACGCTACACGCTACACGCTACACGCTACACGCTACACGCTACACGCTACACGCTACACGCTACACGCTACACGCTACACGCTACACGCTACACGCTACACGCTACACGCTACACGCTACACGCTACACGCTACACGCTACACGCTACACGCTACTACACGCTACACGCTACACGCTACACGCTACACGCTACACGCTACACGCTACACGCTACACGCTACTACACGCTACACGCTACACGCTACACGCTACACGCTACACGCTACACGCTACACGCTACACGCTACACGCTACACGCTACACGCTACACGCTACACGCTACACGCTACATCGCTACATCGCTACATGCTACATGCTACATGCTACATGCTACATGCTACATGCTACATGCTACATGCTACATGCTACATGCTACATGCTACATGCTACATCTACATGCTACATGCTACATGCTACATGCTACATGCTACATGCTACATGCTACATGCTACATGCTACATGCTACATGCTACATGCTACATGCTACATGCTACATGCTACATGCTACATGCTACATGCTACATGCTACATGCTACATGCTACATGCTACATGCTACATGCTACATGCTACATGCTACATGCTACATGCTACATGCTACATGCTACATGCTACATGCTACATGCTACATGCTACATGCTACATGCTACATGCTACATGCTACATGCTACATGCTACATGCTACATGCTACATGCTACATGCTACATGCTACATGCTACATGCTACATGCTACATGCTACATGCTACATGCTACATGCTACATGCTACATGCTACATGCTACATGCCTACATCTATGCTATAA